>ONZH01011381.1:0-23857 GCA_900303285.1 Rhinella marina | reverse complement strand
ATATTTCTAGGTACACAGCCGTGTACTAACAGATCAGACGGTGTGTATGAACACTACGTATATACAATTATTTTGCAAGAGAACGCAAAGTACAGGTGCCAATGAAAAGGCTTTTTTTTTTATATTTCTAGGTACACAGCCGTGTACTAACAGATCAGACGGTGTTTGTATGAACACTACGTATATACAATTTATTTGCAAGAGAACGCAAAGTACAGGTGCCAATGAACAGGCTATTTTTTTTTATATTTCTAGGTACAAGCCGTGTACTAACAGATCAGACGGTGTGTATGAACACTACGTATATACAATTATTTTGCAAGAGAACGCAAAGTACAGGTGCCAATGAAAAGGCTTTTTTTTTTATATTCTAGGTACACAGCCGTGTACTAACAGATCAGACGGTGTGTATGAACACTACGTATATACAATTATTTTGCAAGAGAACGCAAAGTACAGGTGCCAATGAACAGGCTATTTTTTTTTTATATTTCTAGGTACACAGCCGTGTACTAACAGATCAGACGGTGTGTATGAACACTACGTATATACAATTATTTTGCAAGAGAACGCAAAGTACAGGTGCCAATGAAAAGGCTTTTTTTTTTTTATATTTCTAGGTACACAGCCGTGTACTAACAGATCAGACGGTGTGTATGAACACTACGTATATACAATTATTTGCAAGAGAACGCAAAGTACAGGTGCCAATGAAAAGGCTTTTTTTTAAATTATTTCTAGGTACACAGCCGTGTACTAACAGATCAGACGGTGTGTATGAACACTACGTATATACAATTATTTTGCAAGAGAACGCAAAGTATAGGTGCCAATGAACAGGCTATTTTTTTTTATATTTCTAGGTACACAGCCGTGTACTAACAGATCAGACGGTGTGTATGAACACTACGTATATACAATTATTTTGCAAGAGAACGCAAAGTACAGGTGCCAATGAAAGGCTTTTTTTTTTTATATTTCTAGGTACACAGCCGTGTACTAACAGATCAGACGGTGTGTATGAACACTACGTATATACAATTATTTTGCAAGAGAACGCAAAGTACAGGTGCCAATGAAAAGGCTTTTTTTTTTTATATTTCTAGGTACACAGCCGTGTACTAACAGATCAGACGGTGTGTATGAACACTACGTATATACAATTATTTTGCAAGAGAACGCAAAGTACAGGTGCCAATGAAAAGGCTTTTTTTTTTTATATTTCTAGGTACACAGCCGTGTACTAAACAGATCAGACGGTGTGTATGAACACTACGTATATACAATTATTTTGCAAGAGAACGCCAAAGTACAGGTGCCAATGAAAAGGCTTTTTTTTTTTAATATTTCTAGTACATAGCCGTGTACTAACAGATCAGACGGTGTGTATGAACACTACGTATATACAATTATTTTGCAAGAGAACGCAAAGTACAGGTGCCAATGAAAAGGCTTTTTTTTTTTATATTTCTAGGTACACAGCCGTGTACTAACAGATCAGACGGTGTGTATGAACACTACGTATATACAATTATTTTGCAAGAGAACGCAAAGTACAGGTGCCAATGAAAAGGCTTTTTTTTTTTATATTTCTAGGTACACAGCCGTGTACTAACAGATCAGACGGTGTGTATGAACACTACGTATATACAATTATTTTGCAAGAGAACGCAAAGTACAGGTGCCAATGAAAAGGCTTTTTTTTTTATATTTCTAGGTACACAGCCGTGTACTAACAGATCAGACGGTGTGTATGAACACTACGTATATACAATTATTTTGCAAGAGAACGCAAAGTTACAGGTGCCAATGAAAGGCTTTTTTTTAAATATATTTCTAGGTACACAGCCGTGTACTAACAGATCAGACGGTGTGTATGAACACTACGTATATACAATTATTTGCAAGAGAACGCAAAGTACAGGTGCCAATGAACAGGCTATTTTTTTTTTATATTTCTAGGTACACATCTGTGTACTAACAGATCAGACGGTGTGTATGAACACTACGTATATACAATTATTTTGCAAGAGAACGCAAAGTACAGGTGCCAATGAAAAGGCTTTTTTTTTTTTATATTTCTAGGTACACAGCCGTGTACTAACAGATCAGACGGTGTGTATGAACACTACGTATATACAATTATTTTGCAAGAGAACGCAAAGTACAGGTGCCAATGAAAAGGCTATTTTTTTTATATTTCTAGGTACAAGCCGTGTTACTAACAGATCAGACGGTGTGTATGAACACTACGTATATACAATTATTTTGCAAGAGAACGCAAAGTACAGGTGCCAATGAAAAGGCTTTTTTTTTATATATTTCTAGGTACACAGCCGTGTACTAACAGATCAGACGGTGTGTATGAACACTACGTATATACAATTATTTTGCAAGAGAACGCAAAGTACAGGTGCCAATGAAAAGGCTATTTTTTTTATATTTCTAGGTACACAGCCGTGTACTAACAGATCAGACGGTGTGTATGAACACTACGTATATACAATTATTTTGCAAAGAGAACGCAAAGTACAGGTGCCAATGAAAAGGCTATTTTTTTTTATATTTCTAGGTACATAGCCGTGTACTAACAGATCAGACGGTGTGTATGAACACTACGTATATACAATTATTTTGCAAGAGAACGCAAAGTACAGGTGCCAATGAAAAGGCTTTTTTTTTTATATTTCTAGGTACACAGCCGTGTACTAACAGATCAGACGGTGTGTATGAACACTACGTATATACAATTATTTTGCAAGAGAACGCAAAGTACAGGTGCCAATGAAAAGGCTATTTTTTTTTTATATTTCTAGGTACACAGCCGTGTACTAACAGATCAGACGGTGTGTATGAACACTACGTATATACAATTATTTTGCAAGAGAACGCAAAGTACAGGTGCCAATGAACAGGCTTTTTTTTTTTATATTTCTAGGTACACAGCCGTGTACTAACAGATCAGACGGTGTGTATGAACACTACGTATATACAATTATTTTGCAAGAGAACGCAAAGTACAGGTGCCAATGAAAAGGCTTTTTTTTTTAATATTTCTAGGTACACAGCCGTGTACTAACAGATCAGACGGTGTGTATGAACACTACGTATATACAATTATTTTGCAAGAGAACGCAAAGTACAGGTGCCAATGAAAAGGCTTTTTTTTTTTATATTTCTAGGTACATCAGCCGTGTACTAACAGATCAGACGGTGTGTATGAACACTACGTATATACAATTATTTTGCAAGAGAACGCAAAGTACAGGTGCCAATGAAAAGGCTATTTTTTTTTATATTTTCTAGGTACACAGCCGTGTACTAACAGATCAGACGGTGTGTATGAACACTACGTATATACAATTATTTTGCAAGAGAACGCAAAGTACAGGTGCCAATGAACAGGCTATTTTTTTTTATATTTCTAGGTACACAGTAATGTATACTAACAGATCAGACGGTGTGTATGAACACTACGTATATACAATTATTTTGCAAGAGAACGCAAAGTACAGGTGCCAATGAACAGGCTTTTTTTTTTTATATTTCTAGGTACACAGCCGTGTACTAACAGATCAGACGGTGGTGTATGAACACTACGTATATACAATTATTTTGCAGAGAACGCAAAGTACAGGTGCCAATGAACAGGCTTTATTTTTTTTTATATTTCTAGGTACATAGCCGTGTACTAACAGATCAGACGGTGTGTATGAACACTACGTATATACAATTATTTTGCAAAGAACGCAAAAGTACAGGTGCCAATGAAAGGCCTTTTTTTTTTTATATTTCTAGGTACACAGCCGTGTACTAACAGATCAGACGGTGTGTATGAACACTACGTATATATACAATTATTTTGCAAGAGAACGCAAAGTACAGGTGCCAATGAAAAGGCCTTTTTTTTTTTTATATTTCTAGGTACACAGCCGTGTACTAACAGATCAGACGGTGTGTATGAACACCTACGTATATACAATTATTTTGCAAGAGAACGCAAAGTACAGGTGCCAATGAAAAGGCCTTTTTTTTTATATTTTCTAGGTACACAGCCGTGTACTAACAGATCAGACGGTGTGTATGAACACTACGTATATACAATTATTTTGCAAGAGAACGCAAAGTACAGTGTAAGGCCTATACATTGTAAACAGATCAGACGGTGTGTATGAACACTACGTATATACAATTATTTTGCAAGAGAACGCACAGTACAGGTGCCAATGAAAAGGCCTTTTTTTTTTATATTTCTAGGTACACAGCCGTGTACTAACAGATCAGACTGTGTGTATGAACACTACGTATATACAATTATTTTGCAAGAGAACTCAAAGTACAGGTGCCAATGAACAGGCTATTTTATTTTTATATTTCTAGGTACACAGCCGTGTACTAAACAGATCAGACGGTGTGTATGAACACTACGTATATACAATTATTTGCAAGAGAATGCAAAGTACAGGTGCCAATGAACAGGCTATTTTTTTTTATATTTCTAGGTACACAGCCGTGTACTAACAGATCAGACGGTGTGTATGAACACTACGTATATACAATTATTTTGCAAGAGAACGCAAAGTACAGGTGCCAATGAACAGGCTATTTTTTTTATATTTCTAGGTACACAGCCATGTACTAACAGATCAGACGGTGTGTATGAACACTACGTATATACAATTATTTTGCAAGAGAACGCAAAGTACAGGTGCCAATGAAAAGGCTTTTTTTTTTATATATTTCTAGGTACACAGCCTTGTACTAACAGATCAGACGGTGTGTATGAACACTACATATATACAATTATTTTGCAAAGAGAACGCAAAGTACAGGTGCCAATGAAAAGGCTTTTTTTAAATATATTTCTAGGTACACAGCCGTGTACTAACAGATCAGACAGTGTGTATGAACACTACGTATATACAATTATTTTGCAAGAGAACGCAAAGTACAGGTGCCAATGAAAAGGCTTTTTTTTTTTATATTTCTAGGTACACAGCCGTGTACTAACAGATCAGACGGTGTGTATGAACACTACGTATATACAATTATTTTGCAAGAGAACACAAAGTACAGGTGCCAATGAAAAGGCTTTTTTTTTTTTATATTTCTAGGTACACAGCCGTGTACTAACAGATCAGACGTTGTGTATGAACACTACGTATATACAACTATTTTGCAAGAGAACGCAAAGTACAGGTGCCAATGAACAGGCAATTTTTTTTTTATATTTCTAGGTACACAGCCGTGTACTAACAGGTCAGACGGTGGGTATTTACACCTGGTATACAAAAAGGCTATTGCAGGCACACAGAACCCAGAACACTAGAGCCAAATAAACTAAAAAAAATAAAATTCACAGCCGTATACTGCCAGATCAGATGGTGCATATACACACTAGGTATATAACAGGGTTTTGCAGCCAAAAAGAACGCAGAACAGTAGTGCCAAATATAGTTTTGTATGTAGCAGAGCACCTAATACACTAATGCCTCTCTCTGTCCCTACTCCAGCAGCTATCCCTGAATACAGCAGCCGTTCTCTGCAGAGTGTATATTGTAGTAAAGCTATCACTGTACTGCACTATAGTAGCCCTGATAAGGGCTTTTAATCACGCTCCTGCCTGTCCAACAGCTAAAACCTATCTTTCCCTTCTCCAGCCTCTGTCCCTGACTAAGTTCACGCAGCATATGCGAACGAGCAGGAAGAGCTGAGTTTTTAATATTCCAGGTCACATGGTTTTTCCAGCCAATCCATGTAGACGCTGTTTTCGCGCTGCCAGCGTTCTCCGCGGGCCTGTCATACCCCCCCTGCATGTTGATTGGTGGAAAAAGAGCGCCAGGGAAGGTGGGAGGGGAAACTAATTCTAAGTGCGCCATCGCCGTTATACTCGATTGAAATCGAGTATGCCGAATAGCGTAGTATTCGATCGAATACCGGCTCGATCGAACACTACTCGCTCATCTCTATTAACAACCATTTTTTTACCCATAGCTATGTATGTCAGTGTTGCCATTACATGATTTGCTATTGCTGTCATTGCATTCAAAGCAGAAATTTTAAAAAAGTTACTGAAAAGAAATCTTTTCCTAGGAGACTGGAGGGTGCTATATATCCATTTTCAGGGTACCAATTTGGGTCTCAACCAAGCTTTTTGAAAAATTCAGCAAATGAAATGAACCAACTCTAAAAAGGTTTACTAATCTTTAATTTGGACCTGCCTACAACATAGCGTAGGGCCACTTTAGAATAATTTTCTACTTAAAGTTCCCAGTCCACCCCTGTTTGTATGTACTGTAGAACTATTTTACAAACTAAGATCTGTGAAAAACTGAACATCTGTCCAGTAGACTGGAGATCCACTATAATTGTCCTAGAGTTTTTATTTTGTCAGAAAATATGAATTCTCTGCCAGTTAAAACCAGAGAGTAACACATATCCTTTTCTTATAATCTGTTTTTACTTTTTGATTGGAGATGTTTTTATTCTATTTCCTGCATATGATTATGGGGCTGCCATCATGTCTGAGCTGTTCTAAACAGCATTTAGAAAGCATTAAGAAAATTGCTTTATGCCACCCCATGGGCCATAAACACAATTGTCTGGAGGATACTCATTGCCTTCTATGGGAAAGTTTGCTAGGCATGCTCTGTGACCTGTGTAGAGAATACATAAGCTTTAACATTCAATTATTGTAAATAGTGGATCCTGCCTTATCTGTCATTTTAATCTTACCGGTAATGTTATTATCCCTGTGTATGGATAAGCTGGTAACTGCAGTAAAGTTATCTGTATAAACCTATGAGTGGCATCTATTATAATTCTTAGTGGCCAGTGTGAAAACTGTAGGATTTTATGGTAATTGTTTAAATATAGATATTGACATGGAAAATTATTGAAAGATATTTTAAACATAAATATCATGACTTAAACAATAGTCAATTTTTTGATGACATAGTTCTTTTAAAGTTAAGTCAGACAATGGCATCCTTCTCGGCTGTCAAATCCTTTACAAGTAACAATTCAATATTGGGGGCCCCTGAATCACAGGCACATGAGGAGCTGCGTAGGTTTCACTAATGACATGTTCAAAATCTACAAATGCTTGTTGGCGTGCAATTGCATTAAAAAACACATTATCAAATGCTTTATCTTTGACAATTGTAAAGGCTTTAAGGATGAATAAAACAAAAAGGTGACATGTATAATAATCATCACTTTTTCTGTTTGTAGAAAGTGTTCTAAATTCCCTTCATTGCAGCTTGTTGACTAGAGTAAATCATTTTAGTGATAATGTTAACGCAATGTAATTTATAGTCCAGGAATTGCTATGTTAGAGTTTGTCAGTCACTGAAATGTGCAAACTTTAATTTATGCATTCAGCTAATTCACTAATTATTAATGTCATTTTGGGTTAGCTAAGGCCCTCAGGCAGGCAATTACTTAAAATGACTTGTCTGTATACAACGGAAATTATGTCAGTCCTTCAAAGCAGAAGACATTAATTTACATGTAATACTACACAATAATTACAAACACAGATCCTAAGATTGCTTAGAAATAATATTTTCACTTTATATCCAAGGACACTTTGCTGTGATGCCAATTTATCTTAGGGTAAAGACAAAATAGTCCTTCCATAACAATTCATCTGCTGTGTGACTGTATTTAAACATGTCTAGATGGAGGTGGAGGGCAGAAGATTCCTAACAACGTTTGAATGTTCTTCTAAACACTTCTGATAAAAGGATTAGAACTTCATCTGACTGCAATGGTCAACATTAGGGATGAGCGAATCGAAGTCCACAAAGTGGACTTCAATATGAATTTCAGGCTAAATTTGATTTACCGCAAAGCACTCTTTTATTTATATCAGATGCTGCGATCATGTATGAATGCGGCATCTGAGGTATACAATGACGGTGAGCAGCGTAATGGAAATGCACTTCATACATAGTAACTTAGTTTATAAGGCCGAAAAAAGACATCTGTCCATCCAGTTCGGCCTGGATGGACAGATGTCACAAAGTGGATTTTTAAAAAAATTCGGCAAAGCAGTCGAATCGAATCTTTAAATACTTCGCTCATCTCTGGTCTAGTCTAGTAATCTGCAAATCTCTATCCAAAATAATATAAATAGGATGCAATAGAATGTGCAACGAGTTGGATGGAAATCCATCAGAAGAACAGAAAAATAAAGAAAATAAATGGATCAGTTATGCACATTTTGCATCCGTTTGAGTCATTTCCTTCTGAGACACATTTTTTAGATGAAAAAAAGTACTGTATTAAGTTCTAAAATGGAAAAGGTTCAAACAAACGCCAAATGTGTATAACTGACCATGCAGAGCCAAAAGTTACAGTGGAATGCTAGCCTTACAGTCTTCACAGAAAAGCAAAGTATATATACAGTAGCAGAAATGAAAATGGCAAGCTGGTGGTTAACAGCAGTCATGTCGTAAGATGTATTAAACAAAAAAAATTTACATTTAATGGGGCTGTCCCAAAAAAAATGTTCTACAGTTTTCAAACCAACACCTGGATCTTAATACTTTCATAATTATATGTAATAAAAAAAAAATTTGTATAACCGCTGAATGATGCAATGAAATATCTCTGCTACTGGTGCAAAGGAAAACTGGGTGGAGCTGTGCTGGGGAAAATAATGGTTAGACTGCTGAAGGAGCTTTTTGAACTAGGATCTGGGTCTGGAATGGTTGGTTTACCAATATGGGGATAGATAGAGAGTGATATATAGAAGAGGCAGTGGGGATTTAGTAAAGACTGTGGTTAGTGGGGAAAGTAGGGAGGTAACTGGGTATAAATGTACACCCATGAAAAACAGACCTGCTGATAACATAAACCTGTTGCAAACCAACAATATAAACCAAGTTAATAAAAAATCTCAAATATTCACATTCTGGAACTGAATGTGGAAAATTAAATAGTAACTTAAAATGTATGTTCACAAATGGCAGAAGTCTAGCAAGCAAAATGGGGTAGCTGGAGTCTATAGTACTAGAAGAAAGCATAGATGTAGTTGGTGTGTCTGATACATAGCTGGACTATTCATACAACTGGGATGTTAATATTCAGGGTTTTACACTCTTTAGGTAAGACAGGGACAATTGAAAAAGTGTAAAGTACAGGACACATGCAAGAAACTGGAAGCAGTTTTTCCTTAAAGGCTATGTACACCTTTGCACCTTTGAGGATGTTTAATTATTTAATTGTACTTATTTTGAGCTAAAAATGTTTTTTTTTCAATTAGTATTTATTAAAAATATGGAATCCTTTTGTGTACAGACCTGACATTATCTACTAGCTACCTGTGGATTTTTTGTCTTTTCCATCATCTGGGGAGCAGACGGACTTCTTATCTCTGCTAAGAATTTGGCTTAAATAAGTGTTTATAAACTTTTAGTAGTTTAGAGATGAGGGTTATTAGATAACAAGCACAAAGTGAACGTGAAAGTACCAGTCACACAGTTAGAATACAGTTAACCCTTTGTGTCAGAATGGCTCAATAATTTTTTATAAAAGCCAATTGTAAATATGATTTTTATCCAAAAATGAGTAAAATGCAATAATAAAAAAATGCCTCCAAAGGTGTACATAGCCTTTAAGATAGGATTTTACTGTAAAACTTTTAGTAAATAACAGATAACACTTAGAACAGAGGAAAGTAATATTTAACAAATAACTCTGGATTTAAAACCCTGTCTTCGGCTGTACACCTATGTAAGGGGAGTCTCCCTCTCCCGTTGTCTCTCAGGGTATAGCAATGAACAATTGGGGTCATGTATCAAACTTGTTGCTCATAGCAACTAATCAGATTACACCTTTAAAGGGAACCTGTCATCAACTTTATGATGAGCTAATTGAGGGCAGCATAAATTAGTGACAGAAATGCTGATTTCAGAGGTGTGTCACTCATGAGCTAATAGTAAGTGGTTGCTGAGAACCAGCATCTTAATCATTGCAGCACAGGCCTGGAAAAGAGTCAAATCTACCTGATTATTCATAATCTCCTGCACTCTCACCCATCTGCTGATGGTTGGCAGTTCTCTCCTAGAGAGAAAGGGAGAAAACTAGGTAGAAAACTGTCAGTCATCAGCAGGTGGGCAGGGAGAGCAGGAATTCATGAATAACCATGACTCTTCTCAGGTGGCCGGGACTCTTTCACAGGCCCAGTCTGCAATGATTGTGATGTTAGTTCTTGTCAACCACTTACTTTTAACTTATAAATGACAGACCACTGAAATCAACTCACCTGTCTGTACTTTATTCTGCTGTTAGTATGGGCAGCATAATGTTGATGACAGGTTCCCTTTAATTTTTGACAGCTCCTTTGAAAATTAAAGGTGGAATCTGATTGGTTGCTATGGGCAACTAAGCCAGTTCTACTTTACACTAGTTTGATACATGACCCCAAATGTATCTTAAGAAACAACTAAAACACTGGGAGCTGATTATGAAATGATGGTGTGTCTAACAAACTCAAACAACATACAGTATATATGTGTGGTATACATTTCTTTAATCTTTACCAAAAAATGAATATGGGATGGAACACAAAAGGGGGGATGGTCGGGGCAAATGGAGAGAGGAGGTCTAAAATGGGCCTATGATACACCTAATTTGCCCCTGAGTAGGTCGCCTAAATAATGGTAATGGGGGAGGGGGTGTCACTGAAGATCAAGAAATGGCAAAGCAACTAATTGGGTTTTATTTTAGCTCTGTTTATATAGAAGATGAGAAAGGAGTAGATATTAGTGGCATCAACTCAGCAAATGAGTTTCAGTACGTCCAGTAATATACATTTATATACACTTATACTATACACTTACTCGGCAGAAGGACAGAAGTTGTCAGACTAATCTGATTTGGTTTTATGAGGAAATCAGACGAAGCCTGGACAGAGGGACAAAGGCATTTGATACTGTCCCTCATAGACGTTTAATAGGTAAAATAAGGTCTATAGTCCTAGACAGTATAGTCTGTAACTGGACTGAAAACTGGCTGAAGGACCGTGTCCATAGAGTTGTGGTCAATGATTCCTATTCTGAATAGTCCTGTGTTATAAATGGTGTACCTCAAGGTTTAGTGCTGGGTCATATATTTATTAATGTTACTGAGGATGGTATATTAGCTTCATTTCTATTTTTGCAGATGACGCTAAGCTACATAATACTGTGCAGTCTATGAAAGATGTCCATGAACTACAAGCTGACTTGAACACTCTGAGTGATTGGGCATCAACTTGGCAAATGAGGTTCAATGTGGATAAATGTAAAATTATGCATCTTGGTAGTAATAACCTCTGTGCATCATATGTCCTAGGGGGGTAACACTGGGAGAGTCATTTATAGAGAATGATTTGGGTGTCCTTGTAGATCATACATTGAATAAAAGCATACAACGTCAATCATCTGCTTCAGGATATTGTCATGTATTAAACGAGGCATGGACTCACGGGGCAGGGATGAAATATTACTACTTTACAAAGCATTGGTACGGCCTCATCTGGAATATGCAGTTCTGTTCTGGGCACCAGTCCATAGAAAGGTTGCACTGCAGCTGGAGAGAGTACAGAGGAAAGCGACTAAATTGATAAGGGGCATGGCGGGTGTTAGTTATGTATAAAGAAAGATTAAAATAATTGATTTTATTTAGTCTTGAGAAGAGACGTTTAAGGTGGGACATGATTAACCTATATAAATATATAAATGGGCCATACAAAAAATACGGAGAAAAACTGTTCCATGTCAAATGCCCTCAAAGGACAAGGGGGCACTGCCTCCAACTGGAAAAGAAAAAAGTTCAGTCTCCCAAAGTGTCAAAGTTTCTTGTACTGTAAGAACTGTGAATCTGTGGAAAAGAAATTCATATTTCTTTTGTTCAAAGCATAAAACTTTCTTAGCATTCTACTGAGCAATTAGCCAGGTCTTTTAAAAGGTAATTAATCATAAATAAAAGTGATGAGGTGATGAGTCACCTTGTAAAGACTGATCACTGTGTCCTCATGTAAAGAGAACATGTCATGTTTATATGTACATCTAGACTTCAATTTGACAAAAGTACTTTAATATTGCAATGTTTGGGGTTTAATGTTGAGCTTTGTGTTTTCTGCTGTGTATTCATAATTATACAAATATATTTTAGATGCCTGTAATTAAGATTGTGAACATGTTCATGAGCCATAAATACATGCACTAATCTATAGTAATAGGAAATACTGCAAAGAAGAATGTAGAGGCAACTTGAGATCGAATAATGAATATGCCCTGTGCTAATAATTGCCTATTTAACAAGTGCATCTCAATAAATTAGAATATCATCAAAACGTTTTTTTTTTTTTTTTTTCAGTAATTCAAGTCAAAAGTGAAACACATATATAGAATCATTACAGAGTGAACTTTTTCAAGTGTTTATTTATGTTAATGTTGATGATTATGGCTGACAGCCAAGGAAAACCCAAAAGTCATTATCCCAGAAAATTAGAATATTATATTAGACCAACTGTATTTTTTTTTAAAACACAGAAATGTTGGGCAAATGAAAAGTAAGTATAGTAAATGCACTCAATACTTGATTGGGGCTCCTTTTGCATGATTGACTACATCAATGCGGCGTGGCATGGATGCGATCAGCCTTTGGCACTGCAGAGGTGTTATGAAAGCCCAGGTTGCTTTGATAGCAGCCTTCAGCTCGTCTGCATTGTTGGGTCTGGTGTCTCTCATTGTCCTCTTGACAGTACCCCATAGATTCTCTATGGGGTTAAGGTCAGGTGAGTTTGCTGGCCAATCAAGCACAGTGATACTGTGGTTATTAAACTAGGTATTGATACTTTTGGCAGTGTGGACAGATGCTAAGTCCTGCTGGAAAATAAAAATTCCATCTCCAAAAAGCTTGTCGGCAGAGGGAAGCATGAAGTGTTCTAAAATTTCCTAGTAGACGGCTGCACTGACTTTGGTCTTGATAAAACACAGGGGGCCTACACCAACAGATGACATGGCTCCCCAAACCATCTCTGATTGTGGAAACTTCACACTAGACATCAAACAGCTTGGATTGAGTGTCTCTAAACTCTTCCTGCAGACTCTGGGGCCTTGATTTCCAAGTGAAATGCAAAATGTACTTTCATCTGAGAACAACACCTTTAACCACTGAGCAACAGTCTAGTTCTTTTTCTCCTTGGCCCAGGTAAGCCGCTTCTGGTGTTGTCTATTGGTCATGAGTGGCTTGACACATGGAATGCGACACTTGTAGTCCATGTCCTGGATACGTCTGTGTGTGGTGGCTGTTGAAGCACTGACTCCAGCAGCAGTCCACTCCTTGTGAATCTCCCCCAAATTTAGGAAAGGCCCTTTTTTAACAATCATATCAAGGCTGCGGTTCTCCATGTTGCTTGTGCACCTTTTTCTACTACCCTTTTTCCTTTCACTCAACTTTCAATTAATATGCTTTGATACAGCACTCTATGAACAGCCAGCTTCTTTAGCAATGACATTTTGTGGCTTACCCTCCTTGTGGAGAGTGTCTATGACAGACTTCTGGACGTCTTTCGAGTCAGCAGTCTTCCCCATGATTGTGTTGTCTACTGAACCAGACTAAGGGACCTTTTTAAAGGCCTAGGAAGCCTTTGCAGGTGTTTTGGGTTAATTATTCTAATTTTCTGAGATAACGACTTTTGGGTTTTCCTTGACTGTAAGCCGTATTAACATAAATAAACACTTGAAAATGTTCACTCTATTTGTAATGACTCTATATATTATGTGTTTCACTGTTTGAACTGAATTACTGAAAAAAACAACTTTTTGATGATGTTCTAATTTATTGAGATGTACTTGTACATTAATACAATGTCATTGGCAATTGATTTAAGATTAACTTTGAGCCCCAATCTGCCTGGGCCCACCTTCATCCACCCAAAAAAATGTTCTTAGAAAGATATAGCGATGTGTTAAGTAGGGGTATACACAGATCTCATAGGGCCCCATAGCAAAACTTAGGGTGGGCCACTTCCCCACCCAGTTTCCCAGTACACATGTGTCAATGACTACCAGGGGATGCAGAATGCAAAGTGCAATGCTCCAGATTTCTAATGAATTTACATTTCTTTTTTAAATTAAGCATAATTTTTAATCCAAAAATTGCAATCACCCACTTTATCCAACTTTTATGTTAGTAAAGTAAAACAATGTGACATTTATTCTGAACACCATGTCTGTCAAAGTATTCACACCAGACAGCTGGCCTATATACAATGATAAATCTGCTTCGTATCTATTACAGAGCTGGCTGACTGCAGCCACCACTAGGGGAAGCTCCGTGTATAGGAATGTATGCAGTTACAATTGACTGAAAATGAAGCTGTACTGATCCTGTTCAGTACAGCGTCTTTTCACATAAGAAAGAGAAGGAGTTAGCTCTGGCCGCCTTCCTCCTAGGCTCCATAGCAGTCTTCAATGGAGGCAGTCTACCTCCATTGAAGGTGCACCCCTGGCGTTATGTAACCTTTTCAATGCCATTCAGTGGATTTTGTGCCATGATATCACAGTGAGACATGATATCATGCTCAAGTTTATGAACTGCTACTTCTTTAGTTACTACCACAGATGGAAATTCAAAATTCAAATTTTCAAATCAAATTGGCAGTTTTTTGCACTATTTTTGCCAGATCAATGCCATATCTATATATGCACCTTACATAATGTATACAGTATCATAGTTTATAGATTTAAATTGCCAATACTGGAGTTCTACTGTGTACACATTGCTCATTGAGTGCTGTGTCTACACAGAATGAGAAGGCAGAAATGGTAACAAATAAAGTTTTAATTAATGGGTGCCCGGATGGTGCTAAAAATTGGGCATCTGCCCTGCATGATTCTCTGTGTAGCTGCTTTTTTTTTTTTTGAAGAGATGGCACTGCAGGATAAAACCCCTTCGCAAATATTGTAAAAGCATGGAATATGGTTTATTTTACCGTGGGGTTAAATACCCCATACTTGAATAGTGCCAAGAAAGACTACAAGTTACAGACTAAAAAATTACAAATAACTGAAAAAATCTAATAGTGCCTATTTAACCATTTACAAAATAAGTAGTCACAGAAATGCTAAAAATTAAAAATAACCACAATTTCTACTAATGGACATGTATAACCCTATAGTTGAACACAGCATGATGGTGCCAATGTCACAGTTTATGTAGAGGAGTGTGTAGGCTGGCTGTACAGTGTGTTGAATAAAATCTTAATTCATTTATAATATATACCTTGTATTTCTGAGTTAAGGAAGGAAAAGTGAAGTAAATTGCTCTGCCATATTCACATACAATCAAGATACCTTTTTTGATACAATGTAAAAAATGAACAGAAATTTGTAGTAGATGGAAAAGTCTAGAAATGGTGAACAGAGAGTGAATAATCATTGTATAACCCTTAAAAGACCCTTGTGGACTTTTGAAATTGATATCTCCAAGCTTAGCCAAAAACTTACTTCCCCTGGGGTTAAAGCAGGGAAATGGGAAATAACTGTCTCCATTGTATTTTTATATTTGTATGCAGTTCATATTCATCGTTACACTGCAAATGGAAATGAAAGAATATTTCACTACAGCATTCATAGCCAATTGAGATAACTTTTTCTGACACAAAGTAAAAACATGCTTTACTTTAAACAATGATATTGAATCTACAGTACAGTACATTGTCATTTTCATTGCTCTCATTTACTAGAATCTGCTGTGTGAGGAGACTGCTTAAGTAGAGTAGGCTGGACATGTTGACCCTGAAACTTGTCCACTGGAGTGAAATAAGAACTCTTTGGATGCTGCCTAGTATAAAATGATTCATTAAGGCATTAGAGGGAAGTAAATCTACTTGTAATGTTTTCAACATGTAAAGGTCAAACTCAAATTGTATGTCCTTGTTTATTAGTTGAAGGAAAACATGTGTGAAAGTATAAACTATATAACGGAAGAATAGCAATGGTAGCATGTTCACTGCAGATACATTACTACAGACTTATTCACCACTGTCATGACACTCAAACGCTTTCAACAAGGGCATGGAAATGGCTAAAATAGAGGTTTCCATTTAACAGTAGCTACCCATTGCTATGTTTTGGCTGTTTAAAGGGGTTTGCCGGGGTTACTATGGTTTTTAACAGATATGCTCATGTAGCTGTTTACCTTATGTACACTTTCCCTATGCTTTGTTTGTCAGTTTGGACTCTCCTGAGCTGTTTACCATTTCCTGCTGCTTTATTAAAAAAAAAAAACATGATGCACTTCTCTCTCTGCCACGGCTCTAGTACCAGCCCTAACAATGCCCAGCTAGTTTACAGTGCCTGTATAATATGTAGCACTTCAGCCACCTGTACCAAATGCAAGTCCACACTTGGAGCTCTGCTTAACCCAGCACTGACAGTCTTTCAAACATGCTGACTTGTGTGATCTTTTTTACCTTTGTAGTTGATTGTTTGCTGCACCAGCTCCATCAGTAGCAACGTAAGTGTTGAATCTCTGATGAGCAGTTTTCTTCATCTGATTCCTGATGAAACAACCCAGCAACTGCAGCAGGGCATGGAGCACAACCTGAACCAGCAGGTGGTGACATACTTGGACTGCATCCTGTCACCCCAGATCCAAGATCCCTTGGACTACTGGGCAGCCAAACTTGAATTGTGGCTGCAAGTGGCTGAGTTTTCCCTGGGCAAGCTTTCCTGTCTGGCCAGTAGTGTGGCATAAGAGTAGGTGTTTAGTGTGGCAGGTGGTATAGTTACCACAAAGAGAACTTGTCTTTAAACACAAAATGTTGAGATACTAACATTCATTAAAATGAATCAGGCCTGGATCAACCAGGATTTCCACACACCAGTGCCTGATACAACAGACTATATCATTCTGGCAATAATGATCTCACTGTATTGTGTTGGCACTCCAGAACATAATGACAAAAGGTCCGCTACTTCTGCCCATGTCCTGCTGCCACTATTCTGATGCTGTCACCCACTTGATGCCACATGTCTGCTGCCTCTACTGCCATCTGCCCCTACTGTGATCTGCCACCATATTGTGTTGTTACTGCCACTGCTGTTGCCCCTGCTCCCCACTCTGTTCCAGGGCCACTATTGTGACTCTTCATGCTGTTGCCACCCTCGCCACTATGTTCCAGGACCACTATTGTTACTCTTCTTGTTGCCATCCTCACCAGTCTGTTACAGGGCCACTAGTGTCTCTGTTTTGTTGTGCTAACATCACAGTCCATTTTTACATTCTTCTGATCCATAAAAGAACAAAAAAATAGTCCTGTTGTTTGAGTGTCCATAAGGTCTCTATCACACATCAGTATTTTGCATCAGGATTTGGAAGCAAAAAGCAGGATTCAGTCCAAAACACAGAAGACATGCAAATATTTCCATCACTGGTTATCTCTGTTTTGCACGCACTCCTGTTTTTGCCCTACCAATACTGATCAAAAGCTGACCAGATACTGATGATGTGAAGTTGGATGCTTAAACTACAGGATCCACTTTTTTTTTGCCTGTTCTTCGGATGGATCAGAAGAACTGAAAATAAAGTGCTGGGAACAGAGCCTTACAGCTGATACCCACCCCACTGTCATGGTGCCACTCCTTTAATTTTGGGACACTGCACGGTTAAGTCCATGCCGATAAATTAGAGTGGACAGTAACATTGACCTGTAAGGCAGTTTTTTCTTTAATTTAAGGTGCTGTATTTTTTTTTTTATCTAGGGATTAGCTAGGAATGTTGGTGGCCTGCATGATGATTAGCACGGCCATATACGTGACCTACCTGTCATTCTGACACGCAGAAACTGTTTCACTGCCAGAAAGGACTAGCTATGAATGTCATTATACTGCACAGTGAAATTAACCGGGATACATTCTCCCTAAAGTTTAACTGCAGGCCAGGACAGACCTGATTTAACGCACTTCATGACAAATGAATTCGGATCGAAAAATTCTGTGAATCGACCAAATAGAATTTTTGAAAACTTTGCTCATACATAGTTCTGATATATATCCTGTTCATTTATATTTGCATGACACAGTAGAAGGTTAATGACATGGAAAGATTTTGGGACTTTAGCTAAGATGAAGAAGCTACTAATTTTCCAGTTACCAAAAGGGTTTAAGGAAAACAATGTTTTGGGAGGGGGAAAAAGCATGCTTTACACCAAAACAAGATGACTGACCTTTTGAATCTCTGGTTAAGCTCCGTTATTATGTCTGAAAACTTGTTTTTGTCTGGAAAAACTGCTGTGGCATTGCCATTGAGTATCATTAAAGTTCTAATGAAAGTCTATGAGAGACATGAGTTGTAACACTGTAATAGTTTGTACTGAGTTTCTCCACTCCACCCCTCCCACTAGAAGGTTCTAGTTTAGCCACAAACTGTATATAAGGAGAGCAGTCATGACCTCCGGTGTTCTGCAGTTAGGGAACAGTGCTTAGAAGAGGAAACTCTGCCAGACTATTGAGTGACCAGAAGGAGACGGGGATACTCTGACAGATCTGGATCTCCAGCTTTGACCAGTGTACCAGCCTTCTGAGAGAGGAGAGAGAGAGAGAGAGAGAGAGGGACAGCTATCTCAGGCCTTCGTCAGCATCAAACATTTCTTCTGACAGGGGGGGAGACTGGAGAAGCCAGCCCTATGCCTTGCCTGTATTGTTTTACACCTGAATTCCTCCAGTAAAGAAGCACACTGGTGTACTGCAGACCCTGACTCTCTGGACGTATTTCCCATTGGGGTGCACCACACCTTACTACCCCTTCTGGAAAAGTACACTTTGACACCGCGACAGTGCCAGGGGACCCGGCGTAGCATTGGTGCCACCCCAAACCCGCCCACTGCAACTGATAAAACATGAATGTGTGAATACACACATTACAATGAATGGGTATGTGTGTGGAGAACATGGACTACACACACTGTAAATCACTGATATGTGAATAAGGTCTTATTCTGTTTGCCAAATTGGTGTGGGCAAGGAATTTTTTCCCCCTTAAAATAAGGAAAATTGGCTTCTACCTCATGGGGTTTTATACCTTCATCTGGATTAACTTTGCAGGATAACAGGCTGAACTGGATCGACGGATGTCTTCTTTTCAGCCTTACAAACTGTTCAATAAGAAAACAGTATATCAGTGGATTTTAAAGTGTAAATTAAGTGAGCTTATTAATCTGCTTATTTCCACAGGTCCAGCTTCTGACATTCATACATTCTCATAGGTCATATAGAAAGGAATTGTCAGTGAGAAAACCCATTTAACCTTTTCACGACATCCATACGGTGGACGTAGGGTCCTTAAAGATGGTGCCCGCTCCAGAGTAGAGCAAGCAGCATAGCTAGCGAATGCCGATTGTGGACATGTGACCCCAGATGGTGTAACCTGGAGTGTGCACTTCATAGGCAGGAACACCTATCCATGGCAGAAATTGTGGAAGGCGTTCCTTGAAAGTAATGAGCCTGAACTGTACAAAGCTTCCAGGCTCAATACTGATATATTTCTCATACCTATATATACACAGGCAACAGGTGGCAGCATGGAAATGTATATTCTGTATAAGAAATGGAGAAATTCCTTTACCCTATACAATGCAATTGATGATTCTTTGTTGTGGTCCCTAGAGGCTAAAAGATTTAAAAAAAAAAAAAATTTTTAAAATTATGCCAAAATATGTAAAAATTGAAATCACCAGGGAGTAATTCCGATTACCTGATTGGGAGTCAGGAAGGAATTTTTTTCCCCTAAAGTGGGGAAAATTGGTTTCTACCTCACAGGGTTGTTTTTGCCTTTATCTGGATCAACATGTAGGATAACAGGACTGGTGGACAGATGTCTTTTTTCTGCCTTATAAACTATGTAGGTGCTTCACATCACCTTTAGGCTTCCGTTCAGTCTTCTCCGTTATAACATCGTTATAACGGAAAGAAACGGAATCCCTAGGACGGACATCAAAACGGACACCTTTAAGAGGCATTCCGTTTTGATCCGTCATAATAGAAGCCTATGGCCCTGCATAACGGATCCGTCTGGGTGCCGTTATGCTGGACGGAAAACAAAGTCCTGTCGACAGGACGGATCCGTTATGCAGGGCCATAGCTCTATTATGACGGGATCAAAAACGGAATGCCCCCCTACTTTATTTCACAATAGCCGACTTTTCTTTAGCCCCCCCCCCGTCATTATCTATTAAAAACACAATAAAAGGGGCACTTCGGTGGGGGTGGGTTTTATTCTCTCGTTATCTGCCCCCGCCCTCCGTTTTGATGTCCGTTCCTAGGGATTCCGTTTCTTTCCTTTTACACCGTATAACGATGTTATTATAACCGAAAGGGACTGACGCGAAGCCCTAACGGTGCATTGTGAATCGCTTTAGACGGACCCTACTATGTTACCATCCTTTTCCAAAATCAATTATCTTAAGCAATAAAAAAAAATCGTCATGGCCTCTCCACGTGCAAATGCCCTGCACTATTAAAGTATTAAAAAAAACCTTAATTCCCATAAGGTGAATGGCTATGTACAGGAAAAAAAATTGGACGTGATATCACCGTTTTTTTCATCACTTACCTCCCAAAGAAATAAATGGAAAAACGTAGTGATCAAGAAATATTCAAGGATACACCGCCAAAAACAATGGTATTAGCAAACTAGTAGATGGCAAAAACAAAAAAATGAGCTCAGCGAGAATAACTCTACCATAGATATTTAGACTATAAAAAAGGTTTCAGAAGAGTTGCAAATATGACGATGAAAGAAAAAAAGGATAATTATCATCCAAAGTTTTTCTTTTTCAGTAGTATATCCAATTATTATTCAAAAAGCTTTTCGGTTTTCTTCCAGTAACTTAAAAACACAACAAAACCATACATGATATGATATCAGCATAATTCATACTGATTATGAGATGAAAAGCACAAGTCAGTTTTACCACATAATGAATGCAGTAAAAAACCAAACTCCATTTAAAAACCATGGGGAATTGCATTTTTTTTCAATTGCACCCCTATTTAGATTTTTTCCAGCTCCCACATACATTATGACAGTATTAGTAAATGGTTCCATTAGGAAAGCTGCCAACGTGTACCATTAAAAATAATTCCTTCATGGATACTTATTGTGAACTGGAAAAATAAATGAAGTTGGATACCACCAGGACCACCAAGAGGCCAGAATGAAAAAACTCGATAAACATAAATACAATACGGGACGAAGGCGACACTGTTACTATTCGAACTAGAGAACAATCACGCGATTTTCAACTGACAATAGAATGACTCTCGCCTCTGTGCGACCATGACGTTGACAAACCAACAACGTTTGACATAAATTCATTATGAGTAGTAAACATACCAAGGAGCAGTGGGAATTCTTGAAAAATCAGCATACATTTATGGATGTATATTGTATGCCTTCTCTGGTTTAAAAAAAATACATGGTGAATTTTCTTTACAAGGATCATCCACTCACGTGTGTCAGATGCTCACGGCTTACTCTATGACCACACATTCTGGCCTATGAGAGGACAGCCCTTGTATGTGCTCTCCTCACTTATAAAACACCATCATAAGTCGATTTCATGACTCTTACTCTTTTCTCGAAGGCATAGTAGTCCTCAGTTGCAAATAGATTGTTAAGTCAGTTAAATACAAACTCTATTCCTGTATAGTCTGACTGCGCTAGGATCAATTGGGTGTTGTTTTATGCCTGGTCAGATAAAAATATAATGTTTCCAGTCCCCAGTCGATTCACCAAATTTACACTCACTCTG
This sequence comes from Rhinella marina, assembly GCA_900303285.1. NCBI lineage: Eukaryota > Metazoa > Chordata > Amphibia > Anura > Bufonidae > Rhinella > Rhinella marina. Next base: position 2,043 of record ONZH01011381.1, on the reverse strand, counting down.
GATATCCCAAATGGGTATACATTCATCATAGCTTCCTTGCTGGCATATACTTATAGCCTTCGTGAACACTAGTAATCTAGATACTAATCTCATAATGAGCAATGTGACTTGAATGATATGAGAAGCGACTAATGTAGCGACCCCAATCTCTATAAGTTGGAAGGATCGTAGTTGCGAGAAATTGGAATATCACTGTGCCGAGAGGTGTCGAAGAAGGTTCGATTCTGGAGAAGAAGTGGTAGACCCAACGATATATCGGAGTTCGAAATGACGAAAGACCGACCCGACTTCGCCGGAATATCGAATCCCATTAAAGTCTATGGGAAAAAAAATGCTCGCCACTTGGAAATCTCAATTCGACCACTTGGAGGTCACCAAGTCCACCCTGGAAACCTCAGAAAAGGATGCCAACACTGCTGGAATGCAACTGGGACAGCAGGGGAAGCATGTCTGGGTGCATATAACGCGCCCAAGTCGCACTATTACGCCACTATCACAGCCTCTCAACAATACACTCCAAAGACAATCTAACCTCTCTGTAAAGTGAGACCATACAAGGAAACCTTCTTTCCTCTACATTGCCATGGACCCCAAGCCAAACTAGACAAAAAAGAAGATAAAATTCTGCACCCCTTAAAATCACGTTGCCTATGACAACCACAGATGGCATAGGCAAGGGGGAAAGCAATCAAGCCATCACTATTTTTCCCTCTGTGCCATCCCTGCCTTGCCCAGGCACATGTCCAAAACATCATCCGCCCGTAACACGGTTACTGCAAAAGGCCATTTGACCACCAACACTTTGGTTTGAGGCCGGGATGCTACATCTCCCTGACGGCACACTGGGTGAATGTTGTGGAGGCGGGGACGGGCAAACCTGCTACCCCCACCCAAGTTTTGGGCCTTGGTTCTGTCTGGATTTCCGCAACCCTTACAGACAGCTCGGCAAACCCCTCCTTCTCCTTCTAGATTCTCCTTTTAAATCTGTCCACCACCCAGTCAAGTCCACAAAGTCCAGTCTCGTCGATAGCCTGCAGAAACTGCAGGGACCTCACTCTGACCCTCCTTCCTCCCACCCTGCCCAATGTTATCAACCCAGTGTTCCCACCCATGCAAGAATCGCAGGAGCTATCTGAGGATTTTGTTTGTTCTGATGCCCAAACACTGGAGCAAGCTCCATCTCTAGCTGATGGTGGTGTGGAACGGGCACTAAAGTGTAAAATGATTAGGGACGATGATGAGACACAGTTGCCAGCAAGGGAGGCTGTTTGAGCAAAGTGAGTGGCAGTGTAAGAGGAGGTGGTGGTTGAGTATGACGAAGTCAGTGACCCGACCTGGCCCAGTCATGTCATGTCTAGCAGGTAAAGCAGTGGGGATGTTGAGGGATGCGTAGGACCGCAAAAGGCAGGAAAGGCCGAGGCCGTGGGCTGGCCAGAGGCTCATGGAGAAGGCAGGCTAGAGCCCGCAGGGCCGCATCTCTTCCCTATAACAGGCCCCCACACAAAGCTCTCCCATCGAGGGCTCTTAGGTCCTTGTTGTGAAAATATTTTAATGAGTGCGCAAAGTTAGCTTGAGGTGAGCCCTGAGCCCTCGAAAAAGATTAAAATTATGTGGAGGCCCAAGAGGTGAGCCCTCGCAAAAAATTAAAGTGGAGGCCAAAGAGGTGAGAGGCCCTCTTTAAAAATTGTATTAAGGCCCAAGAGGTGAGCCATAATAAAAATTGTTTGTAGGCCCAAGAGGTGAGACCTCTTAAAAATTTTTGTGAGGCCCAAGAGGTGAGACCTCTTGAGGCCCAAGAGGTGAGACCTCTTAAAAAAGCCCAAGAGGTTGAGAAAAAAGGCCCAAGAGGTGAGCCATAAACATATAAATTTTTCTTATTTACGGAGCAATTCTACGGCGGTTAAGGAGGAGGAGGAGGGGGAGGAGAAATGGCACTTCATACAGATGGCACTTCACTTTTGGCTGCTTTCCACGGTTGGAGAAGCAAAGTCCGGGTCAATCCACTTGCTGTTCATTTTGATTAGCGTCAGCCTGTCGGCACTG
>ONZH01011380.1:0-20376 GCA_900303285.1 Rhinella marina | reverse complement strand
GTATTATAGTAGTTATTTCTTGTAACAATAGTATTATTTCTTGTACATAGGAGCAGTATTATTATAGTATATTCTTGTACATAGGAGCAGTATTATAGTAGTTATATTCTTGTCATAGGCAGTATTATAGTAGTATAATCTTGTACATAGGAGCAGTATTATAGTAGTTATATTCTTGTAATAGGCAGTATTATAGTAGTATTCTTGTACATAGGCAGTATTATAGTAGTTATGGTATAGGAGCAGTATTATATAGTAGTTTATATTCTTGTACATAGGAGCAGTATTATAGTAGTTATATTCTTGTACATAGGAGCAGTATTATAGTAGTTATATTCTTGTACATAGGAGCAGTATATAGTATTATATTCTTGTACATAGGAGCAGTATTATAGTAGTTATATTCTTGTACATAGGAGCAGTATTATAGTAGTTATATTCTTGTACATAGGAGCAGTATTATAGTAGTTATATTCTTTTACATAGGAGCAGTATTATAGTAGTTATATTCTTGTACATAGAGCAGTATTATAGATATATTCTTGTACATAGGAGCAGTATTATAGTAGTATATTCTTGTACATAGGAGCAGTATTTATAGTAGTTATATTATTCTTGTACATAGGAGCAGTATTATAGTAGTTATATTGTTACATAGGAGGCAGTATATAGTAGATATATCTTGTACATAGGAGCAGTATTATAGTAGTTATATTTCTTATACATAGGAGCAGTATTATAGTAGTTATATTCTGTACATAGGAGCAGTATTATAGTAGTTATATTCTGTACATTAAGTATTTAGTAGTTATATTCTTGTACATAGGAGCATTTTATAGTAGTTATATTCTTGTACATAGGGAGCAGTATTATAGTAGTTATATTCTTGTACATAGGAGCAGTATTATAGTAGTTATATCTTTACATAGGAGCAGTATTATAGTAGTTATATTCTTGTACTAGGAGCAGTATTATAGTATTATATTCTGTACATAGAGGCAGTATTATAGTAGTTATATTCTTGTACATAGGAGCAGTATTATAGTAGTTATATTCTTGTACATAGGAGAGTATATAGTAGTTTATTTTTGTACATAGGAGGCAGTATTATAGTAGTTATATTCTTTACATAGGAGCAGTATTATAGTAGCATAGGACAGTATATATACATAGCATGTATATTACATTATTATAGCATAGGAGCAGTATTATAGCAGTTATATTCTTATACATAGGAGCAGTATTATAGTAGTTATATTCTTATTAGGGATGAGCGAACCGAACCGTAACGAACCAGATTCGTTACGAACTTTACCGAACGTTCGGTTCGTCCCCGAACCGAACTTTCGTAAAGTTCGTATGAATCAGGTTCGTAAATTAAATAAAGTTTACTTTTTCCACAGAATAGACCAGATACAAGGGATTATTTATTACTCCTACAATCCCTTGTATCCTGGTGTGACCCTCGTGTCAAACCACCCTTTTGGGAGGAGAATGGCCGAGATGGGTTTTATTTTTCGTTCGTCCGAACGTTCGTTCGGACGAGCGAACAGAACCGTAACGAACCAGATTCGTTTAAGAACTTTTAAGACGAATCTGGTTAAAATAAAAACGGCACATCAAAACTGTACCGTTTTCACAGAATAGACCAGGATACAAGGGATTATTTATTACTCCTACAATCCCTTGTATCCTGGTGTGACCCTCGTGTCAAACCACCCTTTTGGGAGGAGAATGGCCGAAATGGGTTATAAATAAGACGCAGTGTATTTGTACGCTAATGCGTACATATTCAGTTAAGTAGCGTACCTTTGACAACGCTACACTGTATGTTCGTTATTATGAATGCTCGCATTAGCGTACGCATTAGTTTAAATTCTTAAATATGCGTATATTTTGCGTCGCCGTTGTACAAGTCACTTTAATTTTTTCTACTTTTTTCATTGGAATAGCAACTGCAAGTAAACGAAACTATACCCTACCAGACTCCCATTATTGTTGCAGCAATTATTCAGCCGTTATAGCAAGGTTCGTTTTAGGTTCGGTTCGTACGAATCCGAACTTCAAGAAAATTCGCCGAACCGAACCGAACCGAACTTTTCAAAAGTTCGCTCATCCCTAATTCTTATACATAGGAGCAGTTTTATAGTAATAAGATGGAATATCTATAGTAGGAATATCTCGCTGTGAAGCAGTGACATTACTGTGTTGGCCACATTTATATTCTGATTCTTTACTGTTCTCTTTCCTGTACAGGTCAGGATGGCACAGACCACTTATATTAACCTGCTGCAACCATATGCTGCAGCTGAATAGACTCTCCTCCTAATGTACCCAGGAGGATAGGAGTTATAAAGCATTCATCCATGAAAACACTAGCTGCATGAAACATTTATCACTAACGTCATCATATCAGAGGGGGAACACAAAAATGTGACGGGGTCTGGCCAGGCAGGCATTTCTCTCTCCAGAAAGCTGCATGGGAGTTATTGGAGGACACAGAAGCACATGGGCGTCCTGGTGCCACAAGCTGCTGCTGGGCGTTGCTTTTCTCCTTCAGTTTATCAGCAGCCTTTTAACGTCAAGGACTGTGTTAAAAAGCAAAAATATAGCAGAGCTTTTTTTCTTCTTACATACTGTATCTGCCAGACAATATGACTGCTGTCTCAACAAATGGCCAAGAACGCCATATGGAGTTCACTCTGAGAGCTGTAGCATCGCTCCGGAGGAGGCAGATTTAAAGAAATTCTTTACTGACGATGGATGGCTGTGCTTTCTCAGGGACTAGAATGTATGTAATCCCTAGAGGTTCAGCTATGCATATAGCCATGGAAAAAATAAGAAATACTGCGCAGATGTAGCAGACCTGAGTATGTCAGGCTTAGCAAACGGTCATTTTTAATTTTCCATATGTAGGTTTATGCATTGTTTATCAGCTAAACATGGCATTAGTAGAAAGAGTTGGTGCACAGATGGCAATTGCACCCAGTACGGGGCCCTAAATTCCTAGTATTATAAATGGCACTATAGCATATTTTAGTTTGGGGTCCAGATTTGGTTGGCCCACCGGAGGATGATCTGGTTTCCTGCTGGACCAGTCCGACCCTTTTCAGGAGCGTTAGGTTACTCCTTATTTGGTGTTTTCTTTACTTTCTAAGTAGCAGTGGCGTAACTACAGGGAAAGCAGCTGCTTCAAGACCCGAGAGGAGTAGGGGCCCGGGAGCAGTGTCTGTTCTAGTACTAATCAAGCCAGGCCGGGCCCCCAGTGTGACTGTAAAGGACCTACAGTGGCTGAATGTGAGACGCAGAGAGAAACAAACTGGTGGCAGCCGTGTAGACCAGCGAGGCTAAACTGAATAAGACGCGCCTACAATCACGTGACTTGAGGAAGTCACGTGACCTCGTGACGTCAGGAGGTCCCTTTACGGTATGGGATTTAGACATTACCGTATGGGATTTAGACATTACCGTATCTAAAGGGTTGTACTAGAAATGGTTTACATACCAGTATCAAGGACCTTTGGAATGCAGTAATCCATAGGCTAAAGGACCTTTGATGATGTCATCATGTCACATGATCGAAGGTCCTGTATCCTACCATTACTGCATTCCAAAGGTCCTTTAGCCTCCAAGAGACATCAGAGGAGAAGGAGGTGAAGGGAGAACCTGCATCCTGTAAGTAAATAATTGTCTGTATGTATATATATATGTATCTACATACATACACTGTATCTGTGTGTATATGTGTATATACACTCACCGGCCACTTTATTAGGTACACCATGCTAGTAACGGGTTGGACCCCCTTTTGCCTTCAGAACTGCCTCAATTCTTCGTGGCATAGATTCAACAAGGTGCTGGAAGCATTCCTCAGAGATTTTGGTCCATATTGACATGATGGCATCACACAGTTGCCGCAGATTTGTCGGCTGCACATCCATGATGCAAATCTCCCGTTCCACCACATCCCAAAGATGCTCTATTGGATTGAGATCTGGTGACTGTGGAGGCCATTTGAGTACAGTGAACTCATTGTCATGTTCAAGAAACCAGTCTGAGATGATTCCAGCTTTATGACACCACCACACCATGACACCACCACCACCAGCTTGAACCGTTGATACAAGGCAGGATGGATCCATGCTTTCATGTTGTTGACGCCAAATTCTGACCCTACCATCCGAATGTCGCAGCAGAAATCGAGACTCATCAGACCAGGCAACGTTTTTCCAATCTTCTACTGTCCAATTTCGATGAGCTTGTGCAAATTGTAGCCTCAGTTTCCTGTTCTTAGCTGAAAGGAGTGGCACCCGGTGTGGTCTTCTGCTGCTGTAGCCCATCTGCCTCAAAGTTCGACGTACTGTGCGTTCAGAGATGCTCTTCTGCCTACCTTGGTTGTAACGGGTGGCAATTTGAGTCACTGTTGCCTTTCTATCAGCTCGAACCAGTCTGCCCATTCTCCTCTGACCTCTGGCATCAACAAGGCATTTCCGCCCACAGAACTGCCGCTCATTGGATGTTTTTTCTTTTTCGGACCATTCTCTGTAAACCCTAGAGATGGTTGTGCGTGAAAATCCCAGTAGATCAGCAGTTTCTGAAATACTCAGACCAGCCCTTCTGGCACCAACAACCATGCCACGTTCAAAGGCACTCAAATCACCTTTCTTCCCCATACTGATGCTCGGTTTGAACTGCAGGAGATTGTCTTGACCATGTCTACATGCCTAAATGCACTGAGTTGCCGCCATGTGATTGGCTGATTAGAAATTAAGTGTTAACGAGCAGTTGGACAGGTGTACCTAATAAAGTGGCCGGTGAGTGTATATGGGTGTGTATATCTATATGTGTTTATCTGTGTGTGTATTTATCTGTTTGTGTATGTATATATGTGTATGTGTGCGTGTGTGCTATTATGTGAGTGTTTGTGTATCTATGCCATTAGGATTGGTATCAATATCAGGGGGGAAAAGGGGGGTCCCTGTAGAAAATTTACTGTGGGGCCCAGTCAGTTATAGTTACGCCCCGCTAAGTAGTCAACAAATCCTTGTTAGTTTGGATGGTGTGAACTGTGACGAGAGCCGCACTCTCAGGACATGTAAGGTTTGTCCATACGAGGTGTAAATGCTGCACAGTGGTCCGGTCATCGTGTCCGAACCCATAAGGTGCTGAGAAGATGCTGATATAAAAAATAAGCCATTGCTGATGCTTCGTCTCTTGTTATGTCCACTTTTTGACAGGTCCAGCACAGAACCAAATTGGCAAGCAATTAGCAATGACCCGTGCCATGGCGATTGGGTGGTCTGTTAGGGTGCTGAGCATTGAAACCTGGCCAATCTCTGTCCTCTCCTCGCGTGTAAATCTCGCAGACATATCTGTGTCTGTAACAAAGAGAAAATATTGCAGGAATAAAGGTACATCACAGATTTGGATTCCTCCTAAAATTCTCTATGAGAGCCACTTGTATATCACATGCAGCTCTTCCAATTTGTATAAATCGACCTGGTTCCAAGATGGCGGCTTTCAAAACGGTCATTGTATTGGACACCGCCTCTCACAGATTTGCCCCCTTCTCCTTAACAACATTCCACACACAGGATGGCGTTCCCAGCCACTATTTTCCATTTATTCAGGTGTCTCCATACTTATGGACCACCCTGTATGTAAAGTTTGGCGGGGACCACCGCAGCGGTGGCACTGGGGAGGAGTCACTTTACTCCCCCTGCAGCATGTGTCCTCTCTTCTTCTAATCTATTCTATGTCTGTGGTCAGTGGTCTGGAATATTTGTTTGGGCTGATGTCTGGGGTCTGAATTAATTTTTAATATCTGCATATTTTTGAATAATCATGGGGTCTACAATGGGATTAGGTTTTGGTGAGCATGGCCTAAAATGATACGGTGCATGTCTTTAAAATTGAGGTCTTGCTCAATGCTAATGTGATGTCTAGAGATGAGCAAAGTATTGGAAAATTCGATTCGGCTCTTACACTGAATTTTACAAAAAAATTCACTTTGTGACACATTACTTAGTCAGGGAGCGCATTTCTTTATAAGTAGTGGGTGCAATGGCAGAGAGCAGCGATTGTGCCGCCCCCGTCATTGTACCCCTCAGATGCCGCGTTCATAGCTGATCGTGACATCTAACTTTAATATTACAGCGTAAAAGGGAAAAAAAATGTATAAAATCATACTTTCTATCATCCATATGATCGCGAAGATCCAGCCCGTGATGACATCATCACATCGGGTGGCGTGTTGATGACATATGTCACAGCGCATTGGATTTCGCGCTGGATCTTCAATCAAGATGGTGGCGGCTGGCTTTTCGCGCTCAAATGCATGAGGTAAGTATGTTTTTTTTTTAATTTTTACCGCCATTCAGGGAAAATTGATTTGTTACCATGAAATTCGGTTTTGCGGCGAATCAAATGTTCCCTGAAATTCGGATCGAATCCCACTTCGTTAGGTTTGATTCGTTCAACACAAGTGAGGTGATGACTGTGATGATATCTCCTACATTGGTGACATCACCATATAGTAGGTCACTTGCCTTAAAGGGTTTCTGTCACCAGTTTTTTCTTTATGAATCAGGCTGGCATTAGAGATGTGCTAATGTCACCTGATTCCAAATATATATCTGTTTTATTTACTGGTGCCCCCATTTTTAGATAAAATGAACTTTTATTTTATGCTAATAAGGCCTCTAGGTGCAAGGGGCGTTACCTCTGCTCCTAGAGGCTCTGTTGATTGACAGGACCAGGCAGAGAAGAAACACTCCATTCACCATAGCTTTTAAGGACCTTCAATGATGTCATGACCATGTGATCAGTCACATGGTTAGGATCACACAAACAGCCTGTCTCCTCCTAAACCATGTGACTGATCACATGGTCATGACATCATTGAAGGTCCTTAAAAGCTATGGTGAATGGAGTGTTTCTTCTCTGCCTGGTCCTGTCAATCAACAGAGCCTCTAGGAGCAGAGGTAACGCCCCTTGCACCTAGAGGCCTTATTAGCATAAAATAAAAGTTCATTTTATATAAAAATGGGGGCACCAGTAAATAAAACAGATATATATTTGGAATCAGGTGACATTAGCACATCTCTAATGTCAGCCTGATTCATACCGAAAAAACTGGTGACAGAAACCCTTTAAGGTTCTGCGATGTGGTCTCTATCTTCTTTGAACTTCTTGGGATCCACTGGATTCCCCCTATGGAAACAGAAATCATGGAACTAATTAACACCTAAACTACAACAGTATAATCTTCACTTTGTTCTTTCACCTAATCCAGAATACCTACCTAACGTCTACAGGATTTGATTCATCAGGGCACAGGTCCCTGTAACTCTAACCCAAGGGACCTAAAGGGTAATTTGCTCCAAAAATGCTGATTTGTGTAGCAAGGTGGAGCGGAACTTGTGCACAGATGGAGCTGATTGTTATCCTGCACTTCCGGCATCATAATATTTTATTATTCGTTTATTAGAAGAACACACATCCGACAAACGACCCTGCGCTGGGAAGATACAAATTGGACACGATCAGAGCCGAGCTGCCGGATCTGTCAGAGATTCTTTTCTTTACTGATTTTCCATGTCAAGTCTTTCAGTGTTTTTTTTTTTTTTTTCTATGTCCGTTCAGCTCCATTACAGCTGCAGATTCTGTCTCTGGGCCAAGACTACAAAGCATCACTGCAGAGGAGCCAGGCATAGAAAGCTTCCAAGTGCTCCCCTCTGGGGGTAAAGGAACACAGGCATGTCTGTGCATCATTAAAATCTTCTTGTATCCTGCCTCATACAGGGGGGCTGAAATGTAGATTAGTTGCATTGTTTATTTATTTATTATTAAAGGTTACAAAAGGGAAAAGAGGAAAAGTTACAAAACATTCATTTTAGATACAAAATTCAAAGATAACAGAAATGAAATGTGTGACGTCACGTGCAGTATTTCAGTATATATTGTTTTATAAATATTTTCAATGTTTTTTCTCACCTGGTTGGTTGGATGTACAGGTCATCAGCAACACTGATGGAGCAGAGTGGAGACAGAAGTAGCAGAGCCAGAGAAACGTTGTAGCAGAATAAGACCTGGTGCAGCAGCAGGTGTAGCTAGGTGGATGCTGTAATGAGGTAAATTTGATGCTGCAGTGTTGCAGAGTTAATGCCGTGATGATGCAGAGTTGATGCTGAGATGTTGCAGAGTTTAGCCTCTGATGTAGCAAGGTTGAGGCTGTCTCTTGAGTTAGAATATTGGCAGAACTGATGTAGGACTGATGTAATGGAGCTGGTATAGTGACAGGACCGACGTAGTGAAGATGGCACAGTGGCAGGACTGATGTAGCAGAGGTGGATGCAGTGGCACAAAGAATAGAAGAAACAAAGGAAAAAAAAATAGTGGTTATCAGTAGGGATGAGCGAACCCATGAAAGTTCGGTTTCTCCGGGTTCAGCCGAACTTCAGGTCAAAGTTCGGGTTCAGGACCTGAACTTGACCTGAACTTCACCTCGAACCCAGACCCCATTAAAGTCAATGGGGACCCGAACTTCACTTTATTATTTTCCATTATAACATGGTTATAATAGAAAATAATAGCATTTTTAAGTCAGAATGCTAAATAAAATGGCCATTCAGGATTTAAAAATAATTTTTAAAAACTCACCTCATCCACTTGATCGCACAGCTGGTATCCGCTTCTTTCTGCAGGACCTGCAAAAGGACCTGCGATGACGTCCATATGGTAAGCACATCAACGTCATTGCAGGTCCTGCTAAATGAAGATAGAAGGACCTTCTATCTTCATGTACAACAAAAACTTTTTCTATGTCTGGAAGCTGACATTAAGTGGAGGCAGATGAGTCTGTCACCCACAAGATGGTGTAGAAGGAAGAAGAGAGAGTGTTGTGGACAAACTCAGGCGGGCCACAGAAGTGGGACAGATGAATTGTCTTGGTGGGCATTCAAAGAAAACTTAGAAATATTTCTGTATGCATTGTTTCATTATCTCAGTATGACTGTTGCCTTCTGGGTGATATGCTGAAGAAAGGTCTAGGGATATTTTCAGCAGTTTACACAGAACTCTCTAGAACTTGGAGACAAATTGAACTCATTGGGCCAAAACAATATGGAAGTAAAAAAAAAAAACATTAAAATGAAAAAAAAATATATATATTTTTTTTAAAAGATTTGGGAATGGAATGAAGTGCACCATCTTGGAGAATCGATCCACCACTGCCCAGATAGTGATGAATCCTTTGGCTGTGGTTAATTCCTTAACAAAGTCCATACATGCTCTGACTACAGTTCTTGAGGAATGGGGAGAGGCTGTAGAGGAAACAAGAGGTGCCTGCAAGAAGTCTTGAAAGGAAATAATTGGGTCAACAAGGCAACAAACTCCTTAACATCCTGTCTCCACATGGGCCACCCAAAAAATTAGGAAAGCAACTGTGGAGTATGTTTGACTCCAAGATGACTGGAAAAAAAAGAGGAGAGCAGCCACAAACAGTTTTTCACAGCAAAGACCTTCAGTGTCATTGCCACTGAGCATCATTGAAGCTCTAATATAAGTTTATGACACCCGGGAGTGGTAACTTTGGACTTGTTTGTGCTAAGTTTCTCCACTCCACCCCTCCCTCTAGAAGGTTCCAGTCTAGCTAGACATGGTATATAAAGAGAGCAGTCAAAGCCCCTAGTGTTCTGCAGTTGCAGTGCTTGGAAGAGGAGACTCTGACTGACTTCTGAGTGACCTAAAGAAGACGCTAAGATAAGGATACTCTGCCACAGACCATGGATCACTAGCCTTTGACCAGGGGGCAGCTAGCTTGGTCCTTTCCTCAGCATCAAACCTTTCTTCTGCCAAAGAGGAGACTGGAGAAACCAGCCCTATGCCTCGCCTGCACCTTATTTCTTCCAGTAAAGAAGCACCCTGATTACTGCACACCCCGACTCTCTGGACTTATTTTTCATTGGGTTGCACCACGCCTTACCAACCCTTCTGGAGAGCAGCAACATGTGGTGACACCTCAACATTGTCCAGGGGACCCAACGTAGAGTTGGGGCCACCCCAAACCCAGCCACTGCATTCATTTCCCTCCTCAAAGAGAAAATTTAAAACATCTGGCATGAAATTATCTCCCTGTCTCCAAGCATCATCGATCCCCTTCCCTCCCACACCTCCCCTGGTTTAGTGTCCACATTCGACCCAGTCACAGAAGAAGAAGTCTCTAGGCTCATCGCTTCCTCCTCTTCTCTTCTCTACACTGTACAGAAACTGCCCTCACCAAAGTGACAAATTAACTCCTGACAGCTAAATGCAATGGTGACCACTCTCTACCCATTCTTCTGAACCTCTCTGCAGCATTTGGCACTGTAGACCACCATCTAATACTCTCAAGTTCCAATCAATTGGTCTTAAGGACACTGCTCTCTCCTGGTTCTCTTCCTATCTATCTGGAAACTCTTTCAGTGTGTGATTTGCTGGCTCTTCTCCTCTTCCTCTTGCTGCTGGGGTTCCTCAGGGTTCAGTCCTTGGTCTTCTCCTCTTTTCTCTTTACACAACCCCTATTGGCCAGACTATCAGCAGATTTGATTTCCAGTACCATCTCTATGCTGATGACACACAACAATATACTTCATCACCTGACATCACTCCTGCTGTACTACAGAACACCAGTGACTGTCTCTCCTTCGTCTCTAACATTATGTCCTCTCTCTATCTAAAACTAAATCTTACAAGAACTGAACTTCTTGTGTTTTCACCATCTACTAACCTACCTGAACCTGATATCTCCCTCTCAGTGTGTGGCACTACCATCATGCCTAGGCAGCACACCCACTGTCTTTCCTTTACCCTCTTTATTCAATCTCTCACCCAGTTACGCCTCCTGCACCTTAAAACATCTATGGAATTTGTGGAAGCTACAAAAACTGTCATTGTTGCCCTGGTCCATTCTTGTCTCTATTACTGTAATACTCATTGACTTCCTCCTCATTAAACCCTTCTTTCTCCAATCCATCCTGAAGCCAGCCATTGAGCTTATCAAATTGCTACTCCGATTCCTCCGCCCTGTGCCAGTCATTACATTGGTTGCCCATTCAGTACAGGATTCAATTTAAAGTAATCATTCTCACCCACAAAGCTCTCCACAGTGCTGCATCCCCTACATCTCCTCCTCATCTCTGTCTACCACCTTACCTGTGCTCTCCACAGTGCTGCACCTCCTACATCTCCTCCTCATCTCTGTCTACCACCTTACCTGTGCTCTCCACAGTGCTGCACCCTCTACATCTCCTCCTCATCTCTGTCTACCATCCTACCTGTGCTCTCCACAGTGCTGCAACCTCCTACATCCCCTCCCTCATCTCTGTCTAACCACCTTACCTGTGCTCTCCACAGTGCTGCACCCCCTACATCTCCTCCTCATCTCTGTCTACCATCCTACCTGTGCTGTCCACAGTGCTGCACCCCCTACATCCCCTCCCTCATCTCTGTCTACCACCTTACCTGTGCTCTCCACAGTGCTGCACCCCCTACATCTCCTCCTCATCTCTGTCTACCATCCTACCTGTGCCTCTCCACAGTGCTGCACCTCCTACATCTCCTCCTCAATCTCTGCCTACCACCCTACCTGTGTTTCTCCAGTGCTGCACCTCCTACATCTCCTCCCTCATCTCTGTCTACCATCCTACTCGTGCTCTCCACAGTGCTGCACCTCCTACATCTCCTCCTCATCTCTGTCTACCACCCTACCTGTGCTCTCCACAGTGCTGCACCCCCCTACATCTGCCTCTCTCATTGTCTACCATCCTACCCGTGCTCTCCCCAGTGCTTGCACCTCCATACATCTCCTCCTCATCTCTGTTTAACCATCCTAACCTGTGCCTCTCCACAGTGCTGGCACCCGCCTACATCTCCTCCCTCAATCTATGGTCTACCATTTCTATCCGTGCTCTCAACAGTGCTGCAACCCCCTACATCACCCTTCTCATCTTTCTACCATCCTACCTGTGCTTCCACAGGTATGCCACCCTCCTACATCTCCTCCTCATCTCTGTCTTACCATCCTACCTGTGGCTGTCCTCCACACGTGCCTGCAACCCCCTGCATCTCTTCCCTCATCTCTGTCTACCATCCTGACCTGTGCTGTCCACAGTGCTGCACCCCCTGCATCCCTCTATCTACCAATCCTACCCGTGCTCTCCACAGTGCTGCACCCCCTACATCTCCTCTCTCATCTCTATCTACCACCCTAACCGAGCTCTCCCCAGTGCTGCACCCACTACATCTCCTCCCTCATCTCTGTCTATCATCCTATCTGTGCTCTCCACAGTGCTGCACCCCCTACATCTCCTCCCTCATCTCTATCTACCACCCTACCCTGCTCTCCCCAGTGCTGCACCCCCTACATCTTCGCCTCATTTCTGTCTACCATCCTACCCATGCTCAACACAGTGCTGCACCCCCTACATCTCCTCCCTCATCTCTGTCTACCATCCTATCCATTGCTCCCACAGTGCTGAACCCCCTACATCTTCTCCTCATTTCTGTCTACCATCCTATCCATGCTCTCCACAGTGCTGAACCCCCTACATCTCCTCCTCATCTCTGCCTACCATCCTACCTGTGCTCTCCACAGTGCTGCACCTCCTACATCTCCTCCTTATCTCTGTTTACCATCCTACCTGTGCTCTCCACCAGTGCTGCACCCCCTACATCTCCCTCTCATCTCTGTCTCCCATCCTACTCGTGCTCTCCACAGTGCTGCACCTCCTACATCTCCTCCTCATCTCTGTCTACCACCCTACCTGTGCTCTCCACAGTGCTGCACCCCCTACATCTCCTCCTCATCTGTCTACCATCCTACCCGTGCTCTCCCCAGTGCTGCACCTCCTACATCTCCTCCTCATCTCTGTTAACCATCCTACCTGTGCTCTCCACAGTGCTGCACCCCCTACATCTCCTCCCTCATCTATGTCTACCATCCTATCCGTGCTCTCAACAGTGCTGCACCCCCTACATCACCTTCTCATCTTTCTACCATCCTACCTGTGCTCTCCACAGTACTGCACCTCCTACATCTCCTCCTCATCTCTGTCTACCATCCTACCTGTGCTGTCCACAGTGCTGCACCCCCTGCATCTCTTCCTCATCTCTGTCTACCATCCTACCTGTGCTGTCCACAGTGCTGCACCCCCTGCATCTCTATCTACCATCCTACCCGTGCTCTCCACAGTGCTGCACCCCCTACATCTCCTCTCTCATCTCTATCTACCACCCTAACCGAGCTCTCCCCAGTGCTGCACCCACTACATCTCCTCCCTCATCTCTGTCTATCATCCTATCTGTGCTCTCCACAGTGCTGCACCCCCTACATCTCCTCCCTCATCTCTATCTACCACCCTACCCGTGCTCTCCCCAGTGCTGCACCCCCTACATCTTCGCCTCATTTCTGTCTACCATCCTACCCATGCTCAACACAGTGCTGCACCCCCTACATCTCCTCCCTCATCTCTGTCTACCATCCTATCCATGCTCTCCACAGTGCTGAACCCCCTACATCTTCTCCTCATTTCTGTCTACCATCCTATCCATGCTCTCCACAGTGCTGAACCCCTTACATCTCCTCCTCATCTCTGTCTACCATCCTACCTGTGCTCTCCACAGTGCTGCACCTCCTACATCTCCTCCTTATCTCTGTTTACCATCCTACCTGTGCTCTCCACAGTGCTGCACCCCCTACATCTCCCTCTCATCTCTGTCTACCATCCTACCTGTACTCTCCACAGTGCTGCCACCCCTACATCTCCTCCTCATCTCTGTCTACCATCCTATCCGTGCTCTCCACAGTGCTGCACCTCCTAAATCTCCTCCTCATCTCTGTCTACCATCCTACCTGTGCTCTCCCCAGTGCTGCACCCCCTACATCTCCTCCTCATCTCTGTCTACCATCCTACCTGTGCGCTCCCCAGTGCTGCACCTCTTCTCCTTTCTCATCTACCATTATACCTGTACCCTATGCTCTGAAAATGAGACTAACAGTCACCATAATCTGAACATCTCACTTCCATCTCCAAGTTTCTCCGGAGCTGTGTCAGGTCTCTGGAATGCCCTTACTCAAGTAATTAGTTTAAATCACAACATACAGTGTCCTAGGTTGGCTTATAACATCCCCTCATCTAGCACTTTCTATATTCACTCCCCTTCAACATCATTCTTCTAAACCTGATCCAACAGAACCCAAAACCCCATGCTCTTAGAATCACCACTGGTGACGGTTCATACGGCTTTATATCTACTCACCTATAGTGTTAAGATGTTTGGATCATTGTACAAAACAAGTACTTTTAACCTTCTGTTTCAACTCTTTCACCTATGCTCTGGATAGGTCATCAGTTTGTGATCAGTGAGGGTCCACCACCCGGGACCCCTACCCATCAGCTGTTTGAGAAGGCATCAGCATAACTGGGAGCGCTGCAGCCTTCTCACAGCTCACCAAGCACAACGCTGTACATTGTATATTGGCTTTACTTGGTATCGTGCTCATCCCCATTCAGAGGACAGGTCATCAGTATAAAAGTTTTGGAAAACCTGTTTAACTGTTGATTTGTTGCTATGTAATGTATCGTTTTGTTTGTACGTGAACCCTCTAGTGTTATATAAATAGAGATTATTATTACTATTATCTCCTTATCTTCTCCATTTGCCCCAGACCACCATGACAGTTTTTTTTCCAGCTAAGTCTTGTCCCCACAGAGTTTGATACCCTTAGATTACTCACTTTCCTCTTCCTCCATATTTTTTCAACACCAGGTTCCCATCCTGGTGCCTCATCCATGTCATCGTGCTGCCACTCCCAATACTGTGCTCTTTGTGGTCTCCAATACCCATAAATGCAATGCTAGAGAAAACATAACAATACCTTCTGCCCAAACAAAAATCAATTAAATAAATACTAGTGCCAAACAAATAAAATTTTGCCAAAGAGAGTGTCCTGAACAGGTATAGTGCCCCAGTAGTAATAATTCCACCCTATGGTGGTGGTCCCTATAAAATGCTCCCCAAAGTAGCTCCAGTTGTAAAAAAAAAATGTTTCTTATAGTGCTCTTAGAAATAATAAATGCCCAGTAGCGCCTTTGGCAATAAAAGTGTCTTCCTACAGTGACTCCAGTATTAATAAATACCTGTAGTGTCTCCAGTAGTCATAAACACCCCCACAGTGTCTCTAGAAATAATGATGCCCTCTAAAATGCCCCATTAAAATCAATGCCCCTTATAATGACCCCCTCAGTAAAAATAATACTCCCTGCGGAATATAACTGCAGTGTTCCCTGCAGCTATATTCCGGTACATAGGAGAAAGTTAAAAAGAAACTGCCCCTATACTGCCACCAGTGTTAATAATGCCCCTATACTGGCCCTAGTAGACCGCAAGTAATGCCCCTATATTGCCCCCAATATTGACTTGTATAGTGCTCCAAGTACTGTTATCTACAGTATCTGTCTTTGTCTCTCTGCAATAGAGAAAAGTTTCTTCAAAGACAGACACAGAAACGTGCCACCGCCTCCGACCAGAGAATTAGAAACTTCCTTCTGTCTCTGGTTAATCCCCTGAGTGCCGCTCGCTGATTCATACAGTTTTATTCCTCCCCCGTGTGCCGGATAAAGCTTCCACTTTTATGCATCTTTCCCTCTAGGAAAATCGCTAAACTCTTCCTCTTATAAGAAGACCTCCATTAACCAGTTACCATGTGCAGCTCCTCAGCATTGTGTCATACAGATGGTTTATTACTGATCCTCCTTAACCTGATAACGCCTCATTAATGGTCACCACTATTCCTCCTGTTCTCTCCCTGATGTCCAACATCTAGAAACTAATAAATATATATTTCTATATTGATGATAATAACCAAAATGTACCCAGAAGTCTTGTACATAGGAGGCAGTATTATAGTAGTTATATTCTTGTACATAGTAGCAGTATTATAGTAGTTATATTCTTGTATATAGGAGCAGTATTATGGTAGTTATATTCTTGTACATAGGAGGAGTATTATGGTAGTTGTATTCTTGTATATAGGAGCAGTATTATAGTAGTTATATTCTTGTACATAGGAGGCAGTATAATAGTAGTTATATTCTTGTATATAGGAGCAGTATTATGGTAGTTATATTCTTGTACATAGGAGGAGTATATGGTAGTTGTATTCTTTTACATAGGAGCAGTATTATAGTAGTTATTTCTGTGTACATAGGAGGCAGTATTTAGTAGTTATATTCTTTACATAGAGCAGTATATGCAGTTAATTCTTGTACATAGGAGCAGTACTATAGTAGTTATATTCTTGTACATAGGAGCAGTATTTATAGTAGTTATATTCTTGTACATAGGAGCAGTATTATAGTAGTTATATTCTTGAACATAGGAACAGTATTATAGTAGTTATATTCTTGTTACATTTAGGAGCAGTATTATAGCAGTTATATTCTTGTACATAGGAGGCAGTATTATAGTAGTTATATTCTTGTTACATAGGAGGCAGTATTATAGTAGTTATATTCTTGTACATAGGAGCAGTATTAAGTAGTTATATTCTTGTACCATAGGAGCAGTATTATAGTAGTATATTTCTTGTACATAGGAGCAGTATTATAATAGTTATAGTCTTGTACATAGAAGCAGTATTATAGTAGTTATATTCTTGTACATAGGAGCAGTATTATAGTAGTTATAATTCTTGTCATAGGAGCAGTATTAGTGTTATAATCTTGTACATAGGAGGCAGTATTATAGTAGTTATATTCTTTGTACATAGGAGCAGTATTATAATAGTTATAGTCTTGTACATAGGAGGCAGTATATAGTAGTTATATTCTGTATACATAGGAGCAGTATTATAGTAGTTATATTCTTGTACATAGGAGCAGTATTATAGTAGTTATATTCTTGTACATAGGAGCAGTATTATAGTAGTTATATTCTTGTACATAGGAGCAGTATTTAGTAGTTATATTTCTTATACATAGGAGCAGTATTATAGTAGTTATATTTCTTGTACATAGGAGGCAGTATTATAGTAGTTATATTCTTATACATAGGAGCAGTATTATAGTAGTTATATTCTTGTACATAGGAGGCAGTATTATAGTAGTTATATTCTTGTACATAGGAGCAGTATTATAGTAGTTATATTCTTGTACATAGGAGGCAATTTTTATTAGTAAAAACAAGCAAAAATACAATAATACATTTCAGAATCATACTGAACAAATAATTATTTAACAGAAATCAGACTTATCGTCTAAAAACAAATAAATAAAGTTATAATAAATTTAACTTAAGAGTCCATCACAAATAAATGGGAAAAAAGATTAATAAATAAACAGAATACATGAACCAAAATTACTCCAAACATACATTCCTCCATAATTTTTCATTCTCGGCCTTTTTCCTGACCTCTAGAGATCTGATCCACCTTAGCTCTGACAGGATGAGGTTTACGGCTTTCCTATGGTTGAAGGGCTCACTATGGATGGACACTCTGGTTCTTGTATGCCAGTGGTAATACTTGATGGTGGTAATAATCAGATGCATGGTCCCCCGGTCAATGTCAGCTACCTGTGATGTTACACCATAGATGATGTCTGGGTAGGTCAGAGACTGGAGCCTTGGGATTTTAAGCTTGCTGGTTATCTCCTTCCATATCTGCCGACCTCCCCAGCACTCAGTTATAAAATGGTCCATAGTCTCCTCCTGCTGACATCCCAGGGGGCACATTCGATCTGAGACACTCAGAAATTTTAAATTGCCTCGGACAAAAAGTTTCCCATGTAACGACAGCCAGGCAATGTCAAAAAACTTTGCAGGAAGCCTCGGTCCATTGAGGAACTTCAGACTTTCCTGCAAGGTGGCTGTTGTACAGTCCCTCAGTGCTGGCTGTAAGTTATAGAAGGACCTACAGATCCTGATATAAAGATCCTTCCTGGTCTTAGTCTCTAGATATACCTTCTCTATTCCCCATTTTTTTAGGCACTTAAGACCATACTCCAGGTACTGGGGGAGGAAGCCACAAGTCAATCGACCCCTCTTGAGACTGCTGCCTCGCACCCAAGACTCTGCAAAAGGCAATATCCATTCCCTGACACTGTTCACCCACAGGGAGCTATTGTTTGAGTCCAGGTCACCAAAATTAACTTTTAGAAACAAGGAGTCAAAGAACACCCTTGGATTTATCATATCCAGCCCCCCCTCTCTCCTCTGTAGGTAGGTGATCCCTCTTTTTATTGGGTTCAACCTGTTCCCCCACAAAAGTTGGAAGAACAGGCTGAAGAGCCTAGCCGAGAAAGATTCTGGCAAAGGATAAATGACAGACACATACAAGAAGACAGGGACCAGGTAAGTCTTCAACATTTTAACCCTTTCTCTATAGGTCAGCCTCCAGTTCTTCCATCGCTGAACCTTTACATTTCCGGCTTCCAATTTCTCTTCCCAATTTATCCTGGCGTTATCTTCCCTACCAAATTTAACCCCTAAGATCTTAATATAGGTGGAGGCTTTCGCAAATTGTGGCAGATCAAAGTGTGGATCAGAACTTAAAGTCCAGAGAGCTTGACTCTTCTCAAGGTTGACCAGAGACCCTGAGGCCTCCGAGTAGCTTCTGATGGCTGCAGACAACATCTCCACCTCACGAGGCTCAGATATCACCACAGTCACATCATCCGCTAGGCAACTACTTTCAAAGGCAAGCAGTGGGGGACCGGCACCCCCCGAAAATCACACTCCTGCAGCGACCTCAGGAACGGGTCTAAGGCAAACACATACAGGAGAGGACTCAGTGGGCAGCCTTGTCTCACCCCTGCCTGTACCCTGAATGTGTCCCCCTGCCAACCATTGATCAGAGGAAAGCTCTCAGCCTCTCTATACAAGGTCTTCAGCCAATCAATAAATTGTCCCGGAATACCGTACTTTGACAAAGTGGCCCATAGATACTCATGGTCTACTCTGTCGAAGGCTTTAGCCTGGTCCAGACCTACAACATATCTCCCACACCTCAGAGCTTTACATCTCTCAAACATCTCCCTTATCGAGATGACTGCTCCAGAGATGTTCCGCCCTTTTACTGTGCCGAACTGACAGCCTGACAACAGTGCCCGGGACAAACAGACTAACCTAGAGAACAGAATTTTTGCCAGAATCTTCCTGTCGACATTCAAGAGGGCAATCGGCCTCCAGTTCTTGATGTCACTAGGCTCCTTACCTTTAGACAGCAGAATTAACAAGGACACCCTCATGGACGGAGGCATCAGGTGATTTTCTAGACAATTTTTGTATACGTCCACGAGGATTGGAGCTAAGTGGTCCCTGAATTTCTTATAAAATTCTGCAGTAATACCGTCTGGACCTGGTGCCTTCTTCAGATGTAACTGATAAATGGCCTCTTTAACCTCCTCCACCGTCAATTCTGCTGTTAAAGGAGAAAAGTCCAGATCATTAGTATCAGGGCCTGGAGTTGCCTCCAAGAATTGAGCCATCTTCTCCTTATCCAAAACTTTCTTCTGAAACAAGTCAGTATAGTAAAATCTCACCACCCCCAGGATACCCTCCCGAGATTCTTGTAAAACACCCTGGGAGTCAGTGAGACCGGTGACCGATTTATTAGCCACACGCTCCCGGCAGTTCTCAAAGGGATCAGGAGCCCCTAAGGTCCCATAATCCCGT
The DNA here is from genome assembly GCA_900303285.1 of Rhinella marina. Classification (NCBI taxonomy): domain Eukaryota; kingdom Metazoa; phylum Chordata; class Amphibia; order Anura; family Bufonidae; genus Rhinella; species Rhinella marina. The sequence goes on along the minus strand of ONZH01011380.1, from coordinate 663 downwards.
TCAAGAACCGGGAGGTGTACCTGCTGTACTGATACCGACTCATCTCAGATTTAGCGGGTCAATCTTTGTTGGTCCCTCCCATCTGCCGATACAGTGACTCAATTCTTTCCACAGCTTGAAATACTGGCTATACTTACTCTTCCCTCTTTTAACTGACAGTCTCTTTAAGAGGGATCTGATCTCCTCCTTGACATCCTCCCACCAGTCGGCCATATTGTTATAAAAGTACACTCTCTGTAGCTGAACCTGAAAAAGGGAGCGGACACAGTCCTGGACATAGACGTCATCCAGGATGCTGGAATTAAGCCTCCATAGCCCTACCAATATCAGAGCGTGTGGTGGCTCCCAAAGAGAAAACAAACGCCAGGTGGTCAGAGTAGGGGACGACTTCTCATTCATCCCGCTAACTCTCAGTAGGATCACAAACGCCATGTCTATTCTACTGCGGTTACGTGAAGACTCTACCATCCTAAGCATCACTCAGACCAGCCTGCGATATTATGTTATGTAGGACTCTGGAGTCTCTGGCCACCGCTCTGCCCGAGGACCTGTCACCTGATGACATAGTAACATTAAAGTCCCCCGCCACCCACAGGTATAGAGGTGAAAAGATACTGCTTCACGTCATTAAACAGCTGGATTCTCTCAGCCACTGTCTGTGGG
>ONZH01011379.1:0-29998 GCA_900303285.1 Rhinella marina | reverse complement strand
TAGCAGAAACTCGCTGAATATAGTGCCTGCTGCATAGGCAGATAGCATTTTTAAAGACCAGGTTGTATGGTAAGGTTAATATAGCTATAACAGGAAAAAGTAAAAAAAAAAAATTGAAAACAGAAAAATATATTTAATATAAAAACTTGATTTAAACAATGGGTCATTTTCTGATGATACACTACCTTTAACACCATAAATACTCAGCCGCATCAAACTGTAACATACCTTTTGTTATGTTAAAGGGAACCTGTCATCTCCGAAACACCCCCTGAACTAGAGTAAGTGTTGTATAGTGTAAGTGATGATCCGAATATGTAAGTTTTATCTTCATACTCACTTCCATTCCGACGCTGTGCTCCCACAAACCTGCAGTAAAATGCACTCAGTGGACTCCGGTGCTCACTCACATAATGGAGAGGACTCAAAGAAGAGTCTACTGAATGCATTTTACTGCAGGTTTGTGGGAGCACAGCGTCAGAATGGAAGTGAGTATGAAGATAAAGCTTACATATTCGGATTCAGCATCACTTACACTATACAACACTTACTCTAGTTCAGGGGGGGGGTCCGAGATGACAGGTTCCCTTTAAATGCCAATTTTAAGTTTTACTAATGCTCAATCCCTAAAATTGAGACATCATTTGGAAAATGTATATAGGCTGAAAATATAGGCTAAAAGACCCCCAAAATGCTCCATTGAGCCCCAAAACACAAAGTTCAAACTTAACCTTTAATGCAAGAAATTAAATAAACTGAAAGAAAAGCCACATAAAAATTTAAAAAATATCAGGTCGCCTCAGTTTAATAATGGTGTGCAGAGTGGATGGCAGTATTATTATACAGATGTAGAGATGAGCGAACGTGCTCGTAACGAGCACTGTACCGCTCGGCTCCCCTGCGCTCGCATGGGCGCAGGCAGACGCTTCCGTTGGGTGAGGAGGACGGAAGTGGCTGCCTGCGCCCATGCGAGCGCAGGGGAGCTGAGTGGTACAGTGCTTGTTACGAGCACGTTCGCTCATCTCTATACCGATGTGAATGGGTATTATAGGCGGCACTACCCTAATAGTATTGACAGGTTGCTGTTAGACAGCCAGTTATAGCTCACTGGACTGGATACTCAGTTTTTCACTCACTGGGACTTATTACGTCTGCAGCTAAGCAATTAGCCTTAAATGTTTGCCATCAGTAATGCAACAATACAGTTGCTACTGTATGATAATATATCACTTCAGGGAGAGTGTGTAAAGGCCCTTTTAGACGGGCCGATGTGTCTCCCTGCCCGAGCGCCGATGAATCGAGCGCCGGGCCGCACGAGTGATCGCTGTATCACTCGTGCGGCCGGGAAGCTCCATACTGTCAGGCACACATCGCCTGTTTACACAGGCCGATGTGCGCCCGACAGATTGGATCTTTTGTAGAAACCAAAAGATCCAATCAGCCGACGAACGAGCGTTTTGCTCGTTCGTCGGCTGATTAGGGCCACTTTTACACGGGCCGATTATCGGCACTAGCGTTCCTAGGAACGATTTTTCGGCCGATAATCGGCCCGTGTAAAAGGACCTTAAATGTATAATGTAAATTGAATTGGGGACCATGATCCCCTTCTAATATTCCCCCACAGATCAAGGTAAAGCCAGGAGCTACAGCAGTACCACATGCAGAAGAAAAACCTCTCTGCACTCCGGGAACCTATAACTCCTGAGTGACAAATCAGGGAGCTTGGAGCAGACACACTGCTCTCCATAAAGTGATACAGTATTATCTTACAATAGCAGCATTGCGGCACTGTAATAATACTGCCATGCACTCTGCATATCTGGCTTTTCTTTTAATTTATTTAATTTCTTGCAATAAAGGTTAAGTTTTAAATTTATGTTTGGGGTCCAAATAGACGGACGTTTGGGGGATTTAACCCTTGTTTCAGCCAATTTAAAGTTAGTCACAACTGTAAGATTAGATAGATAGATAGATAGATAGATAGATAGATAGATAGATAGATAGATAGATAAATAGATAGACTAATAGGTAGAAGGATAGATAGGTAGATAGATAGATAGATAGATAGATAGATAGATAGATAGATAGATAGATAGATAGATAGATAATCAAAAACAAAAGAAAAAAGCAGCAGCACAATAAAGTGCGGTCGGGTGCAATTCCTCAAGAGAGACTCACGGCACAGAGCTCCATGTAGACATCCAAAATTCAAAGAACGAGGCAGCACTCCAGGCTTGTGCAAAAAGTGGATTTATTCCATGCAATGTTTCAGCTCTCTCAATGGAGCCTTTGTCAAGCAGTGAATAGATACATAATGTGACTTTATATAGGCATAGCCTACTTGTAATACATGATTGATTCATTTACATATAATTAGTAGTAAAAAGCAAATAACAGCGTGCAAAATACATGATTCGTTAAAACGTGTATGTTTTCATACACACTATATCTCATTACACCCAATTGATCCATAAAACTATAAATAATGTGAACAATAAACATATAAATCCATAGTGATGTGTTAATTATTGTGCCAACAACACCTGGGGGTGGGCGTGTTATTAAAATCAAGGTAATATAATATTCAAAAAGAACTTACAACAGAAGTATCATTGGTGGTTCAGCGGGACCCATCGCGTCCTTACAGTCTAACTGCACATGCTCCGCATCTCCAGAGCGCGCCACGACATCCCGGCATGTACATCACTACGGCAAGTGGAACGCACGCACACAGCGTGCGCTCCACCAGCCAGCGAACGCACCGTAACCAGGAAGAGTCGTGGGGCATCATGGAAACCACGGGCCCGCGTCAGCAACTGAAGGAGCGATATAGTGATCATGCATATTCATTAGAAAAAGGCACATTAAGGGGACAAAAAAGAAGTGTAAACAAGTGAACATGTAGAAAGAGGCATGATAAGTAATGATGTGGTATAGGGAGCTAGGTTGAGGGCAGTTCCCTGTCACACACCTAACACCCTTTGTGGAATGGGCCACACATACATTCACCAACGCTGGTGAATTGTATATATAAGCCTGTTATGGTGTCAAACGGAAGATCACGTCCCCGGATCCTCAGCAAGACCCCAAATTCAATTCCAATGGTCCAACAGTGCGTAACCTCATTATACATCACACCCCTATAGTAAATAATTTCTGTATACCAGATAAGGTTCCCAAGTGCCAACAAATACATAAATAATAATAAATAATAATATAAGGTCCAAAGATGAGCCACCAAGAGACCACTGGAAAAATCTTGACAAGATGTATATTCTGTAACAATAAAAAAACAAAATTAGCAAAGTAATAATATAGTATAATGTATCTACTATTTTACTCTACAACATGTCATGAATGAAGAGAACACACCCCCAGGGAGGTAAGGATGCACAGCCATCAATCCATCACATTCCATCTGAACTCCACATTAAGGCCATGTGGTCTAAGTGTCTGTAAATGGTAAATCCACCATAGTTCTTTCCTTTTAAGTAATAACTCCCTGTCTCCTCCCCTACGTGGTGGTGGAACAAAGTCAACTATCATGAATCTCAAATCACGTTCACTGTGACCAGCTTCTGTGAAGTGTTTAGGAATAGGTAAATCTTTTCTTTTTTTCCGAATAGTATATCAATGTTGATTAATTCTAGTTTTCAAGTCCCAAGTGGTCTCACCAATGTAGAGTAACCTACATGGACACATAAGCAAATAGATCACAAAGGAACTATCACATGTAAGAAAATGACGGATCTTGTATGTGTAACCTGTTTCCGGATGTACAAAACTATCACCCTTCATCATATATGTACAATTGACACAGTTCAAACAAGGATAACAACCAGTCCTCATTGTAGTAATGTAAGTTTGTTGTATTTGTTTAGACGGAATCTCAGACTTGACCAATTGGTCACGTAAATTACGTGAGCATTTATAAGAAATAAGTGGAGGGACCACAAATTCTGGAATTTCTTTAAAATTGCTACCGAGAATATGCCAATGTTTTTTGACAACATTGGCTATGACATTGCTTTGTTCAGAATAAGTCATAATAAAAGGGATACGTTTTCCCATTTCTCTTTTGGGTCCTACACCATTGGAATGGTGTGCCAATGTATTTTTAAGATGTTGTTGAAGTATTTGTCTAGGATAACCTCTCTTGTTGAATTTATGCAGCATCTGGTTGAGTCTTATAGGCAACTTACCAGGGTCCTGTACAATTCTCTTGACCCTGAGAAGTTGACTATAAGGAAGTGAATTAATAGTAGTGCTAGGGTGCCAACTATCATATCGCAATAGTGTATTGCAATCGGTGGGTTTTGTATAAATATCGGTTACCAATCTCTTGTCTCTGATCATAACCATAGTATCAAGAAACTGGACCTGTTGTGTGGAACTGGTCAGTGTGAACTTGATATCTGGATCAACGGAGTTCAGGTATTGGTGAAAATCACCCAGAGATACCTCATCTCCCGTCCAAATGAGGAAGATGTCATCTCTGTATCTCCACCACCCCAGTACAAGACTGGAGTGGTGGAATACATAGACACATCTCTCCTCCAAGTCCGCCATATAAATGTTAGCATACGTGGGCGCCATGTTGGACCCCATGGCGGTCCCACGCAGCTGGAGGTAAAACCGCCCTGCAAAAGAAAAAGTTATTTCTGAGTACCAAATTAAGTAATGTAAGGATGAACTCTGTGCATTCCGAGGTGTAATCACTAGCACGGAGACATCTATGAACCGCTTGGACACCTCTGTTGTGGTCAATAGAGGTGTATAAATTGACCACATCAAAAGACGCTATAATGCAATGTGAAGGTAATTCAATATCTCTGATTTTTTTCTAAAAAATCACTAGTGTCTTTAATGTATGATTTAGTATTGGTGGCATAACAGCAGAGCATTTTGTCCAATAAAATGGCGATATTTGAGAACATAGACTCACGTCCCGAAACAATAGGACGTTCCGGCGGACGTACCAATGATTTGTGAATTTTTGGGAGTAGGTACAATATAGGGGTTTTTGGGTGCTTGATCATCAAAAATGTATATAGATTCTCATCTATCAACCCACCTAGTTTAGCCTGGGCTAGTATTGACCTAATTTTCTTCTCTATCTCAAACTTAGGGTCATGTGAAAGTAAACCATATACCTGTGTGTCACTCAACTGGCGTTCCGCTTCAGCAACATAGGCAGAAGTATCTAGGACCACAGTAGCACCGCCCTTATCGGCGGGTTTTATTGTTATAGCTTGATTATTATTTAATTCCTTAATTGCTTTTAAATCTGCAGATGTCATGTTGGGATGTGTAAAGGTATGATGTACACCATCTTTTTTAATCTGATCAATATCAATATTCACAGCACGTATAAATGTTTCAAGGGCTGGAGTTCTGATCTGCGGAGTGAAGTCACTCTTGAGGCGTAAATCAAAGTCCCCAAGAGTGAGTTCAGTCCGTGTGGTCACCGCACCAGTACCCCTGACCTTAGGATCCGAAAACCACACATCATTAACACATCACTATGGATTTATATGTTTATTGTTCACATTATTTATAGTTTTATGGATCAATTGGGTGTAATGAGATATAGTGTGTATGAAAACATACACGTTTTAACGAATCATGTATTTTGCACGCTGTTATTTGCTTTTTACTACTAATTATATGTAAATGAATCAATCATGTATTACAAGTAGGCTATGCCTATATAAACAAACTCGCGGAAAAAAAGTGGTCTCAAATGGCAGAACATGCTCAACACCCCAATGCTGTAGGGCATATAACTGGGGGAGCAAATCCGGCACATGTGGCCCGCTGCCGAACGTAATCCCCAGCAAAAAATGCATACAATGGAGGAAGCCTGCAGCGGACCGCATGTACCACAGTGGTCTCAAATGGCAGAACATGCTCAAAAACCCCAATGCTGTAGCGCATATATAACTGGGGGAGCAAATCCCGCACATGTGGCTCGCTGCCGAACGTAATCCCCAGCAAAAAATGCATACAATGGAGGATGCCTGCAGCGGACCACATGTACCACAAAAACATCCTACACAGGGTAGACAAATGTGCGGATGTGACAATCTACATAGAAAAACAATTCACGGAAAATGGTGCATTACAGCGGAAAATGCAGTTGACAATATATGGCTAAACCCTCACTCTGATGTTAAAATGAGACTTTCGCCAGTATATCCTTATATCAAAGACATACCGGAGCCCGAGCACCGCGTCAAGGTATCTCAGTTGGCACGGGACCTAACGCTATCCCTACTATGGTATAGGTAATGACAGATAGGTGCATGAGGTCCGAGACACAGCGACCAGCTCCCAGTTACCTCCAGCGTGAAATCACACATACGGTGGGAGGGGGGGGGGGCGGAGGCTGTATTTCCCACATTGCCCTGACGTCATGTGACCCAGGCTGCACAGGTGCACCTGAATGTTACCCATTAGTATAATCAAGGCACATTCAACCTGGAGTTGCCACGCCTCCAGGAATAAACGTACAAACAAACTCACGGAAAAAAAGTGGTCTCAAATGGCAGAACGGTGTTGGGGTGTTGAGCATGTTCTGCCATTTGAGACCACTTTTTTTCTGTGAGTTTGTTTGTACGTTTAGAACCTGTGTGTCAAATAGTTAAGATCTTATCTTTCCCTGAAGCTCAAATACTAAGGTGTCTTTCCTATGAATGATGTCTCCATGTCAGGAAAACACCATTAATATACATTATATTCTTGTAATTCCATTAGTGTAATTCACAGAAAGAGTGAGAAACAATGGCCAGTAGCCACTCTCTTGGGTGAAACTTAGGGCTCATGTACATGAATGCATTTTTTTTCTGACCCGTATATGGAACTATTCTGATTCTGTATGTCCATTCTACAAATAACAGAACATTTTCGATTCATCTCTGCATTATGGACAAGTAAAGGACTGTTCTATTAGGGGCTGGCCGTTCTATTCCGCAAAATACCAAATTCACATTTATTAGTTTTTTGCAGATCCACAACAATCTTGTGCATGAGCCCTTAGAGTCCTGTGTGACATCACACTGAAGACAGAGACTTGCAAGGTTTAAACTACCTCTCCTTCAGGCATTTCTACAATAACTGCTCTTCTCTCTCCATTAAGACATTTGCTTAAAGGGGTTCTCCGGTAATTAAGAAAATGAAAATACTTAAATATTACTTCATTATAAATATATTCCCACAGGAGGACAAGACACTTCACAACACTGACATAAAGAACTGCCTCATCCTCCTCTCGGCTCTGCTTCTCAGGGATTATGATCCCGAATACAGATGTTAAGATCTTTAGCTGAATCTCTTTTGGAATTGAGTTCATGAGCAGATGCCTAATAAGCAGCAGCTCTTGTATGCAGTCTCCATTACCACAGCCCCACAGTCTGTTCTGTCAGTCTGTCTAGACCAAACACGCCATGATAACTAATGAAAGGTATTTGGGAATATATTTATTATGAAGTAATATTTACTAGAGATGAGCGAGCACTAAAATGCTCGGGTGCTCGTTATTCGAGTCGAATTTTTCCCGATGCTCGGGTGCTCGTTTCGAATAGCGAACCCCATTGAAGTCAATGGGAGACTCGAGCATTTTTTGCAGGGGACCAAAGCTCTGCACAGGGAAGGTTGCCTGAAAACCTGGAAACCTCAGAAAATGATGGAAACACCATGAAATGGACAGGAAACAGCAGGGACAGCATGCATGGATGCCTTTGAGGCTGCCTAATCGTACCATTACGCCAAATTCTGGCCAACAGCCTGGTGGTGACCCTTAAGACAATTGTGCTGACCCAGACCAAGATGGGCAAGGCACATGCCCATCACATGTTAGTAAAGCACCAAAGTAAGTGCAACGAAGGTCCATCGCCGCCTGCGGGTGACACCACTGCTCATGCTGGCACTGCTGTCTTATCCCCCGCCCCAGGACGCAGGAACAAGCGTCTCCCTCTCCGCACCCAACCAGTAGTCTACAGCGTACACAAAGTTCTCCCAGCACAGTGCCCAGCTCCCCCCATCCCAGACGGGCAAACACGCACACAGATTGCAGTTTACAGCATGGGGGTGAACCCCAGGATGACTTGATAAGACTGAGATTGCAGTTTACAGCTTGGCGGTGAACCCCAGAGTGCCTTGGTTAGACTAACATAGCAGCTGAACCACCCAAAAATTTAGCCTGACACAGCATGGCGGTGACTACAGTTCAGTGAAAAATTCTGTGGTGTGCGGTACAGTAGCCGCAGTCTAGAAAAAATGTTTTTTTCTATCACTTTTCTATATACTACAGTCCAGTGAAAAATTCTGTCGTGTGCTGCACCCTAGCCGGAGTCTAGAAAATATGTTTTTTCTCTCAGTCCTATATCCTACAGTGCAGTGTACAATTCTTTTGTGTGCTGCACACTAGCCAGAGTCTAGAAAATATACCTTTTTTCTCTCAGTCATATATCCTACAGTGCAGTGCAAAATTCTGTCGTGTGCTGCACACTAGCTGGAATCTACAAAATATAATTTTTTTCTCTCATTCATATATCCTACAGTGCAGTGAAAAATTGTCTGGTGTGCGGTACACTAGCAGTAGTCTAGAGAATACGTTTTTTTCTCTCAGATACATTTAATACCGTCCAGTGAAAAATTCTGTGGTGTGGGTTACACTAGCCGCAGTCTAGAGAATACTAATTTATACACCACCCAGTCTTCCACGCAGTCCACCCACGCTAGCCAAGGGAGTAGACCTCTGGCTCCTCCAGCTCAAACTCCTTCCCCCCAGCCTGCCCCCCCATGGAAAATATGGATTTAGATCCGGCATGCTCACAGGAACTCTTTTCAGGACCCTACCCAGAGACACAAACCACTGCTCAACAGCAACCTGAGCAGTTGCTCTGTCCAGATGCCCAAAATTTCAAACTTTCACAGTCTGTGGGTGATGAGAGTGTGGACTTAGTGCAAGTAGTGCGTCAAGAGGTGTCGGATGATGATGATGAGACATGGTTGTCAGACATTGACTTTGTTGTCAGGGCACTAAGTCCCAGGGGGTAGCAGAGTGAGGAATCAGAGGAAGAGCAGGTGGATGATGAGGTGACTAACCCGAGCTGGGTTGGTAAGCCTAGTCAAGACAGTGCTTCTGACGGGGAGGCAAGTGCAGCACCAGAACAGGTTGGAAGAGGCAGTGGGGTGGCCAGAGGGAGAAGCAGGGCCAGAGCAAGTAGATCAGCAACTGTTTCATGGAGTGAAGCTGCCGTGCCGAGGCCTAGATGTTTGCAAGTCTGGAGGTTCTTTAAAGAATGTGAGGATGACCGACGGACTGTGGTGTGCAACCTGTGCCACACCAGGATCAGCAGGGGAGCCACCACTACCAGCCTAACCACTACCAGCATGCACAGGCATATGAGTACTAAAAATATGACTCAATGTCAGTGTAAAATTTTATGTGCTTCACCTGCTACCTGAGTGTAACTTGGTCACTCTGGGTTCACCGCCATGCTGTGTCAGTGTAAAATTTTATGTGCTTCACCTGCTACCTCAACTAACTTGGTCACTCTGAGTTCACCGCCATGCTGTGTCAGTGTAAAATTTTATATGCTTCACCTGCTACCTGAGTGTAACTTGGTAACTCTGGGTTCACCGCCATGCTGTGTCAGGGTAAAATTTGATGTGCTTCACCTGCTACCTCAACTAACTTGGTCACTCTGGGTTCACCGCCATGCTGTGTCAGGGTAAAATTTGATGTGCTTCACCTGCTACCTCACCTAACTTGGTCACTCTGGGTTCACCGCCATGCTGTGTCAGTGTAAAATTTTATGTGCTTCACCTGCTACCTGAGTGTAACTTGGTCACTCTGGGTTCACCGCCATGCTGTGTCAGTGTAAAATTTTATGTGCTTCACCTGCTACCTCAACTAACTTGGTCACTTGTTGGTGTCAACACTAGAGACAGAATTGTTTACTGCACTGTAGTATATATAACAGAGAGAAAAAAAGAAATTTTTAGACTGCGACTAATTTAACGCAAACCACTCCATTTTTCACTGGACTGTTGTATATATTACTGAGAAAATACGTATTTTATAGACTGACGCTGCTGTACTGCACACTATAGAATTGTTCACTGGACTGTAATATATATAAATGAGAAAAAAACGTAGTCTTTAAATGGCGGCTATGTTACCGCAAACCACTACATTTTTCACTGGACTATAGTACATATAACTGAGAAAATACGTATTTTATAGACTGACGCTGCTGTACTTCACACTACAGAATTGTTCACTGGACTGTAGTATATATAACTGAGAAAAAACGTAGTCTTTAAATGGCGGCTATGTTACCACAAACCACTCCATTTTTCACTGGACTGTAGTACATATAACTGAGAAAAATCATAGTCTTTAAATGGCGGCTATGTTACCGCAAACCACTACATTTTTCACTGGACTGTAGTACATATAACTGAGAAAATACGTATTTTATAGACTGACGCTGTTGTACAGCACACTACAGAATTGTTCACTGGACGGTAGTATATATAAATGAGAAAAAAACGTAGTCTTTAAATGGCGGCTATGTTACCACAAACCACTCCATTTTTCACTGGACTGTAGTAAAAATAACTGAGAAAAAACGTAGTCTTTAAATGGCGGCTATGTTACCGCAAACCACTCCATTTTTCACTGGATTGTAGTACTTATAACTGAAAAAAAAACGTAGTCTTTAAATGGTGGCTATGTTACCGCAAACCACTCCATTTTTCACTGGACTATAGTACATATAACTGAGAAAATACGTATTTTATATACTGACGCTGCTGTACTTCACACTACAGAATTGTTCACTGGACTGTAGTATATATAACTGAGAAAAAAAGTAGTCTTTAAATGGCGGCTATGTTACCACAAACCACTCCATTTTTCACTGGACTGTAGTACATATAACTGAGAAAAATCATAGTCTTTAAATGGCGGCTATGTTACCGCAAACCACTCAATTTTTCACTGGACTGTAGTACATATAACTGAGAAAAAACATAGTCTTTAAATTGCGGCTATTGTACCGCAAACCAGTACATTTTCCACTTAACTGTAGTACATATAACTGAGAAAATACGTATTTTATAGACTGACGCTGCTGTACAGCACACTACAGAATTGTTCACTGGACTGTAGTATATATAACTGAGAGAAAAAACGTATTCCTTAGACTGACGCTACTGTACATAATTGTTGACTGGACTGTAGTGTATAGAAAAGAGAGAAAAAACGTATTCCCTAGACTGCACTACAGATCCCAGCAAGCCAAGGTACAGAAGCAGCAGTAAAAATGAGTACTGAGAGGACTTTGGGCAATTTCTTTTGGGTCTGTGTGGACCACGTGCTGTCCCTTCTGCCACCAGTCAATGTGCACAGTGTGCAGCCAAGATGGCGGTAGCTGCACTACAAGTCCCAGCCAGCAGCCAGGAGGAGACCAAAAAAAAAAAAGTGCTTGCAGCCCTTAGAAGATCTGTTGGGTTCTTTGAGCATGATTCCTGCCTAACCAACATCTAAATTCAGGCCCTAACACTCTCCCTGACAGACAGCAGCTCTATCCCTAATTTCATGCAGGCAGCATCTGACACGAGCAGCGTGGGACCAGCCAATCCCTGCTATCGACGTGTAGGGGCCCCACGTTATGCTAGGAGGTATCAAAGACTCTCCTGCATGTTGATTGGCTGAGAAAAGGCGCCTAACATGCCGGAAGAGGAAGATGCCATTTCCTCGAGGATTGCGATATGCTCATCCGAGTAGCGAGCATATGCGAATACCCTAATGCTCGAACGAGCACCAAGCTCGGAAGAGCATGTTCGCTCATCTCTAATATTTACGTATTTTAATTTTATTAAATCCTGGAGAACCCCTTTAACCTCTTAGTGACTAGCCTGTTTTGGATCTTAGAGACCAATATTTTTCCCCCATTGTTTCATCACATTCCACAAGCTAAAGCTTTTTTTAATTTTTCTATAACTGTAGTTAAATGAGGGATTTTTTTTGTGGACCAAGTTGTAGTTTTTAATGACACCAATTAGGGGTGCACATAACTTACCATCATTTTGAGGAGTTGGGAAAAAATACAAAAATGTAACTGAATTTTTAGGTGATAAATTCTGAGCCACTCATTTTTTGGCATAAATAACATTACAGCTGTATTCTCTGGGTCAGACAGCAATTTCAAATACATATTTTTATATGCTTCTACTTTTGCAAAATAAAAATCTTTTTTTTTTTTTTTTTTTTTTTACATAAAAAGAAAATTTATTGTCGGCACATTCCAAAACTTCCTCATAACTTTTTTAAAATTTTTCTATAGAGCTTTGTGAGTGCTTAATTTTTGTGGGATGACAAAGTTTTCATTGGTATCATTTTGGGATACAGTACATAACACTTTTCAATTGCTTTTTATTCCTTTTTTGGTGGTGAATAAGCAAAAAACAACTGGCATTTTTATTTTTTTAAGGGATTTTATATTTTACATTTTTTTCCATTGTGAGGCTTTTGTTTCAATGGAAAAAGGTGTATTTTTTAACTTTAACTTTCTATTTAATAAAACTTTATCTTTTTTAACCATTTACTAGTCCCACAAGAGGACTTTTTCAGGTATACTTCTTATATACTGTTTATTGGTTATAGGTGTACTGCTTATGTATTATAGAATATTATACTGTGAGCTCTACACTGATAGTCACAAACAGGTTGCATCAGAGGGGCGCAGGATGATATTGTTATACTGTAGCCAGGTGTGGGACCTTCATTAGGCCCCAAGTTGTCATGCAAATACACCGTGCAATCTCATTTTGGCATGCAAATAGGAGACAGGGGGGTTTAATCACTCTAAACTCTAATATACAAATCCAGGCCATTAGAGCAGGAGTCCAGCTCTCATGTTAGCAGCATAGTGGCTCAGTGGTTGGCACTGGAGCCATGCAGCGCTGGAGTCCCAGGTTTGTATGTTCTACCCATGTTTGTGTGGGTTTCCTCTTGGGACTACGGTTTCCTTCCACACTCCAAATATATAATCATAGGGAACTTGGATTGTGAGCCCCATTGGGGACAATGCATGATATAATGTCTGTAAAACTGCGGAATATGTCAGCGCTATATAAGTATGTAAAATAAATAAATGTAAGTGCTAAGCTCCTGCACTCCATTGCGCAGGAATCACATGCACTGCTTAGACTAGGCTACTATAAAAAGGCAGTGATCCCCCTTTTTTGAACCTGAAGAAAATATTTTACCTTTTTATGTACAGTATAGTTACTTTTTTAGGGGATTGATTCTGGCCATCAGGTTAATATTGCAGTATCATACTGGGCATTAGTTCACCGGTCTCACTTTTTTCTTCCAGTATCTAAAATCTGTTGGATGTTATTACAGAATGATTCCCTTGTATACTTTGTTTCTGTGTCTTAGAAGTAATAGGTATCTTTGGTAACTCAAATATTTTTCTATATCCAGGTGCATCTATTTCTTCCCTAAAGAGGGTATGCTCTGTGATTCCCCCCAAGGATTCTCCACATTTGTAACAGGTCAATTCATCTGCTGTATTATACTGGATATCTGACTCCATACATGCTTCCCTCACTCTTAGTTCCTCTTCTGGCTGTATTAAATCCCTTTCAAACTTTTTTTCCTTGCAATGATTGTTTTTTACCTTTCATATGAATTCTGCTCCTCACTCTCCTAGATAATTCGATAATGTCAGACTGTTCTTTAACCCTTTCAGTACCAGAGTTTTTTTTCGGTTATGCATTTTCGTTTTGCGCTCCCTGCCTTCAAACAGCCATAACTGTTTTATTTTTCTGTTCACATAGCTGTATGAGGGCTTGTTTTTTGCGGGACAAGTTGTACCTTCCAACGCCACCATTTAATATTGCATATGGTGTAGTGAGAAGCGGGAAAGAAATTCCAAATCGGGAGAAATTGCAAAAAAAGCTATTCCGCTACAGTTCTACGGGTTTCTTATTTACAGCGTTCGATGTTCATTAAAACTGACCAGGTACTTTCATTCTACTGGTCAGTACGAATCCGGCGATACCTAATATGTATAGTTTTTCCTGTGTTTTGATAGTGATAAAATAATTATAAAGTTGGCCTTTTTTTGTCATATCTTGACCCCTATAACTTTTTGGTATTTATGTGTACGGAGCTGTATGGGGGCTCATTTTTTGCTGGGTGATCTGAAGTTTTTATTGATACCATTCTGGGGTGTGTATGACTTTTTGATCACTTTTTATTTATTTTTTTTTAGGAAAAAAAAGCGACAAAAAACAGCGAATCGCAATTTGGACGCTTTTTTCCGCCACACAATTCGCTGTATTGGAATTTTTTTTTATATTTTAAAAGTACGGGCGTTTTCGGTCACAGTGATACCCATGATGTTTATATTTATTGTTATTTAGGTATTTATTTTTTAATTATACGGAAAGGGGGGTGATTTGAACTTTTATATATTTTTTACTTTTTATATATTTTTTAACTTTTTTATTTTTTGTGATTATTTTAAATCTCAAATATGAGCTAATATATAGTTTTTTTTTTCTTTATGAGCAATCAGGGATTTACTAGATAGAGATAAATCCAAGAATTGCTCATTTTTTATCATGTGGCCAGAATAAGAATTGCACTTTGAAAGCTGTAAACCTCATCAGCGAGGTTTACAGCTTTCAGATCGTGTACAGACACCCTCATTGACCACACGGGGTATCTGTACACCACCCGGAAGCGTACGCAACTAAAGGCCCAGCAAGACGCCGCCGATGGGGTAAGTAGCCGCAAGTCTCTGCTGTTAGAAACAGCAGAGCCTTGCCGGCCATGACGCCTGCCGCATGTGCGAGTGGGCGCCATGTGCCCGCATCGCCCCAGAGCCATACATGTACGGCGCTGGGAGTCTAAGGGTTAAAAAGGTTTCAATCTATTTAATAGATGCACCGTTTCCCTATTAATTTTCATAAGATTATCCTTTTACCAATTATGATTTGCACTTTTCTGTCTCAAAAAATCATGTAACATCTGCTCCCATTCTCTCACAATGTTCATATCTCCCATATCTTCGACAAGTATTTAATATACTCTCAGACCTTATGATGTCGCATTCCAAGTATTTTTCACTGAGGCAATTTTCCGCAAATCTCTAATTTTTATCACAAATTTTTTATTTTTTTTAATGATTGTAAAATAAATGTGTTTCTTTCAGTTTCTAAGCCAGTCAAGATAACGTTAGCTACATCTGTATGTACACTGCATAATTTTTGCTAAATCTGTAACTCTATTGGAAAAAAAGAAAGTTTATTTTTATTATAAGGCAAAAGAATAGATTAACAAAATTTCCTGGACTTACTTGAACTTGAAGTTAGGGTACAAATAGAATACAAATACACATTTCAAATTATTTTACTAGACATTAATCTAGAAATATTCTTGTAAACTAGAAGAATCTAATGCTAAAGATGAAAGGTTAAGAAAATTTTTAAATTCTGACAGTTTTTAAGGATCTGTCTAAAAAGAATATATATTTGAAAGCCTTCAGGATTCTATGTGAAGTTTGTAGAGAACATGGAAGCTCAAGAATTGTGTGCACAAGTAGCATTTTTTCACATATATTGTACAGATCCTATTTGCCCATTAAATGTAGACTTTTTCCTAGAGAATAGGGGTTTTTACTGAGAATTATACATATATTTAATATGGCAGCCCACTGCAGCTGCTCCTATTCCAATGATGCTCTCACACCCACCATTATATAATTCCTACCGCAGTGATGATATCCAGACACAGAGAAATGTGACTGTAGCCAATAACTGTCTGTAATGAGTCACCAATTATTGGCTGCAGTAGTCATTGTCTATGTGTCAGAATGTTATCACTGCAGCAGGAAACAGAGAAAGCAGAGTACTAAGCATTCTGAAAATGGGAGCTGTTGGGGATTGTTGAGGTGTGTATGCCATTTTTTAAATTTTATTTTCACTTTTTTGAACCGTTTTAAGTACCATATATTCTCACACACACACACACGCACACGCACACACACACACACACACGCATATTCGGGGGGGGGGGGATCATTTAAATGAATGGCTTATCATTAAAAATGCAGCACACAGTATCCCATGATTGGTGACCTAGAATACCTATTTAGGAAATACTGTAATTGATTATACATTATTTTCATTTTGCATACAAGTTTTTTTAAGTATTTATTTATTTTTAATTATTGTTTTAATTATTGACAAAAATTACAAAACAAAGATTTCATTTTCATATACCCACTTACATTTTATTTTGTCTCATAGTGCCTTAATGTTTTATTGCATATATTGCTTGCTAATTGTGTTAATCATTAGCCATTATTATTATACTCCACACAGAATGTTCGGTATACATTTTCAGTCCTATTAAGTGGAGGTTGTCATTTTCAAAATCAAACTGAATATTGCTTTGGCTTTGCTTTGATTGATTTCTGATGTTGAGTAATTCTATGTTGATCATAGGACTGTATATATATATATATATATATATATATATATATATATATATATATATAATGTTGTGGAGCTTTTGTAGTACCAAATTAGAAATGAAAAAAAAACATAGAAATTAATAGAGATGAGCGAGTAGTGAAATATTCGAAAGTTCGAAATTCGATTCGAATAGACCGCGAAATTCGACTATTCGACCGAATATCGAATCCCATTAAAGTCTATGGGAAAAAAATGCTCGCCACTTGGAAATCTCAATTCGACCACTTGGAGGTCACCAAGTCCACCCTGAAACCTCAGAAAAGGATGCCAACACTGCTGGAATGCAACTGGGACAGCAGGGGAAGCATGTCTGGGTGCATATAACGCGACCAAGTCGCACTATTACGCCACTATCACAGCCTCTCAACAATACACTCCAAAGACAATATAACCTCTCTGTAAAGTGAGACCATACAAGGAAACCTTCTTTCCTCTACATTGCCATGGACCATCCGCGCTGAACCAATGGGACGCACACAGCCTGACTGCTACCCTCGCCGCCAGCATCCTCCTCCTCTTCCACAGCCACCTCCACGTCGTCCTCCTCCTCCTCATCCTCCTCCTCCTGCAACTGCCACCGTGAAGCAGACAAAAGTGTGGTCTGACTGTGTAGCTCCGTTGCGTCTCCTCCTACCCCCGTCTCCTCTGCGTGCAATGCATTCTCCCTTATTGCGATGAGCGATTCTTTAAGGATGCATAGGAGCGGGATGGTTACGCTCACTATAGCGTCCTCGCTGCTGACCTTCTTGGTGGACTCCTCAAAGATACGCAGTACATCGCATATGTCTGCCATCCATGGCCACTCGTGGTTGGCAAACTGAGGGAGCTGAGTTGGAGGCACGCGTGGATTCATAATCTGGTACTCCATCAATGCTCTCTGCTGCTCACACACCCTGGCCAACATGGAATAGGTGGAATTCCAGCGAGTCGGCAGGTCGCACAACAGCCGATGTTCAGGCAAATGGAGGCGTTGCTGGAGTTTTTTTAAGCTAGCAGCAGCTACAGTTGACTACCGAAAGTGAGCGCACAAGCGCCACACTTTCACCAGTAGCTCTGCCAGGTTGGGGTAAGTCTTTAGAAATTTTTGGACTACCAGATTAAAAACGTGGGCCAGGCATGGTACGTGATTGAGTTCGGAAAGCTCCAGAGCCGCCACCAGGTTACGGCCGTTATCGCACACGACCATGCCTGGTCCTAGCTGCAGCGGCGACAGCCACATCTCCGTCTGCTGCAATATGGCGTCCCTCACTTCTGGGGCGCTGTGCTTCCTGTCGCCCAAGCTGATGAGCTTAAGCACCGCCTGCTGACGTCTCCCCGCACCAGTGCTGCAACGCTTCCAGCTAGCGGCTGAGGGCGATGTTAAGGCGGAGGAGAAGGAGGAAGAGGAGGGGGGTGTATCAGAACCCATGCTGGCAATCTTGGGCGGGGGTGGTAGGTAGGCCGTCTCTGTTTGCGACCCCGTCCCCGCTTCCACAACATTCACCCAGTGTGCCGTCAAAGAAATGTATCGTCCCTGGGCGCAAGCGCTTGTCCACGAGTCGGTGGTCAAGTGGACCTTTGCGCTGACTGCGTACCTCAGGGCCCGCCTGATGTTACGCGACACGTGCTGGTGCAGGGCGGGGACGGCACTCCGGGAAAAGTAGTGGCGGCTGGGGACGGAATAGCGAGGTGCGGCAGCTGCCATCAGGTCGCGGAAGGCCTGCGTCTCCACAAGCCTAAACGGCAACATCTCCAGGGCCAGCAGTTTGGAGATGTGGCAGTTTAAGGCTTGGGCTTGGGGGTGACTCAAGGCGTACTTCCGCCTGCGGTCGAACGCCTGCGAGATGGACAGTTGTTGGGACGAGGAGTGTGAAGGTGCAGGCGAAGAGGCGGGGGAAGGGGAGGCTGAAGGAGAAGGCCCCAAAGTAGCCGAGGCAGAGGCAGATGTGGAGGTGTCCTGGCTGGAGGTCTGGACCGCAGTGGCAGCACACAACAAAGGGGAAGAGGCAGTGGCAGCAAGACCGGGCGCAGGTTGTATTGCGTTTGCTCTCTCCCACTCAGCCCAGTGCTTGACTTCCAAGTGACGCCGCATGCCTGAGGTGGTCATATTGCTCTTCTCAGAGCCCCTACTCAGTTTTGAGTGGCAGAGTGTGCAAACCGCGCTCAGTTTGTCATCCGCACAAACATTAAAAAATCTCCACACCACAGAAGTACGAGGCCTCGATGGGGGAGCTTCGCGCGACTGCCCGCTGCCGGGAACAGCTTCGGCCCTGCTGGCTGTGGCCTCACTTCTCTGTCTGGACTGTCCTCTGCCTATGGACATCCCTCTGCCTGTGGACATCCCTCTGCCTCTGGACATCCCTCTGCCTCTGGACATCCCTCTGCCTCTTGCTGCCTTTTTCGGTGCTGCGCAGACCACCACCTCTCCACTGCTTTCCTCGCTGGACATCACCCCTGGCCAAGTGGGGTCGGTCATTTCGTCATCCAACACCTCCTCTTCCACTTCCTCACTCTGCTCCTCCTGCTGCCCACTGGACATTCCAACAGCCTCCCTTGATGGCAACTGCGTCTCATCATCATCATCGCTCATGATAACAGATGCTGGCTCAGGGTCCACATCAGCAGGAGATGGCGAAAACTCAAGTGTTTGGGCATCACTACAAACAAATTCCTCTGGTAGCTCTTGGGATTCTTCCGGCACATCTGAAAAAGGACCCGAAAAGAGCTCCTGGGAGGGGTCAATGGTGGGATGACTCTGTTGGCCAGGTGTGGAGGAAGGAGGGTCAGAGTGAGACTGTGTGGATGACTGGCTGGTGGAAAACTGTGTGGAAGCGCTATCGGCTATCCATTGCACCACCTGTTCAACCTGCTCAGGCCTCAACAGCGGTGTAACCCGCCCCCTGCTTAACTGTCCCATAAAGGCAGGGATTCTGGATGAGCGGGATCCTGGCTGACCCTCACCAGCACGCATTGTATCCCCACTGGCTTCAACAAGGCCCCCAACAGCATTTCCGCGCCCCCGTCCTCGTCCACGTCCTATTCCGCTAGCCCCCCCTCCGCATTTTATTTTTTTTTGGTTACAATATTTTGCCTTCACAGCCGTGAAATTATTTTGCAAGAGAACGCACAGTACAGTTGCCAATTATAAGGCCTATATATTTTATAGTTCAAGGTACACAGCCGTGTACTAACTGTTCAGACGGTGTGTATTAACACCAGGTATTTAAATTATTTTGCAAGAGAACGCACAGTACAGTTGCCAATTATAAGGCCTATATATTTTATAGTTCAAGGTACACAGCCGTGTACTAACTGTTCAGACGGTGGGTATTAACACCAGGTATTTAAATTAGTTTGCAAGAGAACGCACAGTACAGTTGCCAATTATAAGGCCTATATATTTTATAGTTCAAGGTACACAGCCGTGTACTAACTGTTCAGACGGTGGGTATTAACAACAGGTATTTAAATTATTTTGCAAGAGAACGCACAGTACAGTTGCCAATTATAAGGCCTATATATTTTATAGTTCAAGGTACACAGCCGTGTACTAACTGTTCAGACGGTGTGTATTAACACCAGGTATTTAAATTATTTTGCAAGAGAACGCACAGTACAGTTGCCAATTATAAGGCCTATATATTTTATAGTTCAAGGTACACAGCCGTGTACTAACTGTTCAGACGGTGGGTATTAACACCAGGTATTTAAATTATTTTGCAAGAGAACGCACAGTACAGTTGCCAATTATAAGGCCTATATATTTTATAGTTCAAGGTACACAGCCGTGTACTAACTGTTCAGACGGTGGGTATTAACACCAGGTATTTAAATTAGTTTGCAAGAGAACGCACAGTACAGTTGCCAATTATAAGGCCTATATATTTTATAGTTCAAGGTACACAGCCGTGTACTAACTGTTCAGACGGTGGGTATTAACACCAGGTATTTAAATTAGTTTGCAAGAGAACGCACAGTACAGTTGCCAATTATAAGGCCTATATATTTTATAGTTCAAGGTACACAGCCGTGTACTAACTGTTCAGACGGTGGGTATTAACAACAGGTATTTAAATTATTTTGCAAGAGAACGCACAGTACAGTTGCCAATTATAAGGCCTATATATTTTATAGTTCAAGGTACACAGCCGTGTACTAACTGTTCAGACGGTGTGTATTAACACCAGGTATTTAAATTATTTTGCAAGAGAACGCACAGTACAGTTGCCAATTATAAGGCCTATATATTTTATAGTTCAAGGTACACAGCCGTGTACTAACTGTTCAGACGGTGGGTATTAACACCAGGTATTTAAATTAGTTTGCAAGAGAACGCACAGTACAGTTGCCAATTATAAGGCCTATATATTTTATAGTTCAAGGTACACAGCCGTGTACTAACTGTTCAGACGGTGGGTATTAACACCAGGTATTTAAATTAGTTTGCAAGAGAACGCACAGTACAGTTGCCAATTATAAGGCCTATATATTTTATAGTTCAAGGTACACAGCCGTGTACTAACTGTTCAGACGGTGTGTATTAACACCAGGTATTTAAATTATTTTGCAAGAGAACGCACAGTACAGTTGCCAATTATAAGGCCTATATATTTTATAGTTCAAGGTACACAGCCGTGTACTAACTGTTCAGACGGTGGGTATTAACACCAGGTATTTAAATTAGTTTGCAAGAGAACGCACAGTACAGTTGCCAATTATAAGGCCTATATATTTTATAGTTCAAGGTACACAGCAGTAGTGCCAAATATAGTTTGGTATGTAGCAGAGCACCTAATACACCACTAATGCCTCTCTCTGTCCCTACTTTAGCAGCTATCCCTGAAGCCGTTCTCTGTAAAGTCTATATTGTAGTAAAGCTATCACTGTACTGCACTATAGTAGCCCTGTTAACGGCTTTTAATCACGCTCCTGCCTGTCCAACAGCTAAAACCTGTCTCTCCCTTCTCCAGCCTCTGTCCCTGACTAAGTTCACGCAGCATATGCGTACGAGCAGGAAGAGCTGAGTTTTTAATATTCGAGGTCACATGGTTTTTCCAGCCAATCCATGTAGATGCCGTTTTCGCGTTGCCAGCGTGCTCAGCGTGCCTGTCATACCCCCCCTGCATGGTGATTGGTGGAAAAAGAGCGCCAGGGAAGGTGGGAGGGGAAACGAATTCTAAGTGCGCCATCGCCGTTATACTCGAACAAAATCGAGTACGCCGAATAGCGTAGTATTCGATCGAATACCAGCTCGATCGAACACTACTCGCTCATCTCTACAAATTAACACATAATCTGAAATGCTGTTTTTGTCAAATCAGTTCATAATTAGCATATGACATTGATACCACTTTCTTTAACATTTTATCTAGATGTTGAATGTTTTTATATACGTTTGTTTGTTGTTAACCCCTTCACGCTATATGACGAGTATACTCGTCATGGAGCACTGCTATTTAACGCTCCATGACGAGTATACCCGTCATTACATTAAACTGTCACCATGTCTGCTGACATGGTGACAGTGCTGAGACCCCGGCTGTTACTTACAGCCAGGGGTCTCAGCTTACCAATGGGGGCGGTCCCGGGCTAGCGATCGCTGTGATTGGCTAGTCTATACAGACTAGCCAATCACAGCGATGCAATGCTTTTTAATGTAAAAAAAATAAAAATAAATAATTTTTTCACAATGTATATACTATATACACCCCCCCACCCCAGATCGCTATTTTTAGCCATTTTTCAGGGGGGGTGTAATGTGCGGCGGGCAGACGGTATGGCGGCGGCATCGCCGCCGCATTGATTTTCAGGATGGCCGAGCGGGTGAAGCAGAGTATCAGCATACAGCTGATACTCTGCTTCAAACTGCTGACATCGGTGCTGGCGCCGATGTCAGCAGTTTAACCCCTTCCATGCCACGGTCCATTAAAAAAAAAAAGCCATTTTTGTCACTTTACGTCACAAAAATTTTAATAACAAGCGATCAAAAAGGCGTATGCCCCTCAAAATAGTACCAATCTAACCGTCACCTCTTCCCGCATAAAATGAGCCCCTACCTGAGACAATTTCCCAAAAAATAAAAAAACTACAGCTCTCAGACATTGGACAGATTAAAACATGATTTTTTTGTTACAAAAATGATATTATTGTGTAAAACTTAAATAAATAAAAAAAACTATACATGTTAGGTATTGTCACGTCCGTAACAACCTGCTCTACAAAAATATCACAGGAGTTAACCCCTCAGGTGAACACAGTAAAAAAATAAAAATAAAAACTGAGCCAGAACAGCCATTTTTGGTTACCTTGCCCAACAAAAAGTGTAATATAAAGCGATCAAAAATCATATGTAACCCAAAATAATATCAATAACACTGTCACCTTATCCCTTAGTTTCCAAAATATGGGCACTTTTTGGTTGTTTCTACTGTAGGGGTGCATCAGGGGGGCCTCAAATGGGACATGGAGTCTGAAAACCAGTCCAGCAAAATTTGCCCTCCAAAAACCATTTGGCGCACCTTTCCTTCTGCGCCCTGCTGTGCGCCCATACAGTAGTTTACAATCACATGTGGGGTGTTTCTGTAAATCGCAGAATCAGGGTAATAGTTTTTGAGTTTTGTTTGGCTATTAACCCTTGATGTGTTACAGGAAAAAATGGATTAAAATGGAAAACCTGCCAAAAAAGTGAAATTTAGAAATGTCATCTCCATTTTCCTTTAAATCTTGTGGAAGACATAAAGGGTTAACAAAGTTAATAAAATTAGTTTTGAAAACCTTGAGGGGTGTAGTTTCTAAAATGGGGTCATTTATGGTGGTTTCTATTATGTTAACCCCACAAAGTGACTTCAGAACTGAACTGGTGCTTAAAAAAAATGGTTTTGGAAAATTTCTTAAAAATTTTAAGAATTACTTCTAAAATTCTAAGCCTTCTAACGTCCCCAAAAAATAAAATTATATCTACAAAATGATGGTAACATAAAGTAGACATATGGGAAATGTAAAGTAATAACTATTTTCATAAAACATAACTGGTAAAATATTTTTGCACTGGAGCCAAGAATATTCTGTTTATCTATACATTCAAAACTATAATGATATGGCTACTACTGACTGTATAAATGAAAAGTGTGTACCTTGACAGTTTATATTTAAAGAATTATGATTCAGTTCAGAAATATTAGTTATTAGATTGTATTTTTGTCATGGACAATAAAAGTCTGAATTTTCTAATCTATTCAAATTATTTTTACATGCTCGTATTCTATCCTCCAGTAAATCAATTCTAAAAAAATGGATATGCTCCGAATTTTACAAAAATTTGTCCACCAAAATGAATCTGCCCAGAGCCATTTAACTGTCTGTGTTAGTGGGCAAAACCATGAGGGAGGAAAGAGGATAGTCACATGACACTGGATGATGGCTTGCCCTGTTGGCTCAGGGGCTAACATACAGCCTGATCAGCCAATAAGGGGCAGTATTCTGCAAGGCCCTGTTACATACAGCGTCAGAGAACATAATTTTACTTGTGACCTGGAAGGATGTTGTGCTGTTATACTGTCTTGCAGACATACCCCATTGAAAAATTGTGATAGGGACAATATAAGAAGATTTTAGGGATAGAATAAGAGATATATTTGGGAATGTTGGTTATATTATGGAGTTTGATCAGGGAAAGATAGTGAAGGAGGGAGAGCCTCATCTGATCACCATCAGGTATATTTGCTGGCTGGCAACTGTCAGTTCAGCTTCTGACAACTAGTTTTACATTACAGATTCTTTCAAAAACAGCCATTTTTTTATACTTCGTAAGCTGATTTTCATACACATTATATGGTTGTAAGCACTAAGGTTCCCCCATCCTTTCTTTTTCTAGAAACTAGTTTGTTTTTATGATTTGCAATTGGGCATCACAGTGCATTATAATTGTGTATATGTTGTACATTGCTGCAAGATAAGGGGTAAGTAAATACAGCAAACTCAGTTTATATCAGTAACACAAATTAGAACTGTATTACTGTATTACCAGAGCGTGCAGTTAAAACATGGTTCCATGGTGACAAAAAATTACATTGTCACACTTGTTTTTAAGTGAAGGGCTGGTATTACTGCATCAGACCTTGTGGGTTAAACATGTTTCACTGCAAAAATTGGATTATTACTAGAGATGAGCGAGCATGCTCGTCCGAGCATGCCCAGGACCAATTTTCGAGTAGTAGCGTACGCATTTTATAATCTGTACGCTAATGCATACGCATCTTCTAATCTGTACACTAATGCATACGCATCTTATAAATTTGTACGCTAATGCGTATAAATTACAAGATGCGTATGAATTAGCGTACAGATTAGTAGATGCGTACGCCACTACTCGAAAATTGCTTATCACGTGAACAGTTGTCAAAGCTCACCTTATCATATGCTCTCAGGAACTTCAACTGAGAGCTGGTAGGAATTTGTGAACCCTTATGCAGTCTCCTGCTAATTAAAATTACCTGGGTCGAATGGGAGGAGTGCTAATACCAGAGTGCAAAAAAAGGAAAGAAACTATAAAATATCCAAAAACAAGAATGAACCTGGATCAAACCTCCTCATGCTATGCTTTGATCTTTAGGGGGCATTTTTTATGAATTTATGTTACTGTTTATGAGATAAGAGGTCAGAGACAAGAAAACAGACTGTGTCAGCTTTCAACCAAATTGATGTTGTCTTGTATTTCATAAATGGCTAAACATTTTCAAAAACTGATTGAAAAAAATTATTTTTTTGCCCAAAATGAGTAAAATGCAATCATAAAAATGCAAACAATGGTGTACATAGCATTTAATACATTATGTTTGGTTTATAGTACAGTGCAATATAAATTTATGCACTACATGTCACAAACTCACCTGTCCAAGCTCCAGCGGAGCGATTTCAGGCTTCGGAGTGAGCTGATTGCTCATCTGCTCTATTCCTATGTGCTAGTGTTTCTGATTAATGGAGCTCCAAGTTATGACCAAGTTCTGATCCTGGAACTCAGTGCTCTATTTAAACCCTTTCCTGGCTATACACCAGTTCCAATTATAGTATCTGACTCACTAGCTATGTTCTTTGTTCCTGTGCTTATTGGATTGCCCATTCCTTTGACTCTGGCATGTATTCAAAACACTCTCTGTCTCTCATTTGGTACTGCATAGCCTGTCTGGTTCTCACCCATTTACGTATGACCTGGTTTTTGTGTTGTTTTTTTCTCTTGGTGTTTGTCTATTTCTGCATGTACTGTAAGAAGCTCAAGAGCTGTCGACCAGTTGCTATCTTGCTTCCTAGGACTTGTACTGCATGTAGGTTGGGAAAGCAGACTGGGTTCTAGGCAGGACTCACTGTATGTGTCTGTCCCTACCTACATGCATTATGTTATCACTGACTTAAATAAAAATGAAACCTGCGCTATTATGAACAGCCTTTAGCCTCACAAATGGAGAGCATTTCTCAGTTGGTGCAAGATTTAACAGAGAGGGTCCAGCAGCAGGAATTCCACCAGACCAGTCCCTCTACATCCACAACCTAGTCACCAATGGAGCCTAAGATGAAGCTTCCTGCTTTTCTGGTAACCATAAGAGTTTTTCCACTTTTAATTCAAGTTGCAAACTATATTTTCACTTGAGACATCATCTTGCTGTTTCTCAGTATGAAAATAATCCTTTTTTGGATAATATTAGATGGTATAGCAGATACATCAATGTCCTGCTATTTTTTTGGCAGGGAGATGTGTATGCTGTACCCTCCTTTACTTAAATAATAATACGTACAATCTTGCATTCATCCAGACTGTAAATGAATATGAAATTACATTTTGAGACAAAAAATTACAGGATATACCAAATCAGGAGATAATCATACGGTAGCTACATATAGAAAACCCATTTCAGGTAATACAATTCTTCATGTACACATACCAATCAAAACATACTCTGAAAGCTATTCCCACTGGTGAATTAATCAGAGCCAAATGTAATTTCTGCACAGAAAAAAAAACTACCAATGTTAGTTATCTGCTTATTTTTCTTAAATCTTCATTTTCTATTATCTTGGATGACATTTTATGGCTTTGGAACTCAACTATATAAAAATCTACATAAATTGCAATACAGAAGGTATCATATATATGATCATATGCACACTATGCAATTTAGCTTACATAGGTAGCACAACCAGAAAACTGAAGGTGCGTTTTCTTGAGCATCTGAATATTACCAACAAAAATAAAAATCGTAACATCTCTGGAGCATCTAAACACTTTTTGGAACAACATAATAGTAAGGTTGTGTCCCTCAAATTAATTGGTATAGAAAAAGTACAATTATACAAGAAAGGGGGCAGTTTCAAAAAAATATTATTAGAGAGAGTAAAACGGCTAGGGCAGCGCTAAAGCCGGCCCATCAGAGCCGGTGATGTCACTGAACACACTGCTGGGTGGAAGCCTCCGCCCGGCAGTGTGTGTTGTTAAACAAAAGAGCCCATGCCCTGCGTGATCTATTAGGGTGGAAATTAAAATTTTATTACATTATTAATATCTGATTGTTTCTCATTTCTGCATTATTGTACATCATGTCTCTATATTATTTATTTACATATATTTTAAGTGCAAGTCAGTCTTCAGCCACAGGCATGGCCATCAAGAGTTAATATTATCTACATTTTACCCTGCACCTGCATTGCAGGTGTTCCTTAACACTTCCAATTGATTCTATTCTCCTTTCTGAGAAGACCTGTATTACGATTGAAACACGTTGATTTTATGCAGGAGGAGAATTTGTTTACACATTTTCCTAAATTAAGAAATAAAGAATCATTGATTTTACGCGCTGGAATCCATTTGGACTTTTTTGTTGCACATATACTGAGATCCCGTCCTACTAGGCCGAAAACTTTAGCATTGGCAACAGCATTGGAGTGATGATCGGAGAGATAATTCAGGCGCACAGGTATTTCCTGATAAAACTGACAGGGATCTGTTGCTTGCCATCACTAGGGAGGTCAGTTTCTGGTTTAGCCTTTGTGGATTTGTTCATTTAAAATAACAATTTGCGGCGTTATTTGCTATGCAAACAAAAAAGCGTAATATTGTGCTAACGTAGTCAGTGAAGTTGACTTGACAAAAAACCAGTGAATCAGTATTTGTGGGGTTGTTCTTTTAAATAACTATTTGCGGCGTTAGTCGCCATCCAAACAGAAAAGCGTGATATTGTGCTAACGTAGTCACTGAAGCTGACTTGCTCAAAAAAGAGTAAAGACGTCGTTCTGGGCTCTTTCCTTTTACATCGATAGTTGCAGCGTCAGTCTGTATATAAACAAAGTGTATAGTGCTGTGCAGTAACCCACTGTACTGCAGTTCAGTAACCCATTGTTAACACACTGTGTAGGTGACAATATTTCTGAAAGAAATAGTTAAGCCGTTGTGCAAGGCAGTGAGCAAAGTATAATTTTTGGGGGGATTGTTCATTTTATTTTATTTTAAAAATTTTTATGAAACAGGATGTCAGACAGAGGGGTGACAGGCCCTTCACAGGGGAGGGGCAGTGTCAAAAAATTTTCGGGAACAGGCGCAGGTCTCAGCAGAGGAAGGGGACAGCATTATGGGTCACTCGGCGAGGCCGCAGCTACTGGTGTCATCTAGTGGTCGTGTGTTGACCACCAACCCAGATGTTCTTGAATGGTTGACTCGGTCATCCACTTCCTCCCAGATGACATCTGAAACCCCCAGCCAAGAGTTGGTGGGTTCGTCAGACACAACCCTTAGTTGGCATGGGCCAGGAGCAGCTCCAGTGCCCTCATCTGTCCTCAACCTGCCTCTGTCTTTTTCGGTCCCCTCATCCAGAGAAGTACTATATGCTATGGGCTCTATACAGAGAGGACAAACTACTTGAGGACAGTCAGCAGCTACTGGGAAGCCAAGAAGTGGGGCAGAAATCCGCTCCTTCCAGTAGTCGGTCAAGTACTGATGAGAAGAGTGTAGTGGGAGGTGATGTTGAGAGCGGTCAGGCTTTGTACACCAAGACCGTTGAGGAGGACATTAGCGACGTGCAAACTGTAGTTGATGATAATGTAGCCGATCGCACTTGGGAGCCGGGTGAACCAAGGGCTTCATCATCATCATTATCATCATCTGCAGAAAAGACTGACAGCTTGCGCGTCAGGCAGCAGTGCAGGCAGCAAGTCGGTAGTGTGGCCGTTAGTCAGCGGAGTGGCAGCAGTGTGAGGTCGGGAGCCAAATGGGCACGGGGTAGATCGCACTCTTCACAGGTGCTTTCCGGCCATGAAAAGAGTGGCACAAGGGCTCAGCCAGGCAGCGGAGGTACCACTCAGTCAGTGCGGAGTGTTGGTGGTAAAATAGCCTACTCAGCAGTGTGGAAGTTTTTTGTTAAGATACCTGAGGAGGTGAACATGGCTATATGTAGAATCTGTG
The DNA here is from genome assembly GCA_900303285.1 of Rhinella marina. Classification (NCBI taxonomy): domain Eukaryota; kingdom Metazoa; phylum Chordata; class Amphibia; order Anura; family Bufonidae; genus Rhinella; species Rhinella marina. Next base: position 1,008 of record ONZH01011379.1, on the reverse strand, counting down.
GTCAGAAAGTGAAGCGTGGCCAGGGTGCTAATGTTGGCACCACGGCCCTGCGCCAACATATGCAGCGTCACCACAAAGTGGCCTTGGAGAACCGTGGCTCAGATGTGGCGGTTCAGTTGGCAGCATCAACAGCATCATCACCCAGTGGCACACAATCCATTTCAGGCAGTCAAGGCTCCAGCACCTCTGCCGAAGGGAGCTGTCTGTCATTATCTACCGCTCCAGATGCTACTGCTCCTCCTCCTCTTATTCCTCGCCACTCATTGCGGAAGCAGTCATTCACCGAGGCGATTGCAAAGAGACAGCAGTACGCGTCCAGCCATCCTACAGCGCAGAAACTGACCGTGCTCCTGTCCAAGTTGCTCGTGCTGCAGTCCCTTACTTTTCAACTGGTAGACTCTGCACCGTTCAGAGAAATGATGACTTGTGCAGAGCCGAGGTGGAGAATGCCAAGCCGTCATTTCTTTGCCAGAAAGTCAGTCCCAGCCCTGCACAAATATGTAGAAGAGAAGGTGGCCCAGTCATTAAGCCTGTCAGTGTCTGCCAAAGTGCACGGCAGCGCCGATGTGTGGAGTTGAAACTACGGTCAGGGTCAGTAAATGTCCTTTACGGCCACTGAGTCACTGTGCTTCCTGCCCACTCACACGAGCAACTTGAACAGGTGATGCCGCTTTCTCCTCCTTGTTGTCAAACTGCTGATCCTGCGCTAATGTCCGGCTCCTTCTCCACCACCTCAGCCTCCACTGCAGGGCTAAGTCATAGCACTCCTCCAGCATACCACATGTGCAGGGCACGGCGGTGTCATGCAGTTCTACGCCTGGTTTGCCTGGGCGAACGAAGTCACACAGGGGAGGAACTGCTCCGCGTCATGAAAGAAGAAATCAATTGCTGGCTTTCTCCGCGACAACTAAAAATCGTAACCATGGTGACAGATAACGGAAAGAACATGGTGTCAATGCTGCGCCAAGGAGGGCTGAGCCATGCGCTCTGCATGGCACACGTATTTAA
>ONZH01011378.1:0-37030 GCA_900303285.1 Rhinella marina | reverse complement strand
AAAACAAGCCCTCATACAGCCATGTGAACAGAAAATAAAACAGTTATGGCTGTACGAAGGCAGGGAGCGCAAAACGAAAACGCAAAACTGAAAAAACCTCCGGGGTAGAAAGGGTTAAAAGAGACCAGCCCTGGATGGAGACTTATTGGCAATGCTGCACGGGAAAACAATATGCAAAGAGGCATCTCCTGAGAAAGAGAACCATCTCGCCAGCGCCACCTAATGGACGTAGCTCCCTATGAGTCAAGATCCGACTTTCCAACAAGCCTTGGGATTTGACAAGAGAATACAGCCCGGCCAGATATCCATCCGCAGACAGCTGTTTCAGGGTGCTTGCCCCTCAGAATGAAGCAGGATTGTGGCTGATACCTCTTTGCATATTGTTTTCCTTTGCAGCATTGCCAATAAGTCTCCATACCAGGGGGTACTGCCATTAAGTCTCCATTGATGTCTCAAGTTGTTGGGGATCACCATCAAGCCTGACTTGTGGAAACCAAAGAGTATCCAGAGGTTATCCAAGCAAAGGACTTCATAGAGTGACTTCTAGGGCTCCCTGCCGCCACCGCTGAGACTGCTTTAAAGGGTTTCTGTCACCAGTTTTTTCGGTATGAATCAGGCTGACATTAGAGATGTGCTAATGTCACCTGATTCCAAATATATATGTGTTTTATTTACTGGTGCCCCCATTTTTATATAAAATGAACTTTTATTTTATGCTAATAAGGCTCCTAGGTGCAAGGGGCGTTAACTCTGCTCCTAGAGGCTCTGTTGATTGACAGGACCAGGCAGAGAAGAAACACTGCATTCACCATACCTTTTAAGGACCTTCAATGATGTCATGACCATGTGATCAGTCACATGGTTAGGATCACACAAACAGCCTGTCTCCTCCTAAACCATGTGACTGATCACATGGTCATGACATCATTGAAGGTCCTTAAAAGGTATGGTGAATGCAGTGTTTCTTCTCTGCCTGGTCCTGTCAATCAACAGAGCCTCTAGGAGCAGAGTTAACGCCCCTTGCACCTAGGAGCCTTATTAGCATAAAATAAAAGTTCATTTTATATAAAAATGGGGGCACCAGTAAATAAAACACATATATATTTGGAATCAGGTGACATTAGCACATCTCTAATGTCAGCCTGATTCATACCGAAAAAACTGGTGACAGAAACCCTTTAAAGAAGATGGCTTCCATCAGGTTAACCCATGGACACAAAGACAGATGACCATGCGTGTAGGCCCGTGGACTGTGCAACACTAGGTACTGCCCCAGGTGCCCATTCCCAGAGGAAACTCCTTTGGACCTGCGTTTTCGCCAGGGCTGTGGAGTCGGAGTCGTGGAGTCGGTGATCATCTTGGTGGAGTCGGAGTCGTTATAAAATGGACCGACTCCGACTGCTGCCCTTTATGTAGATGCTCAGAAGTGAAACTCCTCTGCTACAGATCAGAGGAAAATGGCACTGGGAAGGAATGGCTGCCCTCATCTCAGATCTACTAGAGAAAACATAAAGGGACAGTTAAGACATTTTCTAAATACAGTGGTCAGTAGATTTTTACTTTAGTCATGAACTATAGACAGTACAGCAGGTCTCTCACTGCACACAGGTTTCTATGGTAACCTACAGACCATTAAGACTGTTATCTGATTGGCTGAGAGCAGGAGTGACCTCACCCCCACGGAATGATGGGACTGAGCTCTGAGTGAGATTACCTGCAGTAAGCAAAATGTTTTGTGAGGACTGAGAAGCATGGCTTTACCTGTAATTGTGTTAGAGATCACAATCGCCTGCTCTGTCAGAGTAAGTTAATATATGCTAATAACTGCTGGAGACCCACCCACAGCCTGAGGAGACAGAGTGAGTGCAAACTGCCTGTCAGCCAGTGAATCAATGTGCTGAGAAAACCCCTTTAAGGCAAGTACTTCTTAGAATATCTAAACCTTCAATAAACTGTGCATAAATCACTTGTCCAGTGCATGTTCTCTCTGCTTTATGTTTCCTCTGAGCTCATGTTTGGAGAGGTTATCTGCTCTCATGGCTTCTATCTGCTGCTGATGTAAAACACCTGGGGCCTTATGTATGAAAACTGCCTAGGTGTAGAAGTTTCTTTGTTGCCCATAGCAACCAATCAGAGCTCCCCTTTCATTTCATATAGTGCTCTGGAGAAATGAAAGTGGAGATCTGATTGGTTGCTATGGGCAACAAAGAAAGTCTTAGACCTAGACAGTTTTCATACATCAGGCCCTTAGTGAGCTGTACCCAGAGAAAAGCCTGATACTGACAGTTCAGAGTAAAGATATCTAGTAAAACATAGATTACAGACTCTTTTTGTCATGACTTATCTGTGCTATTGATTTATGTAAAGTTTGTTTAAAGTTATCCCTTAAACATGCGCCATGTATGAAGGAGTCGGGGGTCGGAGTCAGAGTCAGGGGAAATCGAGGAGTCGGAGTTGGAGTCAGGGCTTTGGCTTACCGACTCCTCAGCCCTGGTTTTCGCAGCCCTTTTGGACGCCCTGGAAAATGAAATGAGAGACTATATTCCCAGGAGCAGCCTGAAGCACACTGCCGCACTTTACGGACTCTTCCATGGCACCGAACTGTTCAGCCTATCCAGGAGGCCTGGCACCTTATGAACTGATTTAAGGACGCTATGTGGCTGGCCATATAACACCTGGGGATGAACTGGGAGAGGATGTCTGTCCAGACTGGTTTGAACCCTGTTCAGAGACTACTCCATCATGGACGGTCCAGACGTCGACGAAGAAGAGGATTAGAGGGGCTGTCTCAACTCAGACAATGGGGGCACATTGCTAGGATATGTCCCCATTGTCTTATAGGCGCGGGTCCCACCGCTGGGACGCTCACCTATATCAGGAATGGAGGAAAGTTGTGGCTGGAGGACACCTCCCAGCCGGCTCCCCATAGAAGTGGCCACCGCTCCCTTTCACTATGGCTCGGCTCCATAGAAATCAATGGAGGGTGGATGCGCATACGCAGCGCGCCCTCCACCACTTTCAGGGCTCCGTTACTGATATAAGTGCGGGTCCCGACGGTGGGATCCACACCTATAAGACAATGGGGGTATGTCCTAGTGAGATGAGAAAACCCTTTTAAAACCCCTCTCTTCCCGCTTTGTGTCTGTCTTTCAATAAAGCTTCGGGCCTTTGACTCCTGTCCCCTTATCACTTGTCTGACGCTCTAAACGGCCTAGAAATAATTTTAGTAATATATTTTATCAATTAATCTTATTCTTCTGGTAGCAAAGGAGGCCCCTGAAGTTGAGGCTTTTTACTGCAGCGCATACAGAATCCATACACCGTAGCCATAAATGCTGTCCGCAAAACGCCTGTGTAACGTCCGTGTTGCTTTTTTTTTTTTTTGAGTACCCATTTTGATAATGCGCACTCTTAAAGAAGAACTCCCGCAAAAAATGTATTCTCTGACCTGTTAGAGGTGCATGATATAATCTGTAGTGATTGTCATCTTCTTATCAGTGACTGTAATTGTAAGTTATCTCCTCTCTTCTTATTGTAGCTGGGTCATGTGACCAACTCCCTGACCTCCAACTGACCCAGGACAGAAAGCCAGTAACTGCTCTATTCATTCCTATGGGAGCCTCACTTTCAGTCTCATAGGAATACATAGAGAATTATTCTTCCTGTCCACACATAAGTCTATGTGTGAGTTGGTGGGTTTAATTGCTGGTCACATGACACAGATAAGAAACTTCAGGATGATATAAGTCAAAAATACAGACACTGGTAAGAAAATGACATTCACTACAGATTACATCATCTACATTTCTAGCAGGACATGGAAGAAAATTTTTTGCAGGAGTTCTTCTTTAAGTATAAGACATGTTCTATCTTTTTTTTCCGGGGCGAGACACAAATGCGGACAACACACGGTGCGATGTCTGAGTTTTTTGTGGCCCCACTGAAATGAATGGGTCTGCACCCGTCCCGCAAAAAATGTGGATCAGATGCGGACCAAAAATACAGTGGTGTGAATGGAGCCTTAGTGACAGGTTAGGACACCAGGAACTCACCTGTGACTTCTCCGCATTGCTTCAGGCTGGCGTCTGTGCGATACTGCTTCCGCAGGAGGGACTGGGTCTCCATCAGGACGAGCTTACTGGCTGCGTACATATAGATAACATGGAGATAACACGGAGATAACACGCATCATTGCTCCAGGCTGACAATGCGGGACCTGTGCTGTCTGAGATTTTGATAATGATGGCCCATCCTCAGGACAGGTCACCCACATGAGATCGGAGGGGGTCCGACGCGTTCATCGGTCACATGGCCGAGGCGCAGTTCAGCCTATTCAAGTGAATGGACCTGAGCTGTGATACCATGTGTGGCCTAATGCTGTTTACTGTGGCACTGCTTAGGGGGGACACTATTTGTCTTTAAATGCTTAGAAGGATGTTTCCTGGATTTATCTATTTACTAGGACACTCTCTGGACGGCACTGTATAGGGGAGCACTCTCTGGACGGCACTGTATAGGGGAGCACTCTCTGGACAGCACTGTATAGGGCACCTCTGGACGGCACTGTATAGGGAGCCTCTCTGACGCACGTATGGGGAGCACTCGGAGGCACTGTATAGGGGGGCACTCTCTGGACGGCACGGTATAGGGGAGCACCTCTGACGGCACTGTATAGGGAGCACTCTCTGCGGCACTGTATAGGGGAGCACTCTCTGGACAGCACTGTATAGGGGAGCACATCTCTGGCACGCAGCACTGTATAGGGGGGCACTCTCTGGACGGCACTGTATAGGGGGGCACTCTCTGGACGGCACTGTATAGGGGAGCACTCTGGACGGCACTGTATAGCACTGTATAGGGGAGCACTCTGGACGGCACTGTAATAGGGGGGCACTCTCTGGACGGCACTGTATAGGGGGGCACTCTCTGGACGGCAACTGTATAGGGGAGCACTCTCTGTATGGGACGGCACTGTATAGGGGAGCACTCTCTGGACGGCACTGTATAGGGGGCACTCTCTGGACAGCACTGTATAGGGGAGCACTCTCTGGCACTGGACAGCACTGTATAGGGGAGCACTCTCTGGACAGCACTGTATAGGGGGGCACTACTGGACTGGGCACTGTATAGGGGGCACTCTCTGGACAGCACTGTATAGGGGAGCACTCTCTGGACAGCACTGTATAGGGGAGCACTCTCTGGACGGCACTGTATAGGGGGAGCACTCTCTGGGAGCACTTATGGACAGCACTGTATAGGGGAGCACTCTCTGGACGGCACTGTATAGGGAGCACTCTCTGGACGGCACTGTATAGGGGGGCACTCTCTGATATGGGACACCACGTATAGGGGGCACTCTCTGGACGCACTGTATAGGGGGCACTCTCTGGACGGCACTGTATAGGGGGCACTCTCTGGAGCACTGTATAGGGGGCACTCTCTGGACGGCACTGTATAGGGGGGCACGGGGCACTCTCTGGACGCACTGTATAGGGGGCACTCTGCTGGACGGCACTGTCTCTGGAGGGGGCACTCTCTGGACGGCACTGTATAGGGGAGCACTCTCTGGAGGCACTGTATAGGGGGGCACTCTCTGGCAGCACTGTATAGGGGCACTCTCTGGTGGCACTGTATAGGGGAGCACTCTCTGGAACGGCACTGTATGGGGCACTCTCTGGGACAGACTGTATAGGGGGCACTCTGGACGGCACTGTATAGGGGGGGCACTGTATGGAGCACAGCTCTCTGGACAGCACTGTATAGGGGGCACTCTCTGGACGGCACTCTAGGAAGCACTCTCGGACGGCTGTATAGGGGAAGCACTCTCTGGACAGCACTGTATAGGGGGGCACTCTCTGGAGCACTGTATAGGGAGCACTCTCTGGACACAGTATAGGGGGCACTGGCACTTCGGGCACTGTATAGGGAGCACACTCTCTGGACGGCACTGTATAGGGAGCACTCTCTGGACAGCACTGTATAGAAGCACTCTCTGGACGGCACTGTATAGGGGAGCACTCTCTGGACGGCACTGTATAGGGGAGAACTCTCTGCCTAGCACTGTTTATGGGGGTACTCTATATCTGGCACTTTTCAAGGGGACTCTCTCTGGCCGGGACTGCTTATGGGGGTACTTTCTGGCTGGCACTGATTAGGGAGAACTCTCTGGCCAGCACTGTATAGGGGGGCACTCTCTGGCCAGAACTGTACAGGGGGCACTCTCTGGCCAGAACTATATAGAGGGGCACTCTCTGGCTGGCACTATATAGGGGACACGCTATGGCTTGTACTGTTTATGGGAACACTCTGGCTCCGGATGTTTAGGGGAGCACTCTTTTGCCATCACTGTTTAGGGGGCACTCTGTGGCTTGTACTGTATAAGGGGGCACTCTCTGTCCGGCACTGTATAGGGGACAGTCCTCTGGCCGACATTATGTCTTGTACTGTTTATGAGGACATTCTGGTTCACATAGTTTAGGGGGCTATCACTGTTTAGGGAAACATTCTCTGTCCGACACTGTATAGGGGGGCACTCTCTGGCTTGTACTATATAAGGGGGGCACTCTGTGGCTTACACTGTATAAGGGGGCACTCTCTGGCTTACACTGTATAAGGGGGCACTCACTGGCTTGTACTCTATAAGGGGGGCACTCTATGGCTTGTACTATATAAGGGGCACTCTCTGGCTTGTACTGTATAAGGGGGGACTCTCTGGATTGTACTGTATAGGGGGCACTCTATGGCTTGTACTATATAAGGGGGCACTCTCTGGCTTGTACTCTATAAGGGGGCACCGAGCACACACCGAGACGTGCGGGAGGAAAGCTTACATTGATCTCTATAAGCCGCCATCACACCCGCTCCTCACCACAGCCGCTCTGCGCCACTCCAAGTCTTCCACAGTTCCTCACGCATGTGACCAGACGCGCAGCCAATCAGCTTCCACAGCCACGCAGCCAATCAAAAGCCGAGTTCTGCCTTCCTCCAATCAGAACTCAGTTACCTTTACTATCAACCAATCAGGAGTGCTTTCTGTCCAGACCCTAGCGGCTGCTGAGTTGTCCTGCTTAGTGACTGTCGAGCCAATTGATTAGTTAAGGGGCGGAGTTTGTTGAGGCCGCGCGAACACATTATTTTCAGGGGGTAGAATGATAATGCCTAGGATGTATGGACTCCTGGGAGGTTTAGGTCATGTGACTGTGAGATACGCGGTGCTGTGCCACTTGTACAGTCTGACAGTGTGTCTTCCATTATCTTCAGCCAGAATTTAAAATTTTCATCATATTTTGTCCTTTTTTCGATGTGGCATTCACTGTTAAGGGAGAAGCTCCGCCTGTGGGGGACAACCCCTTTAATTCTAGGGCAAGGCCTAAAGAGGTGGGCGTGGCAAATTCTCTTTAGTCTTTCTTTAATATGTCAGGCCACGCTCCCTGCCTGGAGTGCTCCTTTCAAGAGGACCCTTCAGCTCTCCTGACATGTCTGTTTTTAGGAAATGCTTGTATTCCCCATTAAGAATCCTGAGACCTCTTTATTTAGAACACTGTGTTCAACTGTTCCTCTGTTTTTCCTCATGGAAATATATGAACAAATTGACAACTTAAGTGTTATTCCCCTGTCAATGGGGACGTGTCCTTGCACAGACCGACATTGTCCAACCAGTTGTGACTGTGTAGCAACGCACCCTATTGACAAGGGGAATAGTAAAGTCCAGTTGTCATATTTATTCATATATTTCAAAGAGGAATAACAGAGGAATGACACAATACAGAGTTCTAACAAAAGGAGACAGCGCAGCTTAGCCACAGGTCCTCTTTTAATGTGTATTCCATCTGGGGTTGCTACCTGGACGATAAACCTCCGGCCTAGCTAGTATTTCCAGTAGGAGGTGGGTGCCTGTCATTTTCAATAGCTGAGGGGGTAAGAGATACCTCCATGTTACTAATTATTATATCTCAGGCTGTAAAGCACCTCTTGGGTCGGGAGTGAAATCTGCAGGTGATGCCCAATTTCTAAGAATGAATAGTACTGTGATCGTGGTCTTGTTTTAAAGATTAGATTCTTAGCTTTAAAGGGGTTTTCTGGATGTTAATACTGATGACATCCCCAGGCTAAGGTTCCAACTGGCGGCCATGTGACCTCCGTTTTTTTTGCGGACCCACTGCAACAATACCTATTCTAGTCCATAAAACAAGACAAGAATAAGACACGTTCTAACTTTTTTGTGGGACTGCAGAATGGACATACAGATTCGGACGGCACACGGTATCCGCATTTTTCGTTGCCCCATTGAAATGATCCGATCCACAGCGCCGTCTATTGTATAGTGGCTGTGCTTGGTATTATAGCTAAGCCTATTCACTTGAATGGGGCCTAGCTGTTCCTAAGCCATGTGACGTCACTGGCCTAGGAAGAGGCTGCAGCGCTCATGGACGGCTGAAGTTTTTGGATGGCCGGGAGTCGGTGTCGGGAGTCGGACGGGATGTCTCATTTCAGCAAATGATTCAGCATAATTTATTATGTAGAGGAAGTTAATACAAACCACTTACTAATGTATTGTGATTGTCCATATTGCTTCCTTTGCTGGCTGGATTCCTTTTTCCATCCCATTATACACTGCTCGTTTCCATGGTTACCACCACCCTGCAATCCATAACTGGTGGTCCTGCTTGCACACTATAGGAAAAAGCGCCGGCCTGTTTTGTGGCCGGGACCATGGGAGCTCACATAGGCTGGTGCTTTTTTCGATAATGTGCAAGCACGACCACCACTGCACTGGATTACAGGGTGGTCGTAACCATGGAAACGAGCAGTGTATAATGTGATGGAAAAATGAATCCAGCCAGCAAAGGAAGCAATGTGGACAATCACAATACATTAGCAAGTGCCTTGTATTAACTTCCTCTAAATAATAAATGCCATTTGCTGAAGTGAGACAACCCCTTTAACCACCTGGAAAAACCCTAAAAAAAGACCTGGCTCATATCTCTAGGTGCTATACAGCCTGAGATATTACAGGTTGAAGCAATGGGGGACAGGCTGCAGGGAGTGGAGGAGAGGTATAGCTCCTCCTGTCCCTGTGTATCTGTGCATGGCCCCAGGGGAGGGGTCCATTCACATCTGCAGAAAATTCCATGAAAAATACTGTACTTTTTATCCAGTAAAATGCTGGATTTTCTAATGGAAACCAGATCCTATCATAGTCAGCGGAGTCCGTCAGGTGGCGTTCCATTGACCTGATTCTATAATGGCGCAGAACACCTCTTAAATCAGGTACCGGCCAATCCCAGTTTGGTTCTGCACCTCCTAAACTGGAACGTCGCGGAATGGTCAAGGGGTTGCGTCATCAGAAACAACCCCTCTAAGAACGTGGTGGCATCAGCACACCATCATTGGGTTCTGCTGCGGCACCCTGGCCATACCGCGGAGCAGGACAGGTCTTTTGCTCTCTGGTTACGTCTAAGGCCTTGGAGCAGCGGGCAGGGACATGAGCCGCATTCCTGGGACAGAGGGAGCCGCTGGGCTGAGCGGAGTCACCGTTTCCATCACTGGGATGAAGAACGTGTTGTGTGAGGAAACGTTTCGGAAGCCTGCACTATCTGGTATCCTGTTTATATTGGCAGTAGTGGGGGGCACTGGCTGTAGAGGGGGACCTCGTACACGGCAGCTGCCTGGGATTCCTTCTCAGAGGGCTGTAGAAGACCCCGTGGTCATCCCCTGTCACTGAGCCCAGGGTGGTCCACAGAGAGAACGGAGCAGCTGTTATACCGCCATATCGTCCTCCCTACGCCCTGCTCTGCATGATATCTATGATCAACGTTGGACAGGAAGAGGAGGCTGAAGACAGCTGGGGGAGGTGCGTACCCACTGGGTGTCACATATTTAACCCCTTCACCAGCTCAGTGACTTATAATGGGGTCGGTCAGGTCCTGCTGAGGTGTCTGTGGCACTTCATGTTGCATGTGAAGAGAGTCTCAGGCCACTTGATGATGGCCAGAATACATACCTGGACCTCCCATGGTTCCTCAGGGACAGGATGTACGTTAACTCAGCATCTAATGCACCACAGGAGGTCCGGGTGTTGCACCTGTAATATAAAAGCACCCATATTACACCCGTCTGTAAGTGGCCATAATGCTTTTACCACGTGACCACCAGGGATATTAACCCTTCAGCGTCTGGGATATTACTATTAATCACATTACACCAGAGACATTAGCAGGGTTAAAGTATTTACCCCTTCACTACCCTAGATCCCTAGGGATATTACCATTTAGAGAGGTTGTATGAGAACGGGGCTGAGCTGCAATGCCACACGCGGCCCATAGACAAGCGTGGCGCTGTTTCTGGGGCAGATAACATGGCTGCTAAACATAACCTCAAAGTCCTTCAGTGTACAGCGGTCCCTCAAGATACAATATTAATTGGTTCCAGGACGACCATTGTATGTTGAAACCATTGTAAGTTAAGTAATCGGTTCCAAAGACCCAAAATGTCATCCAAGATAAGAGAAAATGAAGATTTAAGAAAAATAAGCAGATAACTAAAGATAAGACAAGTCCTTACATAAACAGTCAGGAATAGCTGATAACTGGTAACTAATACAGATATATTACCAGAGAAGAGGCCTGGATGGATTGGGTCTGGGTCTGAGACATTGTATGTTGAGTGTGGTTTCCACTTACGATGGGTCAGAAAAGACCATTGTATGCTGGAAATATTGTATCCTGAGGCCATTGTATCTTGAGGGATCACTGTATATTATAGGATGGTATTATCTGAGGTATGAATGTCAGTGACCTGTGGGCCAAAGGGGTTCTAACATTCTGCATTCAGGAGCCTGGAAACAACGGATCTCAAAAATGGGGACCAATAGCCCTGTAAAAATGCAGGGCTATACACATGATCCAATAAATACACCAATGTGCATGGGGGTATCATGGCTGGCACTGTTATGGGGGCATTGTGACTAACACAATTATGGGGACATTGTGGTGGCACTGTTATGGAGGTATCATTGCGCACTCTGGCATTGTGGTTGACATGATTATAGGGGTATCATGGCTGGCACTGTTATGGGGGTATTGCGCACTCTGGCATTGTGGCCGTTATGGGGGCACTTTGGCTTGGACTGTTATAGGGGTATCATGGCTGGCACTCTTATGGGGCATTGTGACTGACACAATTATGGGGGCATTGTGGCTGACACTGTTATGGGGGCACTGTGGCTTGGACTGTTATAGGGGCATCATGGCTGGCACTCTTATGGGGGCATTGTGGCTTGCACTGTTATGGAGGTATCATTGTGCACTCTGGCATTGTGGTTGACATGATTATAGGGGTATCATGGCTGGCACTGTTATGGGGCACTCTCTGCCTTTTGGCGTGATGGACAACCACACATCCCTCTTTCAGTAAACTACCAGTGCGGGTGGAGAGGATATAGTCATTTTAGGTCAATGTCCCGCAATGATAACGTGAGAGCCCTGCTATACAGGTCTCATATCAGACAGCAGCAGCACTGGGTGTGTTCACAGCAGCTGTCATCCCCCTCCCCGCGCTAGCACTGCAGCTGACGAGTGACGACCATAGATACGCCCCTCAGCGGCCTCATTCCGCGGCCATATTGGGTGAGCTTTTCTATACATAGTTAGGGTAGATTAGTCTCCACAAAAATGGCGGCTGCGTGCAGTACTGGAGGAGACATGCTGAGAAGGACAGGGATTGGCTCCCATACTAGGTAGTGGGCGTGGTTGTGCTGTGGGCGTGGTTGTGCTGTCAGGACTGTGATTCACCCGTCCATCAGCCGCACCCTGTCCGGAACCGAGGCGGAGAGAGGAGCGGGGATCCCGGAACCTGCGGATAGAGGGTGAGTGCCCGGTGCACCGGAGCCTACCGCATCTATATATGAAATACTGACGTGTACAGAGTGCAGATCTGTCAGATGAGTTATGTATGTTGTGAGTAGTTGTGTATTATATGTATGTAGCTGTATGTTGTGTGTACATGAGATGTATGTAGCTGTATGTATGTGTTATGTATGTTGTGAGTAGTTGTATATTATATGTATGTAGCTGTATGTTGTGTGTACATGAGGTGTATGTATGTGTTATGTATGTTATGAGTAGTTGTATATTATGTATACTCTGTGTAGGTGTATGAAATATGCATGTTGTGTATATTTGTATGTTACATGCAGGTTCAGGGGCGGACTTGGCATTTCCCTAATGACATTATTTGTATAGCGAAATATAATATTACTGTACTATACTGCACCACATGAAAGGCTTATACAGCAGCTAGTATCACACCTGATAGGCTTAGATACAGTAACTCAGCAGGCAGTATCTCATGACAGGATTAGATACAATGCCTCATCATGCTGCATTGTATATGACAGGATTAGATACAGTAATATCAGACTGTATCACATATGATGGGATTAGATACAGTGATATCAGACTGTATCGCATGTGACAGGATTTGATAAAGTGCCTCATCAGACTGTATCGCATATGACAGTATTAGATACAGTGCCTCATCAGACTGTATCACATGACAGGATTAGATACAGTGATATCAGATGGTATCACATATGATAGGATTAGATACAGTGATATCAGACCGTATCACATATGATAGGATTAGATACAGTGCCTCATCAGACGGTATCACATACATCCCAAATTAAAAACCTGTAGTGTTAATAAAACAGTACCTCTCACCTGCCTGTTCCCTGGTGATCATACCCTCCACCATTCCCAGCCTCTCTCTGAGCCCTGATGATGTCACCACGTTGCACCTGGTGCCGCGGAGTGCACCTCCCGGGAGTGGACAGTTCTCTGCTTCACCATTGATCTCAAGACACAGAGATGTGTGGTAGCGGGACAGTCCCTGTGCCGCCAGATCTGGAGCGGTTGGGAGGTATCACATCGCACATGATAGGATTAGATACATCGGGTCAGCCACCTAAGCCTGTCATGAAACTGTCTGATGAGCCGCACATGACTGTATATGTGTATAGACGTGACCTGTGTACATACAGGATGTGTAGTTACATGTATAATGTATACGTGGTGGTGTTATGTGTACACTGGATGTCTGTACTGGTGTGTGAATAAGAGCGGTATCGTGTGTAGGCGTGCTTGTATGTACACTGTGTAGTAGTGTGTATACTGTATGTGTGTAGTCTATATAGTGTGTATACTTGTGTACTGTATATGTACATTGTGTAGTTGTGTATATACTGTACATGTCTAGTTGTGTGTACACTGTAGCTGTATATACTGTATATGTGTAGTTGTGTGTACACTGTGTAGCTGTATATACTGTATATGTGTAGTTGTGTGTACACTGTAGCTGTATATACTGTATATGTGTAGTTGTGTGTACACTGTGTAGCTGTATATACTGTATATGTGTAGTTGTGTGTACACTGTGTAGCTGTATATACTGTATATGTGTAGTTGTGTGTACACTGTGTAGCTGTATATACTGTATATGTGTAGTTGTGTGTACACTGTGTAGCTGTATATACTGTATATGTGTAGTTGTGTGTACACTGTGTAGCTGTATATAATCGGTGGGGGTCCAACACCTGGGATCCCCACCGATCAGCTATTTGAGAAAGCACCAAGCACAGCGCTGTACATCGTATAGAGGCCATGTTTGGTATTGCAGCTCAGCCCCATTCACTTCCATGGCACTGAGCTGCACTTAGGTCACGTGACCAATGAATATGACGTCACACAGCCTAGGAATCGCTAAGAGAAGGCCGCGGCACTGCTGTGAGCATCAGTGCCTTCTCAATAAGCTGATCTGCGGGGTCCCGGGTGTTGGACCACCACCGATCAGATACTCCTATGACTGCACAATGCAGCAGTACCTGGTTATGGTATATATATGGCCGCCATTAGCCTGCAGTCACCACACCCTGCCCCCACACTAGGAATCACTCCGGACCAGTCCGGGAGATGCTAGAAATAAGCTGCCATCTACCACCCGCCATATCTCATGCAGACTGACCAGTTCCTCTGTGCAGAGTATTACCCAGCTGCGCTCTTCCCCCGGGGCAGGGGGTGCAGGTGTGTGTGACAGGATTGCAGGGGGCGTCTATAGTTTCGGAGGGAGCGGTTGCAGCTCCGCATTCTTCATAAACCGGCTGGACCGGTAATACATGTGTCATACATCTGCAGCCCGTGTGCATAGGGATCAATGCCGCCTCCAGCCTTAACTAGACGATCTGCGAATCGCTGCAGGGTAGGTTTTATTATAGACTTTCCCTTAATCACCTGCACGACCGGTTCCCCCAGCGAGGAGGATACTGTATTTACTGTACGGAGCGATGGGTGGGGTCAGTGTCAACATGGTGTGCGCCAATTATTATCCAGGAATGCACAGAAGGGCGAGATGATATCTGTAGTCCTCTGACCTTTGCAGAAGCGATTGTCCGTGAGCGATTGCCGACTTACAGGGTCATGATCAGTAGGGATGTGGCACCCATGTGTGTGTCTAGGGGCTGTCAATTTTAAGGGGCTTTCCTGTTGATGTGGGGGGGGATGGTGACAACCGATTAGCAGAATAAGGCCTCGTGCACACGGACGTTCCGTGCGTTGGGGGCCGCAATTCACAGCAACATCCCTGTGGATTCCACAGACGGATCCAGACCCATTCAATGTGATCCGTCCGCTCCGCCAAAAATAGGTTTGAATTAAACGTTTTCCCATTTTTTGTTTTTACAGCTCCTATACAGACCATTGTGTCTCCATGGTAACAGACTACAAACTAACCCTGTGTAGTCTGATCCCTCAGCCATGCTCCCTTCCATCTGTCCTCTAGGAGCTGTGGACACAAAACGAACTTTTCGATTAAAGGGGTCTTCCGCTTTTGCAATATTGATGGCTTATCCTCAGGACAGGTCATCGATATTAGATTGGTGGGGCCGACGCCCCTGCGGATCAGCTGTTTGAAGAGAAGGCGGCGCTCGCACAGCTCCATTCCCTGTGTAGTGACCACGCCTGGGTACTGCAGCGCCGCTCCCATAGAAACCCGTCAGTAATGTGAGCTCTTATGTTTGATGTGCATTTTTTTTTTTTCAGTTCTAGGTAGACTGCAGCAATGTTCCTGATCAATCGATATGGGGGTGGAGGTGGCGGAGGATTCTTTGGTGGTGGAGGTGGCGGCGGCGGCGGCGGAGGATTCTTTGGTGGTGGAGGTGGCGGCGGCGCAGGAATGTTCGGAGGAATTCTCAACATCCTTAGGTAGGTAGCGGTGCAGGTTATTCATAATTGTAGGTGACTACAGTCTAACTGCACAAAACAGCTTTGGAAGTGCTCGGAAACAGCGCCTCTCTTGGCCTTGGGCTGTATCTGGTATTGCAGGCAACTTGACTGCAACTGCCGCACCCTCTGCACTTAGATCGGGCCAGGGAGTGATGACGTTTACACTGCTTGGCCCTGTCAATCAAAGTGCACAGGGTGTGACAGTTGCAGAAAGAGCAGAGCCTCTAGGTGTAATGGTAACGCCCCCGTTGCTCCTAGAGGCTCATTTGCATATAATAAAACATCATTTTTCTCAGCAATGTGGACACATATGAACATGGGACCAACACAGGTGTCTTCAGCCGCCAAGCGCACATGTAACTAGAGTTGTTTCAATACCAAGAAAAATGATTACAATACTCAATACCATTCGACACCACACCAAAAAATACCCACACGTTAACCCCATGTTGTCCATTATGGGAGGAGGTTAATATTAATGTGAGACACACTGTGTGTTGTCTGCATCTTTTGCGGCCCCATTGAAATGAATGGGTCTGCACCCGTTTTGCAAAATTGCAGAACGGATGTGCACCCAGTTATACGGTCGTCTCAATGAGCCCTAATAGTAAGTGACACCATCATTAACCCCATGTTGCCCATTATATGAGCATATATATGTATATATATTACATAAGGTAATGAGATGTTTGGTCCGATTCTAATCTGTAATCTCTCGGTTTCTGTTCTTTTCAGTGATGCGGCCGCAAACTACAACCCAACTCCTCCGGTGAGAGAATTTATGAAATTGGGCTTTAATAAGGGCTCCGCTCCTTACTAGTCATAGGTTGTTGGGAGTAACCATGTGGGTCTGGGATTACTCAGTGGTGACCGTTGCATCCATGGAGCCAATGGGTTAGAAGTTTGGCTAGAATAGGTTTGGAGACCCTTGCTCCTTTCCTCCTTTGAGTCTATCACTGCCTAATTATCCCCCCTACCTTTTCCCCAGCCTCCTCGGAGCCATGTTTCCGTCATTCAATCCAACGAGAGCGAGGAGGAGCGAAACTTCCGTCGGCTTTTCAGCCAGCTGGCCGGAGATGTGAGTACTGGGAATGGGTTTCCAGGGTTGGCACTGTCAGTGTTGTCATTGGGAAGGGCGCCCAGTGATGCACAATGGTTAATGTTGGCTCGTTTTTCTCTAGGACATGGAGGTCAGCCCGACCGAGCTGATGGGAATTCTCAACAAAGTCGTTTCACGACGTGAGTATGGTCTCACTGCTTTATATTAATTAAAAGGGAAGTTCAGAAAATGGGAACACTCCCACAAAGGGGAGGAACTCAATGTGGCTGCCAACCACGTTGTGCTGTCCGCATCTATTGTGACCTCATTGAAATGAATGGGTCCGCAGCTGTTACGCAAAATTGCAGAATGGATGCGGACACAAGTATACGGTCGTCTGAATGGGCCCCAAATAACAGTTCAGAGAAGAGGAGTGAGGTCCTGCTCACAAGAGCTTACAATCTATGAGTCAATAGAGTGAGAGGGTCAGATTATGGAGAAGGTTAATCTTAGATTATCAGACTAAGATGGGCGAGGTATAGGGCTGTACAGCACCGGGCAGAGCGTTGTGGAGGCGGGTGAGAAGTATAAATAGTGTTTTTAGAGGGGTGGACAACCAGTGCAGTGACTGGCACAGGGTACAGGCATTGGTGCAGCGACTGACAAAGGGTGGAGGAGTTGGCACAGTGACTGGCACAGGGATGAGACATTGGGGCAGTGACTGGCACAGGGTAGAGGCATTGGTGCAGCGACTGGCACAGGTGAAAGGCATTGGTGCAGCGACTGGCACAGGTGAAAGGCATTGGTGCAGTGACTGGCGCAGGTCAAAGGCATTGGTGCAGCGACTGGCGCAGGTCAAAGGCATTGGTGCAGCGACTGGCGCAGGTCAAAGGCATTGGTGCAGCGACTGGCGCAGGTCAAAGGCATTGGTGCAGCGACTGGCGCAGGTCAAAGGCATTGGTGCAGCGACTGGCGCAGGTCAAAGGCATGCGCACTGGCGCGTCAAAGCATTGGTGCAGCGACTGGCGCAGGTCAAAGGCATTGGTGCAGCGACTGGCGCAGGTCAAAGGCATTGGCAGCGACTGGCGCAGGTCAAAGGCATCGGTGCAGCGACTGGCGCAGGTCAAAGGCATCGGTGCAGCGACTGGCGCAGGTCAAAGGCATTGGTGCAGCGACTGGCGCAGGTCAAAAGCATTGGTGCAGCGACTGGCGCAGGTCAAAAGCATTGGTGCAGCGACTGGCGCAGGTCAAAAGCATTGGTGGCAGCGACTGGCGCAGGTCAAAAGCATTGGTGCAAGCGACTGGCGCAGGTCAAAGCATTGGTGCAGCGACTGGCGCAGGTCAAAGGCATTGGTGCCAGCGACTGGCAGAGGTCAAAGGCATTGGTGCAGCGACTGGCGCAGGTCAAAGGCATTGGTGCAGCGACTGGCGCAGGTCAAAGGCATTGGTGCAGCGACTGGCGCAGGTCAAAGGCATTGGTGCAGCGACTGGCGCAGGTCAAAGGCATTGGTGCAGCGACTGGTGCAGGTCAAAGGCATTGGTGCAGGGACTGGCGCAGGTCAAAGGCATTGGTGCAGGGACTGGCGCAGGTCAAAGGCATTGGTGCAGGGACTTGTACAGAGAGGAGGCATTGGTGCAGCGACTGGCAGAGGTCAGAGGTATAGGTGGATCAGAAATCAGTGCAGCAGATGGCACAGGGAAGATATTATTGACAAAGGGACTGGCACTCACTAAATGGATGCACTTTTTCTTTTATTGTCACATAAATCAGCATTAATGTGACGCGTTTCGGCTCAGGCACTAGCCTTTTTTCAAACATATGTTTGAAAAAGGCTTGTTCCTGAGCCGATAAACGTGTCACATTAACGCTGATTTATGTGACAATAAAAGAATAAGCGCATCCATTTAGTGAGCGCCGGTCCCTTTGTCAATATTATTCACGGGACGCCGACCCTGGACACGTGCACCACGCCATCTACACAGACGGAGTGCCGACTGCTACTACCTTCATTTGCACAGGGAGGAGGCATCGGTGCAGGGACTGGAACAGGCTGGACTCGTCAGTGCAGTGGGATGGATGGATAGTTCAGCCCGGCTGCTCGATTCAGGGTAGAGTGCAGAAGGGAGACTTTCGTGGGGGGACGAATGATTAGTAATTGTACAGGAAGCAACATGAGAATGAATCAGAGCAACTGAAGAGATTTTACCGTCTGGAGATGATTTCTGAGGTGCAGGTAGCAAAAGTGAGCGAGTCATTCTGCCCAGGAGTTATGGTAGTGCCACACAGTCAAATGGAGATATCAGGTTTAGACAGGTTAGTAGGTGGTGGAGAGACAAGAGTCCTCACAGATCTTGTCTGTCGTCCTGCTGCTGGCGATAGTACAGGCACAGCTCTTGGTCCTGTGCTGTACCTTTATGGTGCAGGAAGGGGTTAATGACGGTTGTATATTTGCAGCCTGATTTGCATTACCTTGAAGTTTCCTTTTGTCCGGCTGTAGAAATTTGCTCGGCCTGTACTGCGGTTGCCTGCGTCGTGCTCGGCCTGTACTGCGGTTGCCTGCGTCGTGCTCGGCCTGTACTGCGGTTGCCTGCGTCGTGCTCGGCCTGTACTGCGGTTGCCTGCGTCGTGCTCGGCCTGTACTGCGGTTGCCTGCGTCGTGCTCGGCCTGTACTGCGGTTGCCTGCGTCGTGCTCGGGGCTGACACTGTAATCCTAATCTCTTGTAGATTCGGACCTGAAGACGGACGGGTTCAGCATAGATTCATGCCGCAGCATGGTGGCAGTCATGGACGTATCCTTTTACAAATCATTTTAGAGGGTGTCTTTGTGACGTCAGTAAATCCTCCAACATGTTTGGACAGATTCCAGGAGGTTCATTACAACCCTGCGGACATTGCTTTAATCCAGGAACAATCCAGCAAAGTATAGTATATGGGGGATTCCAGGAGACGTAAAGGGGCTGCTTCACCAGGGGATCCCCTTTCCATACAACCGTCCGACAATTCAAGATATTTTATAATCCACCAGGCCTGTTTGATTCTGGATTAAAGTGAACCTAATCATGCTGGTGTAACTGCAGGCAGCAAGAAATAGCCTCAGGTTCCCCCATTACACTGTGCTTCACAGTGTCCGCTGGGCGACGTCCCTGCAATTTATTCCTGCCTGGCTAATCTTGATTGACAAGTTTCTCCCTGCTTAAAGGGCATCTGTCAGCAGTTTTGCACCTATGACACTGGCAGCTGAAGACATCTGTGTTGGTCCCATGTTCATATGTGCCCGCATTGCTGAGAAAAATGATGTTTTATTATATGCAAATGAGACTCTAGGAGCAACGGGGGTGTTACCATTACACCTAGAGATTCTGCTCTGTCGGCAACTGCTGCTCCCTCTGCACTTTGATTGACAGGGCAGGAGTGATGATGTTCTCAGTGCCTGGTCCTGTCAATCAAAGTGCAGACAGAGCAGAGCCTCTAGGTGTAATGACAACGCCCCCGTTGCTCCTAGAGGCTCATTTGCATATATTGAAACATCATTTTACTCAGCAATGCGGGCACATATGAACATGGGACCAACACAGATGTCTTCAGCTGCCAAGTGCACATGTAACAGGTCAGCCAGTGTCATAGGGACAAAACTGCTGACAGATGCCCTGTAATGCCGTGGTTTAGCCCTATTAAATAGAACTAAACCGACAACAGGCACCTGCCGCGGCCTCCCGTCCTTTCTTAGCATCGTCACAGCCGTAAACCGCCAGGCGGGCAAACAGCAAAGCAGCTTCCCACTGTCTAAAACAGAGATCAGCAACCTTCGATCTCTCCAGCTGCTGTGGAACTACAACTCCCAGCATGCAAACATGCTAGGCCGCTTTTCTAACTCCCAGAGAAGTGAATGAAGCATTCTGGGAGTTGTAGTTCTGAACAGCTGGAGTGCCGGAGGTTGCTGATCCCTGGTCTAAGATGAGATGACCCCTTTACCTTCATTGGAACGGAGCTGCAGTACCTCACACAACCTTTGGACAAGTGTGGCACTGTTTCTGGAAGGAGGCAGACATGCTTTCGTAACCCTGAGCAACCCTCATATAATACAGAAAATCCGATAGTCCAGCGTCTATCAAGTGCCAGATTAAAAGGGTTTTTCCAGTACTTTCCAGAAAGGCTATCAGTATTAAAGGAATGGACAACCCCTTTAAGGGAAGGTAATTGAATGCCAAAATAGTTCAACCCGGTGCATGCTAAAATTTTTACTCTGGACGTCCATGTCATGATTTTCCATCTATTATACATATTCTGACCTGGATACGTCCTCTGGTTGATCCATATGTACTTTTGGAACTTTTTTTTTTTAATTTTGAGAACTATAGAAATGAAGCAACTTTGAAATCTACTGTTTTGCGTTTGCAGATCCTATACAGGCCTGTGGGTTTCCATGGTTACAGACTACAGGCCAACGCTATGTAGTCTGATCCCGCAGGCAGGTGTAAGTCCGCTCCATTTGCTTCGTCCTCCTTCTAACCTACAGATTTAAGACCAAGATCTGCATAGGAGCTGTGTACTGAAAACGGCAGGATGTTTTCATTCAAAACTATTTGCAGAGTTGCTTCATTTTTTAAATTTTAGAATGGCTGAATAGGAAAAAACTATTCCCACGGTATGTGCAGATGGAACTAATGTGGGTTATTTGGGCCTTAACACCGACATGCAGAGCGACAGCACCGGGAAATTGGGCTTTGAGGAATTCAAATACCTGTGGAACAACATCAAGAAATGGCAGGTAAGGAAAATGGGACGCTGCAAGCTGACCGCCCGACACTTCTGTCCTGTCTGATACCTGTAGGGGGCAGTGATGAGCCATTAGGGGAGGTGTACAACGTGTACAAAGGATTAATACCATGATGCATTGCTGGCAGCTAAGGTGTATTATGATGTTCTGCAGCAGCTGAGGTGTGTATTAGGAGGTTCGGCAGCAGCTGAGGTGTGTATTATGATGTTCTGCAGCAGCTGAGGTGTGTATGAGGTTCTGCAGCGGCTGAGGTGTGTATTATGATGTTCTGCAGCAGCTGAGGTGTGTATTAGGAGGTTCTGCAGCAGCTGAGGTGTGTATTATGAGGTTCTGCAGCAGCTGAGGTGTATTATGATGTTCTGCAGCGGCTGAGGAGTGTATTATGAGGTTCTGCAGCAGCTGAGGTGTGTATTAGGAGGTTCTGCAGCAGCTGAGGTGTGTATTAGGAGGTTCTGCAGCAGCTGAGGTGTGTATTAGGAGGTTCTGCAGCAGCTGAGTTATTATGAGGTTCTGCAGCAGCTGAGGTGTGTATTAGGAGGTTCTGCAGCAGCTGAGGTATTAGGAGGTTCTGCAGCAGCTGAGGTGTGTATTATGAGGTTCTGCAGCAGCTGAGGTGTGTATTATGTTCTGCAGCAGCTGATGTGTGTATTAGGAGGTTCTGCAGCAGCTGAGGTGTGTATTATGATTTTTGTTACTTTTATCCTTTTTCAGGCTGTCTACAAGAGATATGACACTGACCGATCAGGAACTATTGGCAGCGGTGAGCTGCCCGGAGCATTCCAAGCCGCAGGTGGGTATTAGCTCCGTGTCACTGCAGCACTATTCCCCGCTCACATACATTTCAATAGGACGAGGAAAGGAACTTGTCAGGAGCAATGGGATCCCACTGGTGCACACAGGGGATATGCTTGGGACATCTACCCCATTTACCAGCCCTTTTAACTGTGTGTGTGCTTCTAATATCCTTGGTTATTCCTCCTGGAAATGCTTGGTTAATGCCACTCGCTGTCTATAGCCCCTTTTAGACTGCACAATAATCGAAGTACAAATCCATGGAAAGTATAAGGGATTCGTGCTCTGCACGCTGGATAAGTCGAGCAGATCGCTCTGAGAAGAGCTGCTTCACCTTCCTGGTTTCAGACAAGGTTTTGCTCCGTCTTCTGCAGCCTGCACGTATTCTCTTTCATTGCAGGCTGCATCTGCCAGAAGGCTCAGTCTATAGCCTCCATCTCTCCTGAACGCACATCTAAGCTCACATCTTATAGGGGTTTTCCCATCACATACAATGGGGGGGCATATCGTTAGGACACTCCCCCATTCTCTGATAGGTGCAGGTCCCACCTCTGGAACCTACACCGAGAACGGAGCGGGGAAATTAATGGAGGGCGCACTGCGCATACGTGACCACCGCTTCCATTTAATTCTATGGAGCAGACAGAAATAGTTGAGCCAGCGCTCGGCTATTTTCGGCAGCCCCATAGAAATTAATGGAGGGCAGCTGCACAGGCATGACCATTCTCCGCTCACTTCAGGGGTCCAGAGGTGGGACCCGCACCTATCCTAGTGATATGCCACCAATGTCTCAGATGAGACATCCCCTTAAAGTGGACCAATCCTGCTCATTGATTTTTCTTCCCCTCTTTTTTTTTTTTTAAGGATTCCAGCTAAACGGTGAATTGTATCAGATGATCATTCGCCGTTATTCCGATGAGAAGGGAGAAATGGACTTCGACAACTTCATCTGCTGTCTGGTGCGGCTAGACGCCATGTTCCGTAAGTAACGCTAACCGGCCCAGCGGTCAGACCTCTCAGATCCAGCATTTGTGTCTGATAGCGCTGGAATGCTCCTCAATGGTAGCAGCTAGAAACATGCAACTAGTCTTGTATGAAAGCTGACAGTCCAGGCTTTCAGACAATACCAGAATGACAGCTAAAGTCCAAGCAACAGAGGCAAAATCACTGTTAGAAATCAAGTCGGGAATAATCGCGAGTAAAACCGGTTTTTACTTTCTCTTTCAGCTGCATTCACAGCATCCCGATTTCTATCAGTGATATCTTCTTCTGTCCTGAACATATTGCTGTCATTCTGGTATTGTCTGAAAGCTTGGAATGTCTGCTTTCAAACAAGATTAGTTGCATTCAGTTAGGATACTGAACGTCCTTAAGCTCCTGTTACACTGTCGGATGTTGAGACAGGAGACTGCCGATCGCCCATAAAGTTGTCAGGTCATCAGTGTCAGACCCCCCCCCCCCCACTGGTCTGACACCCCGCTGATCAGCTGTTGTCAGCAGGCCCCGGTGCTGCACAGTGGACAGAACCAGAAGCAGACTAGACATGACCACTACACATGGATGTAGCCCACTGCTTCCGGCTTTATCCGCTGTGTTACTTCCTGTGCCAGCGGTGATTGGTCGGGGTGCTGGGTGTCACACTCCCATCAGTTTTACAATCATATCCTATCCTGAGGATCTACCTGACATCCTTAATATCTACATCCCTGACAGCCCCTTTAAAAATGGTTGTCCGATCTTTTCTTAGAACTCTGTATTGACCCATTCCTCTGTAACAAGTCATCTTCCGTTGAAATGTATGAATAAAACTGACAATGGGGTGTTACCATTGCCCTTATCAGTAGGGAGTGTCCTTCTTTATTCTTACACTATCAGCACTGATTGGACAGTGCCAGACTATGCAGGGACACACTGTATTGACAAGGGAAATGGAACAATAAATCAGTAGTTCCAGTAACTACCGTATTTTTCGCTTTATAAGACGCACCTGATGATAAGACGCACCCCAGATTTTAGAGTAGGAAAATAAGAAAAAAATATTTTTCATCAGATCCTCATATCAGACCCCCCATAAATTTCAGGACATCACATCAGACCCCCATATCAGCCCTCCATGTCAGACCCCCATCAGACCTCAGATCAGCCCCTTAAGACCCCCATCAGACCTCAGATCAGCCCCATAAAACTAAAATAAAAAAACCTCTCTTACCTCTCCTGGGCAGTGGCTCCGCACCGGGTCCGGCGCTTCTCTTGCCGGTACTGCACTGACTGCATGCAGTGTCAGGTCAGAGTGTGCGCACTATGTCCTGACTCTGTACAGGACCGTGCAGCGCCGGACCCGGAGCGGAGCCACGGCGCAGGAGGGTGAGTATCTGAAGCGCTTGCAGCCCTTCTTTTCCGCTCCCGTCACCTAATGAATACTAGTGAGCGGTTCCTTAATGAAAGTGCTCACTAGTATTCGCTTTATAAGATGTACGGCCATTTTCCCCCTACTTTTGGGGGGGAAGGGTGCGTCTTATAAAGTGAAAAATACGCTTGCATCTCCAATGTAATAACAATTCTGGAGCATCTATTCCTCTAGTAATCCTTCTAGACGTTTACGAATGAATTACTAGCAGTTGGGGGAGGAGATTTCCCTGCACAGTATGAAACTGGCAGCACTGATTGGATAGTATCCGAACGTGCAGGGACACGCCCCCAACTAGTAATGCCCATCTGGACCTTCATTGCAAAGTGGTCCTGTTAAAGAGGCTCTGTCACTAGGTTGTAACCTATGTATTTAAATACATAGGTTACAAGACCTAGTGACAAACTTTAAAATCATACCTGTCATGCAGAGTTCTGCGCAGTGGTTGCGTAGATATTTAATTTAGAAAACATATGCAAATGAGCCATCGGAGCACCGAGGGGCGGCCTCTTTCCTCTGGAGCACCGCTCCATCACCGCCCCCCCCCCCCCCCGGGCCCGAGGCACATCCCCTCGCTATTGGCACGCCCAGTACCCTATTTGATAGACAGCACTAGACTTACGAGTCTAGCGCTGAAATCCCGCGCAAGCGTCTTAAAATATCCACTGGAGCATGCGCAGTAGCAAACACTGTAAACACTGCAAGCGCTACTGCGCATGCTCCAGTGGATATTTTAAGACGCTTGAGTGGGATTTCAGCGCTAGACTCGTAAGTCTAGTGCTGTCTATCAAATAGGGTACTGGGCGTGCCAATAGCGAGGGGACGTGCCTCGGGCCCGGGGGGGCGGTGATGGAGCGGTGCTCCAGAGGAAAGAGGCCGCCCCTCGGTGCTCCGATGGCTCATTTGCATATGTTTTCTAAGTTAAATATCTACACAACCACTGCGCAGAACTCTGCATGACAGGTATGATTTTAAAGTTTGTCACTAGGTCTTGTAACCTATGTATTTAAATACATAGGTTACAACCTAGTGACAGAGCCTCTTTAAAGTGAAAGTAACTGAGCTGCAATGCGCGATACAGCCACTAGACTACGGTGGCACTTTTACTAGGGGAGAGAGAGTCCCTTTTTCTGACTCATACAACATCTTGTCGTTGTCCTGAAACATCGTCCACCGGTCGCAGACGGATGAGCTGAGAGCAGTGATGTCAGGAGCCTCATCAGCAGGAGGAGAGTAATGTCCCGATATATTTATTCTTTACTTTCTTGCTTTCCAGGTGCTTTTAAATCGCTGGATAAAGATGGAGATGGGAAGATTAGGGTGACAATTCAGGAGGTGAGAGCTCTGATGCTTTGGTTATTAATAAAGTAATGGAAGTAGGAGTGAAGACTCACTATTCCGCCGGTGCAGTCACTGTGTACATACATTACTTATCCTGTACTGATCCTGAGTTACATCCTGTATTATACTCCAGAGCTGCACTCACTATTCTGCTGGTGCAGTCACTGTGTACATACATTACATTACTTATCCTGTACTGATCCTGAGTTACATCCTGTATTATACTCCAGAGCTGCACTCACTATTCTGCTGGTGCAGTCACTGTGTACATACATTATATTACTTATCCTGTACTGATCCTGAGTTACATCCTGTATTATACTCCAGAGCTGCACTCACTATTCTGCTGGTGCAGTCACTGTGTACATACATTACTTTACTTATCCTGTACTGATCCTGAGTTACATCCTGTATTATACTCCAGAGCTGCACTCACTATTCTGCTGGTGGAGTCACTGTGTACATACATTACTTATCCTGTACTGATCCTGAGTTACATCCTGTATTATACTCCAGAGCTGCACTCACTATTCTGCTGGTTCAGTCACTGTGTACATACATTATATTACTTATCCTGTACTGATCCTGAGTTACATCCTGTATTATACTCCAGAGCTGCACTCACTATTCTGCTGGTGCAGTCACTGTGTACATACATTACTTTACTTATCCTGTACTGATCCTGAGTTACATCCTGTATTATACTCCAGAGCTGCACTCACTATTCTGCTGGTGGAGTCACTGTGTACATACATTATATTACTTATCCTGTACTGATCCTGAGTTACATCCTGTATTATACTCCAGAGCTGCACTCACTATTCTGCTGGTGCAGTCACTGTGTACATACATTACTTTACTTACCCTGTACTGATCCTGAGTTACATCCTGTATTATACTCCAGAGCTGCACTCACTATTCTGCTGGTGGAGTCACTGTGTACATACATTACTTATCCTGTACTGATCCTGAGTTACATCCTGTATTATACTCCAGAGCTGCACTCACTATTCTGCTGGTGCAGTCACTGTGTACATACATTATATTACTTATCCTGTACTGATCCTGAGTTACATCCTGTATTATACTCCAGAGCTGCACTCACTATTCTGCTGGTGCAGTCACTGTGTACATACATTACTTTACTTATCCTGTACTGATCCTGAGTTACATCCTGTATTATACTCCAGAGCTGCACTCACTATTCTGCTGGTGGAGTCACTGTGTACATACATTACTTATCCTGTACTGATCCTGAGTTACATCCTGTATTATACTGCCGAGCTGCACTCACTATTCTACTGGTGCAGTCACTATGTACATACATTACTTATCCTGTACTGATCCTGAGTTATATCCTGTATTATACTCCAGAGCTGCACTCACTATTCTTCTGGTGGAGTCACTGTGTACATACATTACATTACATATCCTGTACTGATCCTGAGTTACATCCTGTATTATACTCCAGAGCTTCACTCACCATTCTGCTGGTGCAGTCACTGTGTACATACATTACATTACTTATCCTGTACTGATCCTGAGTTACATCCTGTATTATACTCCAGAGCTGCACTCACTATTCTGCTGGTGGAGTCACTGTGTACATACATTACTTTACTTATCCTGTACTGATCCGGAGTTACATCCTGTATTATACTCCAGAGCTGCACTCACTATTCTTCTGGTGGAGTCACTGTGTACATACATTACATTACATATCCTGTACTGATCCTGAGTTACATCCTGTATTATACTCCAGAGCTTCACTCACCATTCTGCTGGTGTAGTCACTGTGTACATACATTACATTACTTATCCTGTACTGATCCTGAGTTACATCCTGTATTATACTGCAGAGCTGCACTCACTATTCTGCTGGTGCAATCACTGTGTACATACATTACTTATCCTGTACTGATCCTGAGTTATATCCTGTATTATACTCCAGAGCTGCACTCACTATTCTGCTGGTGGAGTCACTGTGTACATACATTACATTACATATCCTGTACTGATCCTGAGTTACATCCTGTATTATACTCCAGAGCTGCACTCACTATTCTGCTGGTGGAGTCACTGTGTACATACATTACTTTATCCTGTACTGATCCTGAGTTACATCCTGTATTATACTCCAGAGCTGCACTCCCTATTCTGCTGGTGCAGTCACTGTGTACATACATTACTTATCCTGTACTGATCCTGAGTTACATCCTGTATTATACTCCAGAGCTGCACTCACTATTCTGCTGGTGCAGTCACTGTGTATATACATTACTTATCCTGTACTGATCCTGAGTTATATCCTGTATTATACTCCAGAGCTGCACTCACTATTCTGCTGGTGCAGTCACTGTGTACATACATTACTTATCCTGTACTGATCCTGAGTTACATCCTGTATTATACTCCAGAGCTGCACTCACTATTCTGCTGGTGCAGTCACTGTGTACATACATTACATTACTTATCCTGTACTGATCCTGAGTTACATCCTGTATTATACTCCAGAGATGCACTCACTATTCTGCTGGTGCAGTCACTGTGTACATACATTACATTATCCTGTACTGATCCTGAGTTACATCCTGTATTATACTCCAGAGCTGCACTCACTGTTCTGCTGGTGCAGTCACTGTGTACATACATTACTTATCCTGTACTGATCCTGAGTTACATCCTGTATTATACTCCAGAGCTGCACTCACTATTCTGCTGGTGCAGTCACTGTGTACATACATTACATTACTTATCCTGTACTGATCCTGAGTTACATCCTGTATTATACTCCAGAGCTGCACTCACTATTCTGCTGGTGCAGTCACTGTGTACATACATTACTTATCCTGTACTGATCCTGAGTTACATCCTGTATTATACTCCAGAGCTGCACTCACTATTCTGCTGGTGCAGTCACTGTGTATATACATTACTTATCCTGTACTGATCCTGAGTTATATCCTGTATTATACTCCAGAGCTGCACTCACTATTCTGCTGGTGCAGTCACTGTGTACATACATTACTTATCCTGTACTGATCCTGAGTTACATCCTGTATTATACTCCAGAGCTGCACTCACTATTCTGCTGGTGCAGTCACTGTGTACATACATTACATTACTTATCCTGTACTGATCCTGAGTTACATCCTGTATTATACTCCAGAGATGCACTCACTATTCTGCTGGTGCAGTCACTGTGTACATACATTACATTATCCTGTACTGATCCTGAGTTACATCCTGTATTATACTCCAGAGCTGCACTCACTGTTCTGCTGGTGCAGTCACTGTGTACATACATTACTTATCCTGTACTGATCCTGAGTTACATCCTGTATTATACTCCAGAGCTGCACTCACTATTCTGCTGGTGCAGTCACTGTGTACATACATTACATTACTTATCCTGTACTGATCCTGAGTTACATCCTGTATTATACTCCAGAGCTGCACTCACTATTCTGCTGGTGCAGTCACTGTGGATATACATTACTTATCCTGTACTGATCCTGAGTTATATCCTGTATTATACTCCAGAGCTGCGCTCACTATTCTGCTGGTGCAGTCATTGTGTACATACATTACATTACATATCCTGTACTGATCCTGAGTTACATTCTGTATTATACTCCAGAGCTGCACTCACTATTCTACTGGTGGAGTCACTGTGTACATACATTACTTATCCTGTACTGATCCTGAGTTACATCCTGTATTATACTCCAGAGCTGCACTCACTATTCTGCTGGTGCAGTCACTGTGTACATACATTACATTACTTATCCTGTACTGATCCTGAGTTACATCCTGTATTATACTCCAGAGCTGCACTCACTATTCTGCTGGTGCAGTCACTGTGGATATACATTACTTATCCTGTACTGATCCTGAGTTATATCCTGTATTATACTCCAGAGCTGCACTCACTATTCTGCTGGTGCAGTCACTGTGTACATACATTACTTATCCTGTACTGATCCTGAGTTATATCCTGTATTATACTCCAGAGCTGCGCTCACTATTCTGCTGGTGCAGTCATTGTGTACATACATTACATTACATATCCTGTACTGATCCTGAGTTACATTCTGTATTATACTCCAGAGCTGCACTCACTGTTCTGCTGGTGGAGTCATTGTGTACATACATTACATAACTTATCCAGCGCCACACCTGTCTATGGGTTGTGTCTGGTATTGCAGCAAAACTCCAGTGCAGTTAATAAAGCTGAGCTGCAGTACCAGTCACTACCTGTGGAGAGGTGTGGCGCTGTTTTTGGAAGAAAGCAGCAATGTGTGACATGACGTCGGCTTCACATGTCTGATTTTTTTTTTTTCTTGCAGTGGCTGCAGCTGACCATGTACTCATGAAGCAGGAGGAGACACCGAGGAGCTGTGAAGACCTCCCCCCTCCGCCCCAGCTGTATACATGCCTGATTTTTTTACACTCCTTATCTTTGTAAACTGCAATAGACAATATATTTTACACTGTAATATTGGGATATGTGAGCCGGGTCTCCAGTGGTGGTTGGCACCTGAGCGGCTGGCGCATGTCTCTGTGTGATGCTTCTGCCCTGTAATGCCAGGTGAATAACTCCAGCCCCTTCATCTGCGCAGTGACTACAGTCCACAGACAGTCGTAAGCCAACCGACCGGTCCTGTGATTAGCGCATTGGCCCTGCATGGGAAATAGGGCTCAGGACTGAATGGGGCCACAGTGCAGTACTCATAGTCTTTGGGGCCATGATATAAAATAATTCAGGGGGGCTGGGAGGAGTTGGGAATGTTTCTGTATTTTCTTGAAAACCTTAATAAAACTGGTTTGATCACAAAAATAAAATCAGGTTATGTTCATCAGATTCATATATCGGAGGTAAAAAAAAAACGTAATACGGTGCCACCAGACGGGGGCCCACTACATGCTAAGCCATGTGGACCCTAGGTTTTGCTATGCAGTCTCTGATGTGTGCATGAGCAAAGCGAGACCCTGCAGCTCATTGGTAGCCAGATGGTTCATGTTGGTCAAAGCATGGTACATAGCACCAGAACCAAGCACAGTAAATATATATAGCACCAGAACCTAGCCCAGTACACCCATAAAGAACTGGAACCAAGCATGGTGCACATATACAGCATCGGAACCAAGTACGGTACATATATACAGCACCAAAACCAAGCTTAGTATACACATACAGCATTGGAACCAAGCACGGTAAATATGTAAACATATACTGCACCAGAACCAAGCTCAATACACCTATAAAGAAATGGAATCAATCATGGTACACATATACAGCATCGGACCCAAGTATGTTACATATATACAGCACCAGAACCAAGCACAGTACACATATACAGCACTGGAACCAAGCATACTAAATTTTATACAGAACCAAGGCCAATACATATATACAGCACAGAAACCAAGCACGGTACATATTTACAGCACTGAAACCAAGCACGGTACATATATACAGCACTGAAACCAAGCACAGTACATATATACAGCACTGAAACCAAGCACAGTACATATATACAGCACTGAAACCAAGCACAGTACATATATACAGCACTGAAACCAAGCACAGTACATATATACAGCACTGAAACCAAGCACAGTACATATATACAGCACTGAAACCAAGCACAGTACATACTTACAGCACTGAAGCCAAGCACGGTACATATTTACAGCACTGAAACCAAGCACAGTACATATATACAGCACTGAAACCAAGCACAGTACGATTATAAAGAATTGGAACCAAGCACAGTAAATATATACAGCACCCGAACCATGCTTAGTTCACATACAGTACAGATCAAAAGTTTGGAAGTAACACATGTGGAATTATATACTTAACAAAAAAGTGTGAAACAACTGAAAATATGTCTTATATTCTAGGTTCTTCAAAGTAGCCACCTTTTGCTTTGATTACTGCTTTGCACACTCTTGGCATTCTCCTGATGAGCTTCAAGAGGTAGTCACCTGAAATGGTATTCTAACAGTTTTGAAGGAGTTCCCAGAGATGCTTAGCACTTGTTGGCCCTTTTGTCTTCACTCTGCGGTCCAGCTCACCCCAAACCATCTCAATTGGGTTCAGGTCTGGTGACTGTGGAGGCCAGGTCATCTGGCGTAGCACCCCATCACTCTCCTTCTTGGTCAAATAGCCCTTACACAGCCTGGAGGTGTGTTTGGGGTCATTGTCCTGTTGATAAATAAATGATGGTCCAACTAAACTCAAACCGGATGGAATAGCATGCCGCTGCAAGATGCTGTAGCCATGCTGGTTCAGTATGCCTTCAATTTTGAATAAATCCCCAACAGTGTCACCAGCAAAGCACCCCCACACCATCACACCTCCTCCTCCATGCTTCACGGTGGGAACCAGGCATGTAGAGTCCATCCGTTCACTTTTTCTGCGTCGCACAAAGACACGGTGGTTGGAACCAAAGATCTCAAATTTGGACTCATCAGACCAAAGCACAGATTTCCACTGGTCTAATGTCCATTCCTTGTGTTCTTTAGCCCAAACAAGTCTCTTCTGCTTGTTGCCTGCCCTTAGCAGTGGTTTCCTAGCAGCTATTTTACCATGAAGGCCTGCTGCACACAGTCTCCTCTTAACAGTTGTTGTAGAGATGTGTCTGCTGCTAGAACTCTGTGTGGCATTGACCTGGTCTCTAATCTGAGCTGCTGTTAACCTGCGATTTCTGAGGCTGGTGACTCGGATGAACTTATCCTCCGCAGCAGAGGTGACTCTTGGTCTTCCTTTCCTGGGGCGGTCCTCATGTCAGCCAGTTTATTTGTAGCGCTTGATGGTTTTTGCGACTGCACTTGGGGACACTTTCAAAGTTTTCCCAATTTTTCGGACTGACTGACCTTCATTTCTTAAAGTAATGATGGCCACTCATTTTTCCTTACTTAGCTGCTTTTTTTCTTGCCATAATACAAATTCTAACAGTCTATTCAGTAGGACTATCAGCTGTGTATCCACCTGACTTCTGCCCAACACAACTCATGGTCCCAACCCCATTTATAAGGCAAGAAATCCCACTTATTAAACCTGACAGGGCACACCTGTGAAGTGAAAACCATTTCAGGTGACTACCTCTTGAAGCTCATCAAGAGAATGCCAAGAATGTGCAAAGCAGTAATCAAAGCAAAAGGTGGCTACTTTGAAGAACCTAGAATATAAGACATATTTTCAGTTGTTTCACACTTTTTTGTTAAGTATATAATTCCACATGTGTTAATTTATAGTTTTGATGCCTTCAGTGTAAATCTACAATTTTCATAGTCATGAAAATACAGAAAACTCTTTGAATGAGAAGGTGTGTCCAGACTTTTGGTCTGTACTGTATACAGTACTGCAATTCACATATAAAGAATTGGAATCAATCATGGTACACATATACAGCATCGGAACCAAGTACGGTACATATATACAGCACCAGAACTAAGCACAGTACAGTATACACATACAGCATTGGAACCAAGCCCAGTACACATATTAATGTGACGAAGTACTGTTCATATATTCAGCACCAGAACCAAGCACGGTACACAAATACAGCACAGGAACCAAGCCCGGTACACAGATACAGCATCAGAAACCAAGCCCGGTACACAGATACAGCATCAGAAACCAAGCACAGTACACAGATACAGCATCAGAAACCAAGCACAGTACACAGATACAGCACCAGAAACCAAGTACGGTACACAGATACAGCATCAGAAACCAAGCACAGTACACAGATACAGAACTGGAACCAAGCACGGTACACAGATACAGTAATGGAAACCAAGCTCGGTACATACATACAGTACCAGAACCAAGCAACGTTCGTGGATACAGCACTGGAAACCAAGCATGATACACAGACACAGTACCGGAAACCAAGCAATGTACACAGATACAATACCGGAAACAAGCCCAGTACACAGATACAGCACCGGAAACCAATCATGATACACAAATACAGTTCCCAGAAACCAAGCACGGTACACATATACAGTACTGGAAACCAAGTACAGTACACAGATACAGCACTGGAACCAAGCATGGTACATAGTTACAGCACCAGGAAGCTGTTCAGTACAGATTCCATTTGCATAATTAGGCTAGTCACTTCCATATTCAGCACAACACTACAGCTCCCTTCACGACCTGAGCGGATGTAAAGGTATACTGGGAGTTGTTTTACAAGTGAATACTACCACCCTCATTGCGCTGTAGACCATACGAGTGACTACAGCACCGATCTGACGGAGTTGGTGGCAGAGTAAACATTTACATTTAGTGACTTACAGGTGAGGTCTCCTCCACAGTTCTCCTCTTACCCTTTTCTTTCCATCTAATGCTATTTGCTAGGCAGAGAAATAATGGTTCCCTTGTCCTACCAGCGCTGAGGCAGGTGCTTAATTATATCTGCGTCCTGAGTGCAGGGGGTCCCGGATACCAGATGAATTGACCTGATGTCCAGGAGAGGGGTCCCAAAACCTGGATGACTCCTGGGGAACTGGTAGAGTAGATGGGTTTGCTAATATATTTGTCTCACATCCATTTCTTTGGCCCAGTTTGTACTCAATTCTGGAACATTTTATGCAATTTGAGTGAGTGGGGGAGAAGTAATATTTTTGAGTATAATATGGGGAGGGGGGCCCGGACCAAAGTTTGTTCTGGGGGGGACTCTAGTTGCACCCTTACACTGGCGTTGTATGACGGTGTTCAGGCAGTGTACACTATGGCACTATATATCACCTGTAGACTACTATGGACAATAAATCACATAAAATACTTGAAGATGATACATATTTCATTGCTGATTTGAGGGTTACAAGAAGCAGTACAGATCTGAAGTCCTCAGGGAAGACGATATTAGAAAATCTTGGGTCTTCAACTCCAGGCATTTTCCAGCTCATTGATCTCCTTGTGTTTGGGGCTTGTATTTATAAGGTATGTATAAGGATAAAAAAAAAATACATTTTACAAAATAAAGACATAATAAAATAACTCAATAGTGTTTGAAAGTAAAGACACAGTAACATGTACTGGTTTGCCTATAGTTTGAGCGACCTCTCCTGGCAATAAGCAGTACTACATGACAGAAGAAAGCAGTTTATTGGATCTGCCAGCAGAGGTCAGTATCATACAGCATACGTTACCAGGATAGAAGAAATAAGTCACAGGCGCAGAAAAGCCATGTATCAGGAAATATTAATGTAGAAATAATATTCAACATGAACTGAACTTTAATATTAAAGAAAGCACAAAAAAAGAAAACACTCTGGAATACAGGACTGAGGTCCCCGTTCTAGTGATCACAGGGGCCCCAAGGACCCCCACTGATCATACATTTATCACCTATGCTGTGGATGGGCTAGAAATGTTCGCTGTGGAAAAGTCATTTAAGGAACATCTCCATCAGGAAGATAATAGAAGAAGGAAATGAAAACTGTTAGAGAGGAAAAGTGGGGGAGTTGCCCATAGCAACCAATCAGAATGCACCTCTCATTTCTCAGAGACCTTTGAAAAATGAAGGCAGCGATCTGATTGGTTGTTACAGCTCATTAGTTATCAGCTGGGTAGAGGTCAGTAGTTAGTTACCATGATAGAAGAAATAAGTCACAGGCGCGGGAAAGCGGCGTATGAGGAACTAATAATGTAGAAATAATATTCAATATGAAGTGAAGTTTAATATTAAATAAAGCACAAAAATGTTTTATAGGGTTATTTGTGTTAATGCTGATCAAAAATACAAGTAAAAGTGTAGTGTAATAAAAAGTCTGGGTCTCGCTGTATTGTTCAGGCTGCCATGCACTGGCTATTCACAGGCACGATCCCACTACTGATCGGCACGGGGGTTTTGACCTGCTCCGTTCCCGACCTGGGCCGGTTCACCCCTCCTTAGGACAACCTGGTGGCTCAGAGCTCCCTCCGAGTCACCATATTGATACCGAACTTAGTGCGGACACCCGATCGACATAGCGCAGGGCAGAGCAGAACTCCCCGGACTCAAGCGATCCACCAGCCTCAGCCTCACCAAGTAGCTGGGATTACAGACGCACGCCCACAGCGCCCAGCGAGTATAGTACTGTGGCTATCATCTAGTAGAAGCTGCGGGAGCATGACGCCATCTAGTGTTTACTGATGGGAATAGGTCTCTCTATCTTCTGCTGCCTCATCAGGTCTGACGTCACCCAATCCACCAGCGACATCTAGCATCTATTCATGAACATACTTTTACAGCTGAAACAGCAGCCTCTCTTCAGCGCCATCTAGTGTCTAGAACAGAACTTGTGTTGCACTGGAAGCTGACGACCTGACCATCCTCATACGCAGAGTCTGTACGGACAGACATTCAGGGCCTGAACCAAGCCCGGTACACAGATATAGCACCGGAAACCAAGCCCGGTACAACAGATACAGCATCAGAAACCAAGCACAGTACACAGATACAGCACCGGAACCAAGCCGGTAACACAGATACAGCACCGGAACCAAACCCGGTACACAGATACAGCACCAGAACCAAGCCCGGTACACAGATACAGCACCAGAAATCAAGCACGGCACACAGATACAGCACCGGAACCAAGCCACGGCACACAGATACAGCACCGGAACCAAGCACGACACACAGATAGAGCACCGGAACCAAGCACGGTACACAGATACAGCACCGAAATCAGCACAGTACACAGATACAGCACCGGAACCAAAACCCGGTACACACAGATACAGCAACCAGAACCAAGCCCGGTACACAGATACAGCAACCAGAAACCAAGCACGGCACACAGATACAGCACCTGAACCAAGCACGGCACACAGATACAGCACCGGAACCAAGCACGGCACACAGATACAGCACCGGAACCAAGCCAGTCACGGTACACAGATACACACCGGCACCGGAAACCAAGCAAGCACGGTACACAGATACAGCATCAGAAACCAAGCACAGTACACAGATACAGCACCAGAACCAAGAACCACGGTACACAGATACAGCACCAGCAGAACCAAGCACGGCACACAGATACAGCACACCGGAACCAAGCACGGTACACAGATACAGCACCGAAACCAAGCACCAGTACACAGATACAGCACCGGAAACCAAGCACGGGTACACAGATACAGCACCGGAACCAAGCCGGTACACAGATACAGCACCGGAACCAAGCCCGGTACACAGATATAGCACCGGAAACCAAGCCCGGTACACAGTACACAATACAGCATCAGAAAACCAAGCACAGTACACAGATACAGCACCGGAAACCACAGCCCGGTACACAGATACAGCACCGGAACCAAGCAAGCCGGTACACAGATACAGCACCAGAAACCAAGCACGGTACACAGATACAGCACCGGAA
>ONZH01011377.1:0-36559 GCA_900303285.1 Rhinella marina | reverse complement strand
TACGTCACTTAATACAACCAAGTCTTTTGCTGCCTGTCAGGTATATAGCTTGATCCCAAAAATCTCTGTGCGACATTTGTCTGGGTCGCAGTCTAAATAGCCACCGTCAGTAGGGTGTCAGTTAGCTCTACGATAGTTTATGCACGTCACGTTCCAAAAAAAACAAAACTCCAAAAAAAAAATTTTAAAAAAATAGTTTTTTACTTGTTTTAGCTCAGTGATACAAATCCATTTCACACAGTTGCGTGGAACCATTCTGTGTGTCACAGTTCAGCTGTCCACTCACTCCAATCCATATTTTCTGTCCAGGTGACACTTTCTGTACGTCACTTAATACAACCAAGTCTTTTGCTGCCTGTGACGTATATAGCTTGATCCCAAAAATCTCTGTGCAACATTTGTCTGGGTCGCAGTCTAAATAGCCACCATCAGTAGGGTATCAGTTAGCTCTACGATAGTTTCTGCACGTCACGTTCCCAAAAAAACAAAACTTCGAAAATTTTTTTTTAAAAAAGATATTTTTTTATTTGTTTTAGCTCAGTGATACAAATCCATTTCACACAGCTGCGTGGAACCATTCTGTGTGTCACAGTTCATTACACTCACTCCTATCTGTATTTTCTGTCCAGGTGACACTTTCTGTACGTCACTTAATACAACCAAGTCTTTTGCTGCCTGTCGCGTATATAGCTTGATCCCAAAAATCTCTGTGCGACATTTCTCTGGGTCACAGTGTAAATAGCCACCGTCAGTAGGGTGTCAGTTAGCTCTACGATAGTTTCTGCACGTCACGTTCCCAAAAAAAAAAAATCCAAAAAAAATAAAATAAAAAAAAATATTTTTTTAGTTGTTTTAGCTCAGTGATACAAATCCATTTCACACAGCTGCGTGGAACCATTCTGTGTGTCACAGTTCATTACACTCACTCCAATCCGTATTTTCTGTCCAGGTGACACTTTCTGTACGTCACTTAATACAACCAAGTCTTTTGCTGCCTGTCACGTATATAGCTTGATCCCAAAAAAACTCTGTGCGACATTTGTCTGGGTCGCAGTCTAAATAGCCACCGTCAGTAGGGTGTCAGTTATCTCTACGATAGTTTCTGCATGTCACGTTCCAAAAAAAACAAAACTCCCCCAAAAAAATTTTTTTTTAAATATTTTTTTAGTTGTTTTAGCTCAGTGATACAAATCCATTTCACACAGCTGCGTGGAACCATTCTGTGTGTCACAGTTCAGTACACTCACTCCAATCCGTATTTTCTGTCCAGGTGACACTTTCTGTACGTCACTTAATTAAACCAGACTGAACAAGTTTGTGGGTTTCAGTACAGTAGGCCCATTTATTTTTTATTTTTTATATAATACACTTATATACTGAAAATGTTGAACCCCAGGGCTAAGGGTCGAGGACGAGGGCGTGGGCATTCAATTACTGCTGGGGGCAGAGGCCGTGGTCCTGGGCAGGGTGAGACAGTACCTGCTGATGAGGGAGCAGGGGAACGCCGCAGAGCTACACTCCCTAGCTTCATGTCTCAACTTACAGGGACACGTGGTACAGGACTGTTGAAACCACAACAGTGCGAACAGCTGATGTCGTGGATTGCAGACAATGCTTCAAGTAATTTGTCCACCAGTCAGTCTTCCACGCAGTCCACCCACGTTACCCAAGGGAGCACTCCTCTGGCTCCTCCACCTCAACCTCCTTCCCCCCAGTCTGCCCCTCGCAGGAAAATTTGGAATGCGATCCGGCATACTCTCAGGAACTGTTTTCTGGACCCTTCCCAGAGTCACAAACCACTTCTCAGGCTGCTGCTGACCTCGTTCCCGATGCCCAGGTTTTCCAACTGTCGCAGTCTGTTGGTGATGATGATGATGATGACAATGTTGAGTTAGTGGAAGAAGTTTGTAAAGAGGTGTTGGACGAGGGGGGAGCAGACTGAGGAATCGGAGGATGACGAGGTGACTGACCCAAGCTGGATTGATAAGCCGAGTGAAGACAGTGCCTCTGAGGCGGAGGCGAGTGCTGCACCAGAACAGGTTGGAAGAGGCAGTGATGTGGCCAGAGGAAGAAGCAGGGCCAGAACTAGTGCATCAGCAGCAACTGTTTCACGTAGTGAAGCTCCCGTGGCGAGGCCTAGATGTTCGCAAGTCTGGAGGTTCTTTAAAGAAAGTGAGGATGACCGACGGACTGTGGTGTGCAACCTGTGCCACACCAGGATCAGCAGGGGTGCCACCACTACTAGCCTAACCACCACCAGCATGCGCAGGCATATGAGTGCTAAATACCCCACTCAATGGAACCAAGGCCGTTCACCACCTCCTGCGGGTCACACCACTGCTCCTTCCCCTGTGTCACTCGCTGCCTCTGCTAGTCAACACCCTGCCCAGCACCTCCCGCCGGAAAACCACACCTTCACCTCCACGATCCTCCACGGGGTCCACCAATGTGTCCCAGCACAGCGTTCAGCTGTCTTTACAGCAGACGCTGGAGCGCAAGAGGAAATACAGTTCCACCCACCCACATGCCCAAGCCCTCAACGTCCACATCTCCAAATTGCTGAGCCTGGAGATGCTGCCCTATAGGCTGGTAGAGACCGAGGCCTTTCGCAATCTCATGGCGGTGGCTGCCCCTCGGTATTCGGTCCCCAGCCGCCACTATTTTTCCCGATGTGCCGTCCCAGCCCTACACCAGCACGTGTCAGAGAACATCCTCCATGCCCTGACCAACGCTGTTTCTGAGAAGGTCCACCTAACCACGGACACGTGGACAAGTGCTGCCGGGCAGGGACACTACATCTCACTGACAGCACATTGGGTTAACTTGGTGGAGGCTGGGACCGAGACTGACCCTGGGGCCGCTCATGTACTGCCCACACCGAGGATTGCGGGGCCTACCTCGGTCACGGTCTCTCAGACGTACTATGCCTCCTCCTCCGACCCCTCCTCCACCTCCTCCTCCGAATTACCATCCGTGGGCACGGCGCCTTCAGTCGGTAGCTCTAGGCGCAGCAGCAGTGCCGTGGGTAAGCGCCAGCAGGCGGTGCTCAAACTGCTGAGCTTAGGTGACAAAAGGCACACCGCCCAAGACCTGTTACAGGGCATCACGGCGCAGACCGATCTGTGGCTGGCACCGCTGAACCTCAAGCCAGGCGTGGTTGTGTGTGACAAGGGGCGTAACCTGGTGGCGGCTCTGCAACTCGGCAGACTGACACATGTGCCATGCCTGGCCCACGTGTTCAATCTAATAGTTCAGCGGTTCCTCAAGACATACCCCAATCTGTCTGATTTGCTCACCAAGGTGCGCCGCATCTGTGCGCATTTCCGCAAGTCGACCACAGATGCTGCCACTCTCAGGGCAGCGCAGCGCCGCCTACAACTGCCCGCTCACCGACTGTTGTGCGACGTGCCCACGAGATGGAATTCAACATTAAACATGTTATCCAGAGTTTACCAGCAGCGCAGAGCGATTGTAGACTGCCAGATGTCAACTTCCACCAGAACTGGTAGTCAGGTCAGTCAGCTTCCTTAAGTCTACAATGAGGAGTGGACGTGAATGTCTGATATCTGCCAGGTGTTGAGCAACTTTGAGGAGTCAACACAGATGGTCAGAGGCGATGCCGCCATTATCAGCCTCACCATCCCGCTGCTTTGCCTGTTGAAAAACTCACTGCTCAGCATCAAGTCGGATGCTTTGCGCTTGTCACAAGAGACGGTGGAGGAAGATACGTCGCTTGATAGCCAGAGCACCCTCCGGTCTGTTTCTCAGCGCGTATCGGAGGAGGGGGATGAGGAGGAAGAGGAGGAGAATGTCGGCGAGACAGAAGAGGGTACCAGTGCTCAGTCCTTAACTCTTGAGCGTGTATGGGCTGAAGAGGAGGACTTGGAGGAGGAGGAGGAGGAGGAGGAGGAAATGGAGAGTCAGGCCAGTGAGGAGAGGGAATTCTTGCATGTTGGGACTCTGGCGCACATGGCAGACATCATGTTAGGCTGCCTATCCCGTGACCCTCGCTTTAGAAGCATTTTTTCAAACACCGATTACTGGGTGTTCACTCTCCTGGACCCACGGTACAAGCAGAACCTTTCCACTCTCATCCCTGCAGAGGAAAGGAGTATGAGAGTGAATAGATATCAACAGGCCCTGGTGCACAAGCTGAAACAATCCTTCCCATCTGACGCCGCTAGCGGCAGAGGGCATGGTTCTGTGGGCCAAGTAGCGGGGGAGAGGAGGCGAGCAGGCAGCTTGTCCAGCACTGGCAGGGGAACGCTTTCCAAGGCCTTTGCCAGTTTTATGTCACCCCAGCAAGACACTGTCACCTGTCCCCAGTCTAGGCAGAGTAGGGGGGAGCTGTACAGAAAGATGGTGAGGGAGTACCTAGCTGACCATACCAACATCCTGCGTGATCACTCTGCTCCATACAACTACTGGGTTTCAAAGCTGGACACGTGGCCTGAACTGGCGCTGTATGCCTTGGAGGTGCTGGCCTGCCCTGCCACTAGCGTGCTGTCAGAGCGGGTATTCAGTGCAGCTGGTGGCGTCATCATTGATAAGCGTACACACCTGTCAACTGACAGCGCTGACAGTCTGACGCTTATTAAAATGAACAAAGCCTGGATTTCACCGGAATTCAAATCTCCTCCGGGGGAAAGCAGCTAAAGATTAACATTACTTATGTATCCGATTCCTCTTCTCTACTCCTCCTACTCCTCCTCCTCCATATCGTCTTTGCCTAACGCTGACCAAAAAAACGCCATTTTTCAGAGGTCCAACTGGCACTCTTTTACCACAATTTTTCAGGAGGGCCACCTACAGGCCCTCTGTCCAAACAATTTTTCCGGAGGTCCACCTACAGGCCCTCTCTCCAAACAATTTTTCCGGAGGTCCACCTACAGGCCCTCTCTCCAAACAATTTTTCCGGAGTTCCACCTACAGGCCCTCTCTCCAAACAATTTTTCCGGAGGTCCACCTACAGGCCCTCTCTCCAAACAATTTTTCTGGAGGTCCACCTACAGGCCCTCTCTCTAGTTCCAGTTTCCAGTTTTATTTGCGCAAACTGCGTAAATTTTTTTTTTGGGATAGGTGTGAAAAATAATATTACCTGCATATCTATATTGCCCAACATTGGATATGGTAGCAACAAGAAGACCAAACACATGCT
Organism: Rhinella marina; assembly: GCA_900303285.1. Lineage (NCBI taxonomy): Eukaryota > Metazoa > Chordata > Amphibia > Anura > Bufonidae > Rhinella > Rhinella marina. Next base: position 31,401 of record ONZH01011377.1, on the reverse strand, counting down.
GCCCACAGGGTTCCGCAAATTCCTGGTCCACAATGTCAAGGAGCTCGAGGTTCTGTCGATGAGCAACAAGTCCTTCTGTGCAGAAATCGCCCACAACGTCTCCTCAAAGAACCAAAAGACCATTGTGGAGAGAGCGGCACAGCTCGCCATCAAAGTGACGAACCCCAACGCCAGACTGCGCAGCGAAGGGAACGAATAAATATCTCTGTGGTTATTTGTGCTAAATAAAAGTTAAATAAACACAAAAAAAAAAAATTTGATCTGTTCCTGTGCCTGATCCACCCAAGTTGAATCTGTCCCATCATGAGAAAGTCCCCCCAAGGAGTCCCCACTGTAACTTGCTTCCCATACAACTACCTCACCCCCCGACACCTGTGTCTTGCCATTGTCCACCACCTCCTCAGACAACACTGGTAAATCCCCACTGTTAACACACGGAGACAGCAAAAGGTCTTGCGAATTGGGGCAGAGAATGTTCTGGGGTAGCACATCAGAGAAGGGGTGCAATCTTATTACTGGGGCTCACCACCATGCTTTACACTGCAATCTTATTGAAAGACAGACAATCAGGGGTTCACCGCCAGGTTGTCAGGCAGCATTTTTAAGTGGGTCACCATTACCGTGTCCCTGAAAATTGCCTTGGGGTCATGGCCAGACTATTTTTATGAAAGGCCATGGGGTTCTATACACACAGTGCTGACGGAAGCCCATCAGCCTTTCTAAACACAATTGAATCTGTTCCATCATGAGAAAGTCCCCCCAAGGAGTCCCCAATGTAACTTGCTTCCCATACAACTACCTAACCCCCCGACACCTGTGTCTCGCCACTGTCCACCACCTCCTCAGACAACACTGGTAAATCCCCACTGTCAGCACATGGAGACAGCAAAAGGTCTTGCGAATTGGGGCAGAGAATGTTCTTGGGTAGCACATCAGAGAAGGGGTGACTATGGGGTTCCAGGGAGTACGTGAACACATGCAATCTCCATCTAAAAAGTCATACTGAGGCTCACCACCATGCTTTACACTGCAATCTTATTACTGAGGCTCACCACCATGCTTTACACTGCAATCTTATTACTGAGGCTCACCACCATGCTTTACACTGCAATCTTATTGAAAGACAGACAATCAGGGGTTCGCCGCCAGGTTGTCAGGCAGCATTTTTAAGTGGGTCACCATTACCGTGTCCCTGAAAATTGCCTTGGGGTCATCGCCAGACTATTTTTATGAAAGGCCATGGGGTTCTATACACACAGTGCTGACGGAAGCCCATCAGCCTTTCTAAACACAATTGAATCTGTCTCATCATGAGAAAGTCCCCCCAAGGAGTCCCCACTGTAACTTGCTTCACTTTCAACTACCTCACCCCCCGACACCTGTGTCTCGCCTCCTCAGACAACACTGCTAAATCCCCACTGTCAGCACACGGAGACTGCAAAGGGTCTTGCGAATTGGGACAGAGAATGTTCTGGGGTAGCACATCAGAGAAGGGGTGACTACGGGGTTCCAGGGAGTACGTGACCACATGCAATCTCCATCCAAAAAGTCATACTGAGGCTCACCACCATGCTTTACACTGCAATCTTATTACTGAGGCTCACCACCATGCTTTACACTGCAATCTTATTGACAATCAGGGGTTCACCGCCAGGTTGTCAGGCAGCATTTTTAAGTGGGTCACCATTACCGTGTCCCTGAAAATTGCCTTGGGGGTCATCCCCAGACTATTGGCCAGATTTAGAAAAAATGGTGCAATTAGGGAGCCTCGGAGGCATCCCTACATGCTGCCCCTGCTGTTTCCTGTCCATTTCCGTGGTGTTTCCATCATTTTCTGAGGTTTCCAGGTTTTCACCTAGCCTTCCCTAGGCAGAGCCCCGGTCCCCTGCAAAAAATGCTCGAGTCTCCCATTGACTTCAATAGGGTTCGTTATTCGAAACGAGCACCCGAGCATCGGGAAAAGTTCGACTCGAATAACGAGCACCCGAGCATTTTAGTGCTCGCTCATCTCTAGTCATGAGTAGTAAAACCCCAGAAAACCCCTTTAAAGAGCTCACTGAATTTGACCATGGTCTTATAATAGGATGCCACTGCTGTAACAAGTCAGCACATGAAATAGCTTCCCTTCTAGATATTCCATAATCAACTGTGATTAGTACTATTTATGACAAAGTGGAAGTGTTTAGGAACCACAGCAAAACCATCATGAAGTGGCAGACTATGTAAAGTTAAAGAATAAGGTCGTCAGGTGCTGTGGCACATAGTGCATAAAAATTTCCTTTATCTATTTTTTAAATTAAAACAGCACTTCAATGATTTCAGTGAAAAAAAGACATGCAGTTCTTTATTCACTCATATAACATTTCAGCCATGCTCAGTGAGGCCTTTCTCAAGCAATAGGACACAGTCCGGAGTCCTGGAGTAATAGACCTTAATCACTAACAGAGTTTTACTGCTTTCTTTTGAACCTCCTATGATTCCCTGAGCAGGTGACAGGCTAAGGCTAGATGTATTATTGCTCATACATAAGGCTGGCACTTTCAACTCCTGCTTGTCACAGTGGCAGCACAGGTAAGATCTTAAAATACAGAGAGAAATTTGAATACCTTTCTGAGAAACCCAAAGATATGGAAATTAGCTTTCCTTCCAAAAGGAAAAGAAAGCCAAGTCTGTCAGATATGCTAATTTGCATATGGTATATCTTTTCCAGAAACCCAGAGGAGTGCTTCCTGGCCTATAATACTCCTCACGCATACTAGTCGCTCTCCATAATGAGAACGTTGCTAGAATGGCACAGGTGCAGTGGCGTAGCTATAGGGGTCGCAGCGGTCGCAGTTGCGACCGGGCCCCTAAGCGAGCTGCCACTTGCAGGGCTGCACCGCCAATTAGGCTGGTGCGGCGCGGCCCTGCGCACAGTTGGGGGCGGCGGCGGGGCAGAGGGAGATGAGCGCTTCCATTGTGGAAGTGTTTATAAGTGTTTATTTTTTTTTTATTGTTGCAGTCCCGGACCGGAGCTCTATTGGGGGCATTTTTACTGGCACATGGGGGCACTGGGGGCATTTTTACTGGCACATGGGAGCACTGGGGGCATTTTTACTGGCACATAGGGGCATTTTTACTGACACATGGGGGCACTGGGGGCATTTTTACTTTCACATGGGGGCACTGGGGGCATTTTTACTGGCACATGGGGGCACTGGGGGCATTTTTACTGGCACATGGGGGCACATGGGGCCATTTTTACTGGCACATGGGGGCACATGGGGGCATTTTTACTGGCACATGGGGGCACTAGGGGCATTTTTACTGGCACATGGGGGCATTTTTACCGGCAAAAGGGGGCACTGGGGGCATTTTTACTGGCACTGGGGGTGTTATTACAGGCACTGGGGGCATTTTTACTCGCACATGGAGGCACTGGGGGCATTTTTCCAGCAAAAGGGGGCACTGGGGGCATTTTTACTGGCACATGGGGGCACTGGGTGCATCTTTACTGGCACTGGGTGCATTATTACAGGCACTGGGGGCATTTTTTACTGGTACATGGGGGCACTGGGGGCATTTGTTACTGGCACATGGGGGCACTGGGGGCATTTCTTACTGGCACATGGGGGAATTTCTTAATGGCACGGGAGCACTGGGGGAATTTTTACTGGCACTGGGGGCATTTCTTACTGGCACATGGGGTCACTGGGGGCATTTGTTACTGGCACTGGGGGCATTTGTTACTGGCACATGGGGTCACTGGGGCATTTTTACTGGCACTGGGGGCATTTGTTACTGGCATTTGGGGGCATTTCTTAATGGCACTGGAGCACTGGGGGCATTTCTTAGTGGCACATGGGGGCACTGGGGGCATTTTTACTGGCACTGGGGGCATTTGTTACTGGCACTTGGGGGCATTTCTTAATTGCACGGGAGCACTGGGGGCATTTTACTGGCACTGGGGGCATTTTTACTGGCACATGGGAGCACAGGGGGCAGTTCTTACTGGCACATAATTTGGGGGGCATCTATGGGTGGGGAGCACTTCTTACTGGCACATTATTGGGTTGAAATTTTGGGGGCACTTCTGGCACATTATTGGCACATTGGAAGCATTATTACTTCTGGGGCACAGTGGGGAAATTAGTACTGTTGGGGTCACTATTACTAACAAGTGCACTCTGGCAGAGAATTATTAGTTGGCGACTTTGGGGAGCACTATTACTGTGGGGGCACCCTGGCACAGTATCAGCATAGCGCAGTTATTTCTGGGGGACGTTATGTTTACACTATTACTGTCAGGGACACTATTTGCTGGGCGCAGTTATTTTAGGACACTGTGTGCCAATAATTATTTAAGGGCACTATCTGTGTGGTACTAGCGGCACAGTACTAGGGGTGGTAGGATTATTTGTCCAGAAGATGGGAGGATGATGGAAAAGTAGTAAACTAAATTTTTTTTCTGTCAAACTGCAGAGATGAGAAATGGCTGAAAAATGGCGTCTGGTCTGAAAGGAGAAGATGAGAAAAGAGAAGATCTACAAGGAGACGTCACTGGATATACAGTACGAGGTATGGGGCGCTGTATAAGGCCCCTTTCACACGGGCGAGATTTCCACGCGGGTGCAATACGTGATGCGAACGCATTGCACCCGCACTGAATCCTGACCCATTCATTTCAATGGGGCTTTTCACATGAACGATGTTTTTCACGCATCAGTTCGCCGCTGCGTGAAAATCGCAGCATGTTCTATATTCTGCGTTTTTCACGCAGCCCTGGCCCCATTGAAGTGAATGGGGCTCCGTGAATAACACTTGCATCCGCACGCAAGTGCGGATGCAATGCATGATTCACTGATAGTTGCTAAGAGATGTTGTTTGTAAACATTCAGTTTTTTATCACGCGCGTGAAAAACGCATCAAAACGCTTTGCACCCGCGCGGAAAAAACTGAACAAACGTACGCAATCGCAGTCAAAACTGACTGCGATTGCGTGCAGATTGGTGCGGATGAGTGCGGATTTTCCAGAACGCATCCGGACTGAATCCGTGACGCCCGTGTGAAAGAGGCCTTAGGCTACATTCACACGAACATTGTGTTTTGCAGTCTGCAAATTGCGGATCCGCAAAAAAGGATGATGTTCCATATGGCATTCTTTTTTTTTTTTGCAGATCCACTGTAACAATGCCTATCCTTGTCCGCAAAACGGACAAAAATAGGAATGGACATACAGATGCGGACAGCACATAGTGTTCATTGAAGTGAATGGGTCCACATCTGAGCCGCAAAATATACAGATCGGAGGCTGCAAAAACAACGTCGTGTGAATGCAGCCTTACCCTGTATGTTCTGTAGTGATTTACGTAATGTTAGGAGCGAAAAGGTTAGGGTGAGAATTTGGCATGGGGGTGGTTCAGTTTTTGACTTGGCCGGCAGAAAAGCTAGGTGCACCAGCGCTGGGGGGGGCCCAAGCTGACCTCTTGCACCAGGGCCCATGAGCCTTTAGCTACGCCCCTGCACATGTGTAGTAGTTATCTTTTCTGGAACAAGCAGAAGATGTTGTGCACATGAGTGTACCGCTGTGAGACCTAAGGGAATCGCATAAGCCCACCCCCTGCTGCTCAAATAGCTCATTTGCATAGAAATTAAAGTTCAAATTTCTTCTGAACCCAGGTTCCTACAGAGAAAAGAAAGGTATGATTTTAATCAGCTTCATCAGGCTACGTGGCTGGTTGTATAGGGTTGCTCCTGGTGACAGAGCCTCTTTAACAAACTACCCAGTTTATTATTATAGATGCATCTGGTGGCTGAACTTACTTCTAAGTACAGAGGCAGGCCAGTTAGCATCAACTTTCCGCAGGGACCCCCCATAATCAATCATCTTCTAACATTTTGCTGCTGCCTGTAAAAGAAAAATCACAGAAAAAATGCACTAACACAAGAGATGCAAACATTATATATGGACTATATATCTGAGACTCTTAGCCAATATATTTTGATCAAAACGTGTGCCCGCCAAGGTGGTCTCAGTCAGGCAGGTCCTACTCTAAACCTACCTACAGTATGACGTATGGGCATCTTCATTTAGGAGAGCAGACCCTGCACATATAGTGTGCTGCTCCTAGTCACCTCTATGTGCATCAAGCAACCAATCAAAGAAAGAGCCCACGCAGCTATATGTACACAGCAAATCAAAGTCACCTGTGGGATAAGCGGGCAAAAAGTGCACAAATATTCTACTCCCAAGATAATAGGAGTGCATTTACACTTAAAGGTGCCACTCCTTTAAGAGTATACTACAAACTACTCAAAAATCATAAAAATAGGATAAGAAACACCTTGCACAATATGATAAATGAATATGCGGATGTGCACTAGAGATGAGCGAATCATTGAAAATTCGCTTCGGCGAATGTTTGACAAATTTTTGACAAGATTCATTCTTAATACGAATTTATTTGGTTGGATTTATATTAAAAAATATTGTTGTTTTGCGAACATTCCTACACAAATTATGAACATACAGTCAGCGTTGTTAAAAGTACGCAATACGTAAGCTGAACCTGTACAAACATTATTGCTAAAATACAGCATAGACATAATTATGCAAACATTTTATTGAAATCAATTTCACATTTGCAAGCATAAAAGGCTCAGATATACGTTTGAGCCTCTCCTTATGGCTGCTTGATAATAAAACACTGGAACACAGTCCAAAATCCAATTGTAATCCACATGAGGTAATTTTGTAATCCAAACAGGTAACGTGTAATCCATATGGATGGTATAAAATAGCAGCAAATAGAGAACCCTCTTTGCAAAGGGGGCTCCCAAATAACCTGAGAAGGGGGAGAAAATGGAAATAGGCGCGCTTAGGCGCAAATGGAAATTTTCTGCAGAATGGGGGGAATCCTGACAAGCCATGTCCATCTGGGTGAGCTTCAAACAGGGGGCAATGCAAACTAAACAAACAAAAAAAGTGCCACCGAGCTCTCACCCATCTGGTGCTGTCCATGGTGTGGCTCCCATAAGTCCTCTCCTCTTGAAGTGTCCTTGAAAGAACCAGTAGTTGGGTCCCTTAGATGAGGGACTTGAAGTCCTCCTTGCTTGAGCTGCTACTGAAGGACATCAGAGGACGCTCCTGCCTCTTGTAGGCCACGCTCGCTGCCGTGGTGGAACTCCACTGCCCTCTTCTTCTGGAAGTCGGACTTGACTGGGTCTGGGTGGTGGTCATGCTGGTGAGCGCTGCAGCCACTTGCGCTTTTACAGATACTCCTGCCAGGACAGCAGGGGTAAGGACTTCTGGCTGCAGCAGTTCCGGCAAGGTTGCATCCAGGGAAGAAGACCCAGCTCCCCTGGCTGCTGCTGCCTTCATCTTCTACAGTAGTTGGTATTGGTGGATCACCGTGGATTGGAATGTAAAAGATGAAGTTGTCAGCTGACCCAGCTAAAAGGACTGTGATGGTGGTGGTGGTGGCAGTCCAGGGATCAGAGGCTCCGGCTGTGGCTTTTCTCTGAACTGGAGGACGCATCTGGTAAATTCTGAAGGCAGCGCACCGCTACGTCGCCTGCTGTTTCGTCCAGCCAAACTTCAGATAGTGATGTTGGGACCAGGGGCTTCAATAGTAGGGTAACCCCGGTAGCGAAGGGGCCTTTCAGGGACGCCATGGGGGTGTACTCCACCTGATCCCCCACATACAGGCTGTGACGAGGCTGGGGCAGGTACGGCCGTTTAACTGACCTGCGGCCCACAAAGTACTCCTTGGCATCCTCGTCTGCCAGGAAGCCAGAGCCTCACTCGACCGAAAACCACAGGACAGTTCCCGTTCGACGCTCCAATTTAGGATCTCCCAGCCTAGGATGGTCCAATACCTGGATTACTCAGTCCTCCATGGCATTCTTGTAATCCCAGAGGGTCTGCGCATGGGCCGTCACCGATGGTGGCACAATCGGGTTCTGCCTTATGGAAAGTGTTGTTGATCTCCTCCTGGGTGGTGAAGTGGATGCTCCAGCCGCCTCCACCGCACCAGCCACAGCAGCAGCACCAGCCGCCTCACGATGCACAGCAATTTCAGCAGCCAGTAAGGAGAATAAGGGCACTGAGGCTGAGTTTCTCTTGAGTTCAGAGTGTGACACCCTGATGTCTGGAGCGGGCGGTGGTTCGGGGAACTCATTCCCAAAGACCATCTGGTTCCAGTTTGGACACAGCTCTTTAGCCATGCTTGCTACTGATCAGTGTTCAGCGCTGGTCTAAACTGGTTCAGAGGAGGGTGGAGTACTGAGGCAGGAGTCTTCACTCCATATACGTGCAAATAGTTAGATCCCGGTGGGCCGGGCTGTTTTTTTCCAGTTCTGAGGGGGGCGCATCTTCACTTTCCCGCTCTTGCGGGGGGCGTATCGTCATTTTCCAGCTTCACGACGAATGCGTACATTTGATACGTAGTGTACGTATCATACGTTTCATTAGCGTTCAAAATTTTACGAAAATTTACAAATAATACGAAGCGAATCCGAAAAATTCCAGATTCGCTTCGGAGTTGAAAATTTGTAAGATTCGATACGAATCTACGAAGTGGCGAATAGATTCGCTCATCTCTAATGTGCATAGTTACATTTCTTTTTTAAATGTAACCGTACACATCTGCATATTCATTTATTATATCGCGCAGGATGTTTCTTATCCATTTTTGTGATTTCTGCTGCTGGGTAAGCAGATAATATTATCATGTATTTTTTACAGTGGGCCACAGACTGTCCTACTCTACATGGTAAACAACCTAGCCAAATATCAAAACTGTGTTAAAGGGGATGTCTCACTACAGCACATATCATTTATTATGTAGAGGAAAGTAATACAAGGCACTTACTAATGTATTGTTATTATCCATATTGTCTCCTATGCTGTCTGGATTCATTTTTCCATCACATTATATACTACTCATTTAAATCCAGCAGTGGTGGCCGTGCTTGCACACTATAGGCGAAAGCACTAGCCTATGTGTACTCTCATGGTCCCAGCCACCAGAGAAGACAATGTGTGCATAGTGTGCAAGCACGACCACCACTGCTGGATTGTGGGGTGGTATGTAACCATGGAAACGAGCAGTGTATTATGTGATGGAAAAATGCATCCATCCAGCAAAGGAGACAATATGGATAATAACAATACATTAGTAAGTGGCTTGTATTAACTTTCTCTACATGACAAATGCCACTTTCTGGAGTGAGACAACCCTTTTAAACTTTAATAACTAACAAAACACTAGAGGCAAATAGATACTTCCTCCAGGAGATGGCAGCAGTCAACTACCATCATGGCTTCACTCTACATGAAAAAGTTGGAGTGCACCCAAGAAAAAGGTCAATTAACCTTCTTCCTGATTCTCTGAAACTATCATAACACAGGATCTGCTTCAGTCAGCCTAATGATGAGACATGCTCGTTAAAAGCCGCTGTCTCATGGTCAATAAAGCCACTGGCTCTTGGAAAAGAAAAAAACTACAACATTGATTACATTGTGTTTAGCTCCGTTTCTGCAGAGGACACATAAAATTCTCCTGTGCAACAGTAAACACAACAGGACGGTAAGTGAAGACAACAGCGTACCAAAGAAACCTATGTTATTATATTGTCATTGTAATTGACATTGTTGTTTATAATATCGGTGTTGTACTGGGAACTAGAAATAGTTGTATCACTTGGGTTGCTAGTTGGTATTTTTAAAGTGTGGAGAAGTTACAGAGCTGAATGTGCCTTTTAACTACTATATTTATGCATGATGTAGTAAATGTGCCTGCAGTCCCATGTAAGATCACAGAAGCTAACTTAGCTTGCAGCAGCTCTGCTACATCTGCATTCGCAGTGTCTGGAAAAGGTTAGCCATTTGTACAACCAATTTTATTAAGGCAAGATTAAGCTAAATAGATTAAGCGTATTCATATTAATTAATAAAACTACCACTGTATCTAGTTACCGTAATGTACTTTGCATAGTTTTGCCTTGTCTTTTTGTCACTATGGCAACACATACTGATGTAGCAGAGCTGAAGTTGGCATTTAACTCTTCAGGGATGCATCTTTTTGTACCACAAAAGCTCTCAAAGTTAAGATAACATATGTAGGATGACAAGTGGTGCTATGTAAATTCTGAGTAAACACATCACAATATTTTTACATTCCAAAAGTATTGATACCATTTTCTGCTGGTATACTGTAATTAAAAAAAAATGGCAAATAGGTTTACCTACACAATTTGACTAAACTAGAGTTCCCTTCTAAGTTTTCTACAACCAGGTTAAAGCAGTTGGTAAAGACTGTGGGTTTCTGAAATGCTCTAAAGTGCACTTTGCAAATAGACGATCAATATCCTACTGTTTTGCACATACAGCTCCTATGCAGACCTTTACGTCTCCATGGTTACAGACTAATAAGCAGATAACAGATCTTGTGTACAGTCTGATCAAACAGTCACATGTTTTTTATTCATCTACCTCTCTTTTAGCTACTGATACTGTTGGGAAGACTTAGGCTCCATCTGAGTTTGGCCCCCCTTTTACTCATAGGTATCAATTCACCTAGACAGGATGGTAGTCGTTTAGAACAATAGAATTGGTAATTTACTCACTAGTATAGTATTGTCAACCTACACGTGTCTGCCCAATGGACTCTCAAGAGAGAGGTGGAGAGAGGGGGAAGAGGGAGAGAGAAGAAGACTTTCTATTCATGTATTCTTTCAAATTAGTCGAATCAGGCAGCCAATCTGGATCCTAATTGAATTTTAACAAATTTGCTCCTCTCTAGTTGTCAACCTAGACATATCTGTCCAATAGATTCTCAGTTTTCTTGTCCATTACCAACGATGGGAGCAGTGAGGGCAAATAGAATAAGAAACTTGTCAGTTCATATTGTCAACCTAGACAGATCTGACGAATGATATCTTAATATGATTCTAACTTACCAGTAGTGGCAGCAATGAGGTCGAATAGAATAGGTAACTTACCCACTAGGCATATCTCTAGAATACTGTAGCTTCTCAATATCCTTCTCTCTTGTCATGGCTGAAAGTCATGGGGATAAATTGAAAAGGCACCTTAAACATTTGTTTTGTCATCCTAGACAGATCTTCCCAATGGATTCTGGATATGAACAAATTTCTTGAAATTCGTTTCAGCTCCATGAATCAGTCAGCAGATTCAATTTGGGTATAAATAAATTCAACCTAATTCCACTTTCACAAATACAAATGTGTGTGACATTATGCCTGAGTTACAGGAAAGTGAAGCAATGGTTTTTGTTTTTACAAAAGCCATGCAAAAATCTCCCTATTTTGAGAACAGCAGCAGCAGTACAAGGTACAAGTTACAAGGTAGGAGAAGTGCAGGGGTAGCAGTACTGGCAGCAGGGGGAGTAGTAGTAGCAGCAGCAGCAGTACAGTATGAAATCTGATGGACAAGGTAGGAGATGTGTAGCTGTGTAGGGGTAGCAGAAGTGGCAGCAGGGGCAGTAGTAGCTGCAGCAGAAGCAGTACAGAATGAAATCTGATGGACAAGGTAGAAGTTGTGTAGGGGTAGCAGTAGTGGCAGCAGGGGCAGTAGTAGCTGCAGCAGTACAGTATGGGACATGATGGGCAGTGGCATCATTAGGACAGTAATAAATAGCCAATCTCCACTGTCAGCAATGAAAGATCTCTTCATTGGCATAAGTCAGTGGTGAGTGAAAATCCTCACGGATCCATGCCTGATTCATTTTCACAACTGTAATAGTTTCCACACTACTTCATTTTGTGATTACGCCACTTTCCATGCTAAATATCCTCAGAGTACACTATAAGCTGGACAAGACAGTACACAAATGCCAAACTGGGTCAGTTCCTGCTACAGGTCCAATCTGCTGACCCAGGAGTCCATGGGGTTAGAGCTCAGGTTGTGTGCCAGAGAAAGGGCACAGTCCAGGTATAACATAACCTGGTTGTTCAAGTGGTGCCTTTCCATTTCCTGATGTACGTCAGTTCCATCATGTTCTGCTAACTGAATTGGCTGCTGCTGGTACTTAACTTGTGGCAGCGGCAGCATTGGCAGAGGGAGGTGGTGGAGCTTTGATTCAGGGTGATGGCGGTCAGAGGTGATCAGACATGCGGATTGTAGGCATCTCCATAGGGGCTCAATAGGAACTAATGTGTGACAGTCTCATATCACTCAGGAATACAGAGGCTGCCGCACACACTCCCCTGATCCTAACTTGGGTGAGCAGATACAAACTCGCAAGCGTGCGCTTCTGGGTTTTTGCGCTCCCAGATGCCATGGTCATTTGACCAGGGCATCTGACGGGTTAAAATTATGTAATCGATTATCATCGATTGCATATATTTACCCTAAGTGGCTGCTGTTTAAAACAGCAGGCACCCAGCGGCTATGGCGCCATTGTTGAAGTCCGGACCACCCCTTCAATTAACCCGGGTTAATGAAGGCCAAGACACATTTTTGCTTTTATTAATAGATCTTTGTATGGCAGCCTAGAATAAGCGCTGCACGTGTCAGTCACGCAGCGGAGAGTAGGATCTCAGCTGTTGTATGACATCCAAGCTCCTGCTCTAATGGCCAGATCGGCACAGGTGGTGATCCCAACTGTTTAATCTTTTAGATGCCACTGTCAATACTGTCTGCAGCATCACAGTGGTTTCAAAGGGAGCCCCCAGCACTGCATTGGCATTGCCACAGATTAGATCATGGAGTGCAGTCAAATGAACCTCAGTCAAATGACCCCAGATCTCCCCTGTGTATATGTTCTGTGATAAGCATAAGACATTTTTGTGTTTCTTATTTATGCTCAGTGTTTTAAAGAGTTAATGGCTGAATTGTAGAGTGCTGGCCAGCTGATAACCACCTTCGAGTTTAGAGCCTAACATTCATTCTCTGAAGCTGGCCAAGGCAAGGGGAGGATTATGGAATTGTTAGACCCAGGGCCGGCCTTAGGGTAGATGGCGCCCTGTGCGAAACTTTCTCTCGGCGCCCCCCCCCCCCCCCCATTTATATATATATTTAACTAAAGAAGTATGTGTGCCATCCCATCTCCATTATCCCATACAGAAAAATATAGTGACAGTACTACAGTATAGAGCTATAAATAGAGTGTAGAGATATATAGAGTGATATAGGACTGTATAGAGAGCTATAAATACAGTGCAGAGATATATAGAGTAGGACAGTATATATGTATATATATATATATATATATATATATATATATATATATATCTACACTGTATTTATAGCTCTCTATACTGTTCTATATCACATTATATATCTCTGCACTGTATTTATAGCTTTCTATATTGTCCTATATCACTCAATTCTCTATATATCTCTGCACTGTATTTATAGCTCTATACAGTCTGACTTTTAATACTGTCACTATATTTTCCTGTATGGGATAATGGAGATGGCACACACATAGCTCACATCACTAAACCCCTCACTGGTGTTTAATCATGTGTGAGTTATGTGTGCCATGACTGCCATCTCTATTATCCTATACAGGATGGGGCCTTAAGTATATAAAATAAGGATGGGGCCTTAAGTATATAGTCCTGCTCCCAATTAACCCCCCCCCAGGTCATCACGTTGTTTGGGGGCACTTACTTACAGCAGTGCAGCCGCTAACTTTCCCCTACCACCCTCTGAGTCCTTCTGCGCATGTGTGACGTCAGCCCAGGGCCGGCTCCAGGTTCAGGTGGGCCCTTGGGCGATAAAGTCTCAGAGGGCCCCCTTACAGAGTGATAACTATCTGTATATAGATAATATAGTAGATGTCCCCTGCAGTCCTTTGTAACTGTAGAGGTAACACAGTGATGGTTATCTGAGTATAGAAAATGTAGTAGTGTTACCTGCAGTCCTGTGTAAAATCACAGATAACACTAGTACTGATAATGTGGTACTACCACAGATCAGCGTCTTGTGCCCCCATCAGACCTCAGATCAGCGTCTTGTGCCCTCATCAGACCTCAGATCAACACAATGTGCCCCCATCAGACCTCAGATCAGCGTCTTGTGCCCCATCAGACCTCAGATCAACATCTTGTGTCCCCCTTCAGACCTCAGATCAGCGTCTTGTGCCCCATCAGACCTCAGATCAACACAATGTGCCCCCATCAAACCTCAGGTCAGTGTCTTGTGCCCCATCAGACCTCAGATTAGCGTCTTGTGCCCCCATCAGACCTCAGATCAACACAATGTGCCCCCATCAGACCTCAGATCAGCGTCTTTTGCCCCATCAGACCTCAGATCAACATCTTGTGTCCCCCATCAGACCTCAGATCAGCGTCTTGTGCCCCCATCAGACCTCAGATCAACACAATGTGCCCCATCAGACCTCAGATCAGCGTCTTGTGCCCCATCAGACCTCAGATCAACACAATGTGCCCCCATCAGACCTCAGGTCAGCGTCTTGTGCCCCATCAGACCTCAGATCAACATCTTGTGCCCCCCTTCAGACCTCAGATCAGGGTCTTGTGCCCCCATCAGACCAGTGTCTTGTGCCCCCCTCAGACCTCAGATCAGCATCTTGTGCCCCCATCAGACCTCAGATCAGCGTCTTGTGCCCCCATCATACCTCAGACCAGCGTCTTGTGCCCCCCCTCAGATCTCAGATCAGCCCACCCAGCCACTTTAAAAAAACATACTTACCTGTTCTGTGCTGCTGCTGCCATCAGGTTCCCTGCTCCACTGTCTTCCCTGCCGGCGCACACTATGACCTGACCCAGGTCAGCGTCTTGTGCCCCATCAGACCTCAGATCAACATCTTGTGTCCCCCTTCAGACCTCAGATCAGGGTCTTGTGCCCCCCTCACACCAGCGTCTTGTGCCCCCCCTCAGACCTCAGATCAGCGTCTTGTGCCCCCATCAGACCTCAGATCAGCGTGCCCCCATCAGACCTCAGATCAGCGTCTTGTGCCCCCATCAGACCTCAGACCAGTGTCTTGTGCCCCCCCTCAGACCTCAGACCAGCGTCTTGTGCACCCCCTCAGACCTTAGATCAGCCCACCCAGCCACTTTTAAAAAACATACTTACCTGTTCTGCGCTGCCGCTGCCATCAGGTTCCCCGCTCCACTGTCTTCCCTGCCGGCGCACACTATGACCTGACGCCGGCGCACACTATGACCTGAAAAAATTGCTTGGTCACTAAGGGAAGGGAATAGACAACTTATCATTGGTGTCATCAACGTAGACAGAGCTGCCCAGAAGCTTCTTAATATCTTTCTTTATCTACAGAGATGAATATAATAGGCAACTTAATCATTGGCACATTAAATTTATAAAGCTTTGCACAACAGCTTCTTAATATCTCTAATTTGAGAACTGGCAGCATTAAGTGCAAATAGAATAGGCAGCTTACTCATCAATATTATCAACCTAAACAGATCTGTCTATTAGATTCGTAATTTATCTCTAACTGAGTCCAAAAACTGGCACAAGCCATTAAAAGTCTGGGACATTTTATGAATTTAGTCACACCCTCTTTTCTAGACACTTTAGAAAAGTGAAACACAAATAGAACCATTTCTCCTCCATAGAATGCAATGTTAACCCTCGGTATCGACTCCACTCGACTCCAGCTCCACAATATGTGTGCCAAATTTGAGAATTCTAGTGTATGCAGATTGGCAAATTTGCTCTAAAGTTCCCTTCCTAATTTCCATAATTTTAACAGACCCTAAAAACAGTCTCTTTTATATTAACTGAAGAAAAATGAGGAGGAAAAAGACCTTCCAGTTCATTTTCAGCCAATAAATTGGAAATACTTTAACACATAACGAAGATTTAGATTGGCCGCCTCTCTCTGCTCAGATGTATTACACCAGGCAGAAAACACTTATTGAGTTCATGACTTATTAAAATTGCTTAAAATTGCAATTTACCATGAGGTGAATTGGAATTGCACACAGATGTGGTAATTTAAGTAAAAAAGAAACTCCGAATTGAATGTGTTATTTTCTTTCTGAGTGTTTGAGTTTCCTTTCACTGCGTAAGAATAGGTAATTTAGCCGCAGAAGACATGGCACATTCAGGTCAACAGAGGCTTTATTCTCTCCACCGTGTATTAGAAATATAGATAATTATGCAGGAAAAGATTCGGTACAATTTCAATGATGCAGTGGTCAAAAAGATAAAAATGGACTGGAGGAGTGAACTTCCTTTCACGAGATATGTGCATTTTACTCCATAGCTGTACAAAAGGAGGATCACATTGCAGTACCCCAGACTCCGGAGTAACTGGCAATGTTTATTATGTATTATTTCATGTTATGTATTTTCATGTTTTGGCCATTCATTCCAGCTAGAGAAGGTATGGGTTGTAGGAACAGGGATAACCTCTCTGCTCCACCCCTCTTAGTAGCAGCTGGCCCTACTTCCTGCTAGGAGGGGGAGTTTCTGTTAGACAGCAACGGGAGCCGCTGACAGTTGGTAAAGGGACAGGAAGTAAATAAAGACAGCCAGAGGGCATACACCATGACACAACACCTAATCAGGGCCACTACCACTCCCTTCCTCTGTATCGGGTCCTCATGGGCTTGTTGCCCCATCATTACACTGTTCTGCTGGAGTGCAATGTTGTCTTTTTTTACAGTATAGGCCTATGAGACTATGAGAAGATCCTTCAGTGGGACCAGGCTTTCACACAATAATTGACCCTGTAGGTAGGGACATACCCCAAAAGACATGCAGCTGTAATTTCAGTGAAAGTTGGTCCTACAAAGTATTGACTCAGGGGGGCTGAATACAAAAGCACACCACACTTTCATGACTTTTATTTATTAAAGGGGTATTCTGGTAAAGTAACTTAAATTTTGAAAAACTGCATTAATGGGGTTGTCAGCGTTATGAAAAAAATATAGCACTGTAAATCTGATGGGCAGCAATATATAACTAAGTTAAGCAAGTTTTAGGCAAAAAAAAATCCATATTTCCTCATTTCCCTGGTTCTCTTCTGGCCTTTGTTTACATGCAATAACAACAATGTCAGACCCTCCCCCTTCTCCCCCCTCTCTGCAAAGGGAATGAATACAAGTGCTGAGTGATATGTCTGCCTGCTGGAATACTCAGCAGCATGTTGTATGTGTAGGACTACAAGTCCCAGCTGTACAATGACACTGCTGATACACACAGGAATTTCTCCCTACCTGTTCTTGTACAATACAATTCCTCTATAGCTCCTGTGCCCAGCATTTGTCTCCTCTCACTGCTGTAGCTACTGTTTGTTGTAAAGCCTTGAGCCCTCAGTGTGTTCTGGCTAAATGGGGTTAATGTTTTATCTGAAGGAATCCAGGGAGAGAGCAGATAGCAGCTGGGCAGTGCAGGGGGGCGTGGCCAGTGACGTCTGTACAGTGTATAGACTGTTATCTGAACTCTGAGGTTTGTGCAGGAAACATCACAGACCAGGGAGATAAGCTGACATCACAGGTCATGTGGACCTCAGTCAACTCTGAGAAACCTGCAGCTTTAGAAACACAAAATATATGGGAAAGTTGTTATACCTGACAAGTTAGAAACATATAAAGAACAAAAAAATAACTCGGACAACCCCTTTAAGGCTACAAGCTGTGACCCAACCAGAACCCATTACTATACATATAACCAGAGCTTCAATTTACCTTGCAATCCATTTGTCTAGCTTCTGTGTGAACCTGCAACACACTCAGGGTATCATGGCTCTTGATCTTCCCTCACAAAACTACAATCCCCACAATGCCTAGCTTTCCTGCTGTGAGCAGGGCCGTTTTAAGACATTGGTGGGCCCAGTGCAAAGATCAAGAGTGGCCCCCCCCCCCTTTCGGGTAAACTTTACAGATTGCAAAATGGCTAACTTTTTTTTCTTAACAAGTCGCATCATTGTGTTTATTATCTCTGTACAGTGACATCGCTGTGTGTATTATCCCTGTACGGTGACATCTCTGTGTTTATTATCTCTGTACAGTGACATCGCTGTGTGTATTATCCCTGTACGGTGACATCACTGTGTTTATTATCTCTGTACAGTGACATCGCTGTGTGTATTATCCCACTGCAGGAAGAGGTAAGTGGTCTGTGTTTGTGTGTTTGTTTTCTATTTTTCAGGGTCGTGAATGCAGAGGACTACGTCGGATTCGGTGGACTACGTCGGACCAGCTTTTTTTTTTTTTTTTCATAAAATGGTCAAACAGGGGTCTGGGGGAGTGTTTATTTCAATAAAATGTTTTATACTTGTGTGTGTGCATTTTTTTTCCAATACTACAGTTTTAGTAATTACGGCTATCTACAGACGGCCCTGATTACTAATACTGGGCTTAGTGCTTGCCGGTATGGCAGGCCAGCACTAACCCCAACATCTATTACCTCGGCACCCACCGCCACCAGGGGTGCCGAGAAGAGCCGGGTACCCGCAGGACCGGACCTTCAAAATTGAGGGTCTGGCTCTGGGGCGGCTGCAGACTGGTACCATTAGGCTGGAAGGGCCAATAACCGTGTCCCTTCCCACCCTGGTAGTGCCAGGCTGCCGCTGCTGGTTGTATCTGGCTGGAAAAGGAAAAAAGGGGGGGACCCCACGCCATTTTTTTACAAAAATAATTAAATAATTAAAAAAAAAATGGCGTGGGGTCCCCCCCTTTTTTCCTTTTCCAGCCAGATACAACCAGCAGCGGCAGCCTGGCACTACCAGGGTGGGAAGGGACACGGTTATTGGCCCTTCCCAGCCTAATGGTACCAGCCTGCAGCCGCCCCAGAGCCAGACCCTCAATTTTGAAGGTCCGGTCCAGCAGGTACCCGACTCTTCCCGGCACCCCTGGTGGCGGTGGGTGCCGAGGTAATAATGTTGGGGTTAGTGCTGGCCTGCCATACCGGCAAGCACTAAGCCCAGTATTAGTAATCAGGGCCGTCTGTAGATAGCCGTAATTACTAAAACTGTAGTATTGGAAAAAAAAATACACACACACAAGTATAAAACATTTTATTGAAATAAACACTCCCCCAGACCCCTGTTTGACCATTTTATTAAAAAAAAAAAAAAAAGCTGGTCCGACGTAGTCCCCCGAATCCGACGTAGTCCTCTGCATTCACGACCCTGAAAAATAGAAAACAAACACACAAACACAGACCACTTACCTCTTCCTGCACTGGGATAATACACACAGCGATGTCACAGTACAGGGATAATACACACAGCGATGTCACTGTACAGGGATAATAAACACAGTGATGTCACAGTACAGAGATAATAAACACAGCGATGTCACTTTACAGGGATAATAAACACAGTGATGTCACAGTACAGAGATAATAAACACAGCGATGTCAGTGTACAGGGATAATAAACACAGTGATGTCACCGTACAGAGATAATAAACACAGTGATGTCACAGTACAGAGATAATAAACACAGCGATGTCACTGTACAGGTATAATAAACACAGCGATGTCACCATACAGGGATAATAAACACAGTGATGTCACAGTACAGAGATAATAAACACAGCGATGTCAGTGTACAGGGATAATAAACACAGTGATGTCACAGTACAGAGATAATAAACACAGCGATGTCAGTGTACAGGGATAACAAACACACAAACACAGACCACTTACCTCTTCCTGCACTGGGATAATACACACAGCGATGTCACTGTACAGAGATAATAAACACAGTGATGTCACCATACAGGGATAATAAACACAGTGATGTCAGTGTACAGGGATAATAAACACAGTGATGTCACCGTACAGAGATAATAAACACAGTGATGTCACAGTACAGAGATAATACACACAGCGATGTCACTGTACAGAGATAATAAACACCAGTGATGTCACAGTACAGGGATAATAAACACAGTGATGTCACTGTACTGGGATAATAAACACAGTGATGTCACCTTACAGAGATAATAAACACAGTGATGTCACAGTACAGGGATCGGCGTCTCGTGGCCCAATCAGACCTCAGATCAGCGTCTCGTGCCCCCATCAGACCTCAGGTCGGCGTATCGTGCCCCCATCAGACCTTGGGTCAGCGTCTTGAGCCCCCATCAGACCTCAAATAGCGTCTTGTGCCCCCATCAGACCTCAGGTCAGCTTATTGTGCCCCATCAGACCTCAGGTCAGCTCTTGTGCCCCATCAGACCTCAGGTCAGCTCTTGTGCCCCATCAGACCTCAGGTCAGCGTCTTGTGCCCCATCAGACCTCAGGTCAGCGTCTTGTGCCCCATCAGACCTCAGGTCAGCTTAATGTGCCCCATCAGACCTCAGGTCAGCTTAATGTGCCCCATCAGACCTCAGATCAGGGTCTTGTGCCCCATCAGACCTCAGGTCAGCTTAATGTGCCCCATCAGACCTCAGGTCAGCTCTTGTGCCCCCATCCATCAGACCTCAGGTCAGCTCTTGTGCCCCCATCCATCAGACCTCAGGTCAGCCATTTCTGCCCCCATCAGACCTCAGGTCAGCCATTTTTGCCCCCATCATCAGACCTCAGGTCAGCTTAATGTGCCCCATCAGACCTCAGGTCAGCTCTTGTGCCCCCATCCATCAGACCTCAGGTCAGCTCTTGTGCCCCCATCCATCAGACCTCAGGTGACAGGTCAGCTCTTGTGCCCCCATCCATCAGACCTCAGGTCAGCTCTTGTGCCCCCATCCATCAGACCTCAGGTCAGCCATTTTTGCCCCCATCATCAGACCTCAGGTCCCCCCCCCCGGGGGCCCCAGCCACAAAAATACTTACAAAAAGCTGCCTCCGGTCTTCTTCTCCTTCTCCTGCACGCTCCTTCTCCTCCTGCAGTGTGTGATCCAGCGAGACCTGTGACCCAGCGCTGGATCTCGCGGGATCACACAGCCAGCCCAGGAGGAAGCGCGCAGCCAGGAGACCGAGATCGGCAGGGTAAGCATTATCCCCCCCCCCCCGTGTCGTAGAGTTCGGTCCCCATAGGGCAGTACCAGTTGTACTGCACTATCGGCGGCCCTTCACACCCAAACCGGCCAGTTGTAAGGGGGCCCCCCCCCCCACGTGACCTATTGGTGGGCCCGGTGCAGATGCACCATATGCCCTATGATTAAAGCGGCCCTGGCTGTGAGTGTTGATGTTTATTGATTGGCTGCTTGATATTCCTGTCCAGGCACGCTCCCTCTACTCTATACACTGACCAAAGGCTCAGAACTACAGGTCAATGCCATGGTAACTGATGAGGAAACACAGTGGGTAGCAGAGGAACAAAACTACTTTTATAACTACTGAACGATAAATATGTGAAATTGACATTATATTAAGTAATTATGATGATGAATTAGTCTAAAACACAAAGTTATATTTATGGTAACCAGAATATCCCTTTAAACATTTTATCTTGAAATATAATTTTCTTTTCACTTCAAACATACTTGCCACTGTGTGTTGCTCTATCACATAAAATCCTAATAAAATACATTTATAAATGTGGAAAAGTTCAAGGGGTATGAATATTTTTAAAGGCACTGTACATATACAGACACAGATCTTTTTCAATTTCTTTTCCCCCTGTCTGGAGTCTTCATATCCCTGTGACCTCAGAACCTGCGATGAGGTATTGTGATATGGTTTTGTAATGTGCTTATGTGACCTTATCTCCGATCCATAAGCTACAGGAAAATCAAGACAATAGAAAGAAAGCTCCATGAAATCCATGAATCTGGGGATAATTCTACATTGCAGTTTTGTCGAGTTTTTTTCTAATGATTTGTGGCAAAACCATGCTTACTATTCAACTGTGTCTGCAGATGAAGTTTCCAGACCCATTTCACTTTTTGTCTCAAGATTGGGTGACAGGGGGCAACTTGGTACCATGACTCAGACAAATGTCAACTAAAGACACACATAGTAAAGGAGGTATAGTAGATTGTAGGTCCACTTTAATTTTGCTATGTGGCTCTCCCTGTTAACTGTAGTTCCAATGAAGAATCTATTGAGCAGATAATTGTGATATTTAAAAAAAAATGTGCAGGGAATTTATCAGAGACTGGAGTTTTACACCGGTCTTTGATATCCTATACACTGTTAGGGGATGTGCCTAATTTAAAACAAGGCACAGGCCATCCTCCAGCAATTCATGCACCTAGACTGAAATCTGTGGTGGCTCAGAGCTGCTGTAGATTTCAGTCTTCTTTTATGGACAGCATATTTTTACCTATGAAACTGGCTGACCTGTTGTGCACTTGGCAGCTAAAGACATCTGTGTTGGTCTGATGTTCATATGTGCACGCATTGCTGAGAAACATGATGTTTTAATATGCAAACAAGCCTTTAGGAACAATCTGTTGACAGATGCCTTTTACCAGAGAACTGGCATAAAAGAAGAAAAATTCACTGGGCCCACTGGCCATATGCCCCCTCTTTGGGATGGTGGCGAGGGTGACATAGAAACCCCACTTGCTCCTAGATTGCGCCATTGCTCTATAGATCAGCTTTCAGGAGTACCCCTAACAATATGGATAAGGTTTGGAGATTTAAAGTATTAAATAACAATGTAGAACATCTCTTCTTCAAATAACCTTCTGTTTGGTCTATGGGTTCACAAGAGAATCTTGCATCAGTTCTTGGATATATCGATCAGGCTGATGAATTATATATCAGTTTAAATGTTTTTTAGATAATTATCTTCAATCAGGCTACATTCTGGAACCAAATTTTAGGTAAAATGCCAAAACGGAGTCTATTATTAATAAGATACACGTATTTAACTCTTGGAACTCGGATTAATAAATTATTAATAAATTATTATATACTGTAGCGGAGATTAGTAGTAGTTTTAGTTTTTGCTTTTAAAAGGAATGCATCAACAGTAAAGAAAGAAGAGAAGGAAGGAAGGATACAAAAGGATTATACTCTGTTTTCTGCAGCTCACTTGTCAGCTTTGCTGTGTAGACTGGGGCAGAGTCAGTAGAGACTGTGGTACTTTAAAGGGGGTTTACAGCTAAAAAACAATAAGTTTGTAGAGGGGTCAGAGTGACTTAAAACATAAAAGAAGAGATACTCACCTCCACTGATCCCCCACTGCTGGCATTCCAACAATGCCAAGATCCCTTCTACTTTCTACAGTTTGTCTGGCTCACATATAGACACACAAGAAAAGCCTCAAAATGCCCACTTACTAGCTAATTACTAGCTGCAGTGGCCCAGTTTAGATATTTATTTTCTAAAAGGACATTTCAAAGGATTTTCTGCATGTTGAGGTGGGGGCCAAAAGAAGGGAGCAATGAAGACCAAGGCACTGCCTGAAAGGGAGCAGCGGAGTTAGGTGAAGACCAAGGCACTGCCTGAAAGGGAGCAGCAGAGTTAGGTGAAGGTGAGTATCTCTGCAGCTTCCCTGCCACTCCCTGGCCTTAGAGGAAGAGGTTTTACTCCATCTCTTCCTGAAGACTCTACTATTTTATGGACACACTTGTACCACAAAGCAGACATGCTGCACTGACTATACAGACAATATAGAAAGTGTGCCTAAGGGTATGTTTAGAATGAGTTTTCTGCACTGAAATCTGGGGCTGCCAATTGAGCAACAATGATTCATCATTCATTCTTACATAAACATCTTACCAATCTTCACCACTCCAATTCAGAGGGTCTACTACCAACCCCTGCTTCCTGCTCCCTTGTGACACCCAGAAAATGTCCACTCTGCCAGTCACTGGTTGCTACATTGAACTGCCTCAGCCACCGTTTGACCGAGTGGGCCTTTTCTGCATGCCAAGAGGCATCAAGAAGGAGAAATCATCATGACCATGAATTATTGTAATGTGAGCTGCGGGGCACTACGTATGTGTGTTGGGGGGTCTCACAGCTATCCCCTATCACGGATAACCCCTTTAATTCTATGTCTATGAAGTAGATCTGAAGCACTGTATCAGACAGACAACTATAAAGCTATATGGTTAAAAAATAATAGAAGAAAATTTTGAACCTAATAATGGCAAAATGTGGACATGTTCTCTGAGGTGTTATTTGTCTTGGTCTCTAAGAGATAATTTCTGGCTTAATTTAATATTTACTCAGCAGAGAAAGGAAAATCAATTCTTTACTAAATTCAGATGTTTTTCATGAAGCGTTTCTCAGAAAAGCCAAGCGGTTACTAAGTTATTGACTGTTTATTTTTAGATCCTGCAGAGATGGGGCACGATCTGGATGAGGAGAAGGATGACAGGGGCACAGTCTGTGTGAAATATCTGTTGTTTCTATTCAATTTCTTCTTTTGGGTAAGCTCACCCTTCAACACCTGCATTTGTGATAATTCTGATAATAGCTTCTGAATTTCATATGACTAGGAAATATAACATGTAAAGTTTTCCTATTCAAGAATGGATATTAAAGTATATTTCCAGATTTCTTTTATTGCTCCAGTGTCCAGTGCATCTAAATTAACGTAAGTAGCTCTGTGAAATGTCTGCATTAATAATGATTTTGTGCATACAGTAATTAATGTGTTTCTCCAGGAATTAAGAAAATGAAAATACTTAAATATTACTTTATAGAGATGAGCGAGTAGTGTTCGATCGAGCCGATATTCGATCGAATACTACGATATTCGGCATACTCGATTTCAATCGAGTATAACGGCGATGGCGCACTTAGAATTCGTTTCCCCTCCCACCTTCCCTGGTGCTCTTTTTCCACCAATCAACATGCAGGGGGGGTATGACAGGCACGCTGAGCACGCTGGCAGCGCGAAAACAGCGTCTACATGGATTGGCTGGAAAAACCATGTGACCTCGAATATTAAAAACTCAGCTCTTCCTGCTCGTACGCATATGCTGCGTGAACTTAGTCAGGGACAGAGGCTGGAGAAGGGACAGATAGGTTTTAGCTGTTGGACAGGCAGGAGCGTGATTAAAAGCTCTTATCAGGGCTACTACAGTGGACTTCAGTGATAGCTTTACTACAATATAGACTTTACAGAGAACGGCTGCTGTATTCAGGGATAGCTGCTGGAGTAGGGACAGAGAGAGGCATTAGTGGTGTATTAGGTGCTCTGCTACATACCAAACTATATTTGGCACTACTGTTCAGCGTTCTTTTAGGCTGAACAACCCTGTTATATAACTAGTGTGTATATGCACCATCTGATCTGGCAGTATACGGCTGTGAATTTTATTTTATTTTTTTAAATACAGTTTATTTGGCTCTAGTGTTCTGGGTTCTGTGTGCCTGCAATACCCTTTTTTGTATACCAGGTGTAAATACCCACCGTCTGTTCAGTTAGTACACGGCTGTGTACCTTGAAATATACAATATCTAGGCCATTTAATTGGCCACTGTACTGTGCGTTCTCTTGCTAAATTATCTCACATACCTGGTGTAAATACCCACCGTCTGTTCAGTTACTACACGGCTTTGTACTTTGAAATATACAATATCTAGGCCTTTTAATAGGCCACTGTACTGTGCGTTCTCTTGTTAAATTATCTCACATACCTGGTGTAAATACCCACCGTCTGTTCTGTTACTACACGGCTGTGTACTTTGAAATATACAATATCTAGGCATTTTAATAGGCCACTGTACTGTGCGTTCTCTTGCTAAATTATCTCACATACCTGGTGTAAATACCCACCGTCTGTTCAGTTACTACACGGCTGTGTACTTTGAAATATACAATATCTAGGCATTTTAATAGGCCACTGTACTGTGCGTTCTCTTGTTAAATTATCTCACATACCTGGTGTAAATACCCACCGTCTGTTCAGTTACTACACGGCTGTGTACTTTGAAATATACAATATCTAGGCCATTTAATAGGCCACTGTACTGTGCGTTCTCTTGTTAAATTATCTCACATACCTGGTGTAAATACCCACCGTCTGTTCAGTTACTACACGGCTGTGTACTTTGAAATATACAATATCTAGGCCATTTAATAGGCCACTGTACTGTGCGTTCTCTTGTTAAATTATCTCACATACCTGGTGTAAATACCCACCGTCTGTTCAGTTACTACACGGCTGTGTACTTTGAAATATACAATATCTAGGCCATTTAATAGGCCACTGTACTGTGCGTTCTCTTGTTAAATTATCTCACATACCTGGTGTAAATACCCACCGTCTGTTCTGTTACTACACGGCTGTGTACTTTGAAATATACAATATCTAGGCATTTTAATAGGCCACTGTACTGTGCGTTCTCTTGTTAAATTATCTCACATACCTGGTGTAAATACCCACCGTCTGTTCAGTTACTACACGGCTGTGTACTTTGAAATATACAATATCTAGGCCATTTAATAGGCCACTGTACTGTGCGTTCTCTTGTTAAATTATCTCACATACCTGGTGTAAATACCCACCGTCTGTTCAGTTACTACACGGCTGTGTACTTTGAAATATACAATATCTAGGCCATTTAATAGGCCACTGTACTGTGCGTTCTCTTGTTAAATTATCTCACATACCTGGTGTAAATACCCACCGTCTGTTCTGTTACTACACGGCTGTGTACTTTGAAATATACAATATCTAGGCATTTTAATAGGCCACTGTACTGTGCGTTCTCTTGTTAAATTATCTCACATACCTGGTGTAAATACCCACCGTCTGTTCAGTTACTACACGGCTGTGTACTTTGAAATATACAATATCTAGGCCATTTAATAGGCCACTGTACTGTGCGTTTTCTTGTTAAATTATCTCACATACCTGGTGTAAATACCCACCGTCTGTTCAGTTACTACACGGCTGTGTACTTTGAAATATACAATATCTAGGCCATTTAATAGGCCACTGTACTGTGCGTTCTCTTGTTAAAATTATCTCACATACCTGGTGTAAATACCCACCGTCTGTTCTGTTACTACACGGCTGTGTACTTTGAAATATACAATATCTAGGCCATTTAATAGGCCACTGTACTGTGCGTTCTCTTGTTAAATTATCTCACATACCTGGTGTAAATACCCACCGTCTGTTCAGTTACTACACGGCTGTGTACTTTGAAATATACAATATCTAGGCATTTTAATAGGCCACTGTACTGTGCGTTCTCTTGTTAAATTATCTCACATACCTGGTGTAAATACCCACCGTCTGTTCTGTTACTACACGGCTGTGTACTTTGAAATATACAATATCTAGGCCATTTAATAGGCCACTGTACTGTGCGTTCTCTTGTTAAATTATCTCACATACCTGGTGTAAATACCCACCGTCTGTTCAGTTACTACACGGCTGTGTACTTTGAAATATACAATATCTAGGCCATTTAATAGGCCACTGTACTGTGCGTTCTCTTGTTAAATTATCTCACATACCTGGTGTAAATACCCACCGTCTGTTCTGTTACTACACGGCTGTGTACTTTGAAATATACAATATCTAGGCATTTTAATAGGCCACTGTACTGTGCGTTCTCTTGTTAAATTATCTCACATACCTGGTGTAAATACCCACCGTCTGTTCAGTTACTACACGGCTGTGTACTTTGAAATATACAATATCTAGGCCATTTAATAGGCCACTGTACTGTGCGTTCTCTTGTTAAATTATCTCACATACCTGGTGTAAATACCCACCGTCTGTTCTGTTACTACACGGCTGTGTACTTTGAAATATACAATATCTAGGCCATTTAATAGGCCACTGTACTGTGCGTTCTCTTGTTAAATTATCTCACATACCTGGTGTAAATACCCACCGTCTGTTCTGTTACTACACGGCTGTGTACTTTGAAATATACAATATCTAGGCATTTTAATAGGCCACTGTACTGTGCGTTCTCTTGTTAAATTATCTCACATACCTGGTGTAAATACCCACCGTCTGTTCTGTTACTACACGGCTGTGTACTTTGAAATATACAATATCTAGGCCATTTAATAGGCCACTGTACTGTGCGTTCTCTTGTTAAATTATCTCACATACCTGGTGTAAATACCCACCGTCTGTTCAGTTACTACACGGCTGTGTACTTTGAAATATACAATATCTAGGCCATTTAATAGGCCACTGTACTGTGCGTTCTCTTGTTAAATTATCTCACATACCTGGTGTAAATACCCACCGTCTGTTCTGTTACTACACGGCTGTGTACTTTGAAATATACAATATCTAGGCATTTTAATAGGCCACTGTACTGTGCGTTCTCTTGTTAAATTATCTCACATACCTGGTGTAAATACCCACCGTCTGTTCTGTTACTACACGGCTGTGTACTTTGAAATATACAATATCTAGGCATTTTAATAGGCCACTGTACTGTGCGTTCTCTTGTTAAATTATCTCACATACCTGGTGTAAATACCCACCGTCTGTTCTGTTACTACACGGCTGTGTACTTTGAAATATACAATATCTAGGCCTTTTAATAGGCCACTGTACTGTGCGTTCTCTTGCTAAATTATTTCACATACCTAATTATATACCCAAATATTGTATTTGCAACAAAAAAAAAATAAAATGCGGAGGGGGGCTAGCGGAATAGGACGTGGACGTGGACGAGGACGGGGGCGCGGAAATGCTGTTGGGGGCCTTGTTGAAGCCAGTGGGGATACAATGTGTGCTGGTGAGGATCAGCCAGGATCCCGCTCATCCAGAATCCCTGCCTTTATGGGACAGTTAAGCAGGGGGCGGGTTACACCGCTGTTGAGGCCTGAGCAGGTTGAACAGGTGGTGCAATGGATAGCCGATAGCGCTTCCACACAGTTGTCCACCAGCCAGTCATCCACACAGTCTCACTCTGACCCTCCTTCCTCCACACCTGGCCAACAGAGTCATCCCACCCTTGACCCCTCCCAGGAGCTCTTTTCGGGTCCTTTTTCAGATGTGCCGGAAGAATCCCAGGAGCTAGCAGAGGAATTTGTTTGTAGTGATGCCCAAACACTGGAGTTTTCGCCATCTCCTGCTGATGTGGACCCTGAGCCAGCATCTGTTATCATGAGCGATGATGATGATGAGACGCAGTTGCCATCAAGGGAGGCTGTTGGAATGTCCAGTGGGCAGGAGGAGGAGCAGAGTGAGGAAGAGGAGGTGGTGGATGACGAAATGACCGACCCCACTTGGCCAGGGGTGATGTCCAGCGAGGAAAGCAGTGGAGAGGTGGTGGTCTGCGCAGCACCGAAAAAGGCAGCAAGAGGCAGAGGGATGTCCACAGGCAGAGGGATGTCCACAGGCAGAGGGATGTCCACAGGCAGAGGGATGTCCACAGGCAGAGGGATGGCCACAGGCAGAGGGATGGCCACAGGCAGAGGACAGTTCAGACAGAGAAGTGAGGCCACAGCCAGCAGGGCCGAAGCTGTTCCCGCCAGCGGCCAGTCGTGCGAAGCTCCCCCATCGAGGCCTCGTACTTCTGTGGTGTGGAGATATTTTAATGTTTGTGCGGATGACAAACTGAGCGCGGTTTGCACACTCTGCCACTCAAAACTGAGTAGGGGCTCTGAGAAGAGCAATCTGACCACCTCAGGCATGCGGCGTCACTTGGAATTCAAGCACTGGGCTGAGTGGGAGAGAGCAAACGCAATACAAACTGCGCCCGGTCTTGCTGCCACTGCCTCTTCCCCTTTGTTGTGTGCTGCCACTGCGGTCCAGACCTCCAGCCAGGACACCTCCACATCTGCCTCTGCCTCTGCTACTTTGGGGCCTTCTCCTTCAGCCTCCCCTTCCCCCGCCTCTTCGCCTGCACCTTCACACTCCTCGTCCCAACAACTGTCCATCTCGCAGGCGTTCGACCGCAGGCGGAAGTACGCCTCGAGTCACCCCCAAGCCCAAGCCTTAAACTGCCACATCTCCAAACTGCTGGCCCTGGAGATGTTGCCGTTTAGGCTTGTGGAGACGCAGGCCTTCCGCGACCTGATGGCGGCTGCCGCACCTCGCTATTCCGTCCCTAGCCGCCACTACTTTTCCCGGAGTGCCGTCCCCGCCCTTGCACCAGCACGTGTCGCGTAACATCAGGCGGGCCCTGAGGTACGCAGTCAGCGCAAAGGTCCACTTGACCACCGACTCATGGACAAGCGCTTGCGGCCAGGGACGATACATTTCTCTGACGGCACACTGGGTGAATGTAGTGGAGGCGGGGACGGGGTCGCAAACAGAGACGGCCTACCTACCACCCCCGCCCAAGATTGCCAGCATGGGTTCTGATAAACCCCCCTCCTCCTCCTCCTCCTCCTCCTCCTCCTCCTCCTGTGCCTTAACATCTCCCTCAGCCGCTAGCTGGAAGCGTTGCAGCACTGGCGCGGGGAGACGTCAGCAGGCGGTGCTAAAGCTCATCAGCTTGGGCGACAGGAAGCACAGCGCCCCAGAGGTGAGGGACGCCATATTGCAGCAGACGGAGATGTGGCTGTCGCCGCTGCAGCTAGGACCAGGCATGGTCGTGTGCGATAACGGCCGTAACCTGGTGGCGGCTCTGGAGCTTGCCGAACTCAATCACGTACCATGCCTGGCCCACGTTTTTAATCTGGTAGTCCAAAAATTTCTGAAGACTTACCCCAACCTGGCAGAGCTACTGGTGAAAGTGCGGCGCTTGTGCGCTCACTTTCGGAAGTCAACTGTAGCTGCTGCTAGCTTAAAAAAACTCCAGCAACGCCTCCATTTGCCTGAACATCGGCTGTTGTGCGACCTGCCGACTCGCTGGAATTCCACCTATTCCATGTTGGCCAGGGTGTGTGAGCAGCAGAGAGCATTGATGGAGTACCAGATAATGAATCCACGCGTGCCTCCAACTCAGCTCCCTCAGTTTGCCAACCACGAGTGGCCATGGATGGCAGACATATGCGATGTACTGCGTATCTTTGAGGAGTCCACCAAGAAGGTCAGCAGCGAGGACGCTATAGTGAGCGTAACCATTCCGCTCCTAGGCGTCCTTAAAGAATCGCTCATCGCAATAAGGGAGAACGCATTTGCACGCAGAGGAGACGGGGGTAGGAGGAGACGCAACGGAGCTACACAGTCAGACCACACTTTTGTCTGCTTCACGGTGGCAGTTGCAGGAGGAGGAGGATGAGGAGGAGGACGACGTGGAGGTGGCTGTGGAAGAGGAGGAGGATGCTGGCGGCGAGGGTAGCAGTCAGGCTGTGTGCGTCCCATTGGTTCAGCGCGGATGGGGCGGAGAGGAGGCGGAAGAGGAAGAGGAGGAAATGGCAAGTGATCCTTCTGGTGGGGGGCAGTGAGGTCATGCCTATTCAGAGTCTGGCACACATGGCTGACTTCATGCTGGGCTGCTTTTCCCGGACACACGTGTTGTCCGGATAGTGGAGAACAAACTGTACTGGGTCTTCGCACTCCTGGACCCCCGGTATAAAGATAACGTCTCCTCTTTTATTCCGGTAGAGGAGAGGACGAATCGATTGCTGGAATACCAGAGGGAACTCGTGCAGAACATGATGGAGATTTTCCCACCCACCATCGCTGGCGGCAGAGAGGAGAGGGTCTCCCAGAGTCCCACAACAT
>ONZH01011376.1:0-27524 GCA_900303285.1 Rhinella marina | reverse complement strand
CCTGCATGCAGTCACGAGCTAGAATGGCTGCATTCAGGAAAGTTCTGCCCTTTCCTGTGGTGCTATAGCACTGCCATTGGCTGGAGCGTTGTACCAGCCAATGGCAGCGCTTGCAGGGGACGCCAA
Organism: Rhinella marina; assembly: GCA_900303285.1. Lineage (NCBI taxonomy): Eukaryota > Metazoa > Chordata > Amphibia > Anura > Bufonidae > Rhinella > Rhinella marina. The sequence continues at coordinate 27,398 of ONZH01011376.1, read as the reverse complement.
ACACTGCTGTCCCCTGCTTCACCTCAGGTGTGACTGGTGCTGACCTTTTCAGCACCAATCACAGCCGGACAGCATCCCCTGCAGCTCCGTGAATGGATGAAAGCCATCCGGCGCTGCGATTGGCCGGTCTACAGAGACCGGCTAATCGCAGCGATCGGGGCTGCAGGGGGCGGTAAAACCTCCCTAGACCCTTAGCTAAGATGGCTGCCTGCTGTGCAGAGCAGCCATCATACTCCGGTCACAGAGCGATTTCGCTTGGGGACCAGGAGTACACAGCGCCGTACATGTACAGCACTGGGACTTGCGGCAGTGATTTTTGCGCCATACATGTACGGCGCTGGGAGTCTAAGGGTTAACAACACTTGCATGCTCAGCCAGAATTTATGTTTCTGTAAATGGGGTAGTCATTAGAAATAGCTGTTAGATGAATCAGCTATCTAATGTATATGGCCATCCTAAGAATGGTGATATGCCCCCATTGTCTGTGATGGCAAAACCCCTTTAAGTTTAGGCATAATACATTATGTTTACAATAATGATATGAATGATATAATATTGGTTCTACTGCTTTGCCAGTATAGACTATGCTGTTAAGGCAGTGGGTGTGGAACCACTGTGCCAGCCAACGGATTTGACTTAGGACTAAACCTAAGGGCAATATATTGCATTCATACTTAACCCTTATACAGGGATCTGGACTTCGCTGCAGGGTACACACCAGGCCACTACCTCTTGGAGTTGTCTCTGCATGGTTGGCTGATGACCCATGGGGATCAAGAGACATCGTTGCATAGTATCAAAGGGACAGGCAAAACTCGTAGTCAGTAACAGGCCAAGGTCAGGCTGGGCACAGCCTGGGGAAGGCAGCAGGCAGCATTACCTTACTAATACTCATGTCCTCTTCTATACCCAGGGGTTGCACCAACCATGAGGGCAAGTGAGGCAGCACCAGATAGGGGCAAGAGGGGGGCAGCCAAAGGGCCATGGGCTGAAGGGAAGGGGTTAGGTTAGGAAATTGGCATTGGGAAGGGGGGGATTCAGTTTTCGCCTCAGAAAGCAGAAAGGCTAGGTACGCCCCCGTCTATACCCATATGTGTAATTAAGAAACACTTTCCCTACATTTTTGACAGCACCCCAAATTAGTAATGCAAACCATAGCTTAACTATTTTTTAAGCTGAGCAGTAATCAAAGGCCACATAATGTCAGATGTCAGTCCTACAAAGGAGAACTCATACAGTGGAGTGATATGTAGATGAAACGCCACCATATTCCTTTCTCATAAGAAGAAAGAAAATACCTATCTAGGGCCATCCAACCTAATCGACTCATAATAACCGCTACAGAGGCTAACTCTATACCATGTATATGTGCTTTCTGACATATTTATTTTGAAGATTGTGCTATGTCGATTTAATGACTTATTAAAAAGAGAATATCTTACAAAAGAAAAAAGACCTATACAGAAAAGAGAGAATCTAGTCTATTTCATTGTCACCTTCTGTTGCTTTGAGCTCTGTGGCATGTTTACATCACCTTGGTTTTACACAGCATTGTATTAGATCAATAACCCTCTGAACTATTTGATTCAGATAATGCCTACGGTATTTTTCATTCATGTTCAGCCCTGACAGTGGAGTACGTGATATGTCACTTTTTTTCTTTTCTTTTCTCTGTGCAGATGAAGAGCTGTGAGTGCATAGCAATCAGCATATATATAAAAATATAATATATAATAGTATAGTAAATATTTTAATGTATTTCCCATCAGACTGTATCCAGTGCCTTTTATAAAGAAAACCATAGCTCTGCTCCCAGTCCATCACTGGCTCGCTTACCAACAAAACCGAGCTTTGTTATAATAAAAATCAGATAGTCGGTCCTGTGCCTGCTAATCATCCAAATAAAGGCATGCACTTATTGCTGTCTTACCTGACGGGAAGATAGGTATTTGGCTGCTTAAGATCTAAGATTTGGCTGGGTGTGTAGTTAGACACAGTACAGTGATCACAGAAATGGTTGTAGTTAGCATTTAATACCCTCGCAGCTGGGGAAACAGTAAACTGATCCATTGAGCTTCTGTGGCACAAAGTCACATTTACCGTTTCGTATGAGCTTTGCTGAGTACTCCTCACAGGTTAATAGAAGTTTATGTCTTTCAAATAATGAAAGCAGCACTGCACGGTAAAGGAAGTAATGGTGTGCCAGCGGCTAGGACTCGGTCCAGTCCAAAAATATAAAACAAATAATTCCACAGCACCACCAAAAATTGTGCCAAAAGAAAAGGTGTTTATTACACCAGAGCGACGTTTCAGTCCTTCTCAATGGGACTTTTCTCAAGCAGTAGTGTGTAATACATCAGTGTCAACAGATATTTATAGTCAACATAATTGATTATAATCATTACATCATTAGTATATAACTGTGTTAAATTCATATGCTCATATATAATTTGTGAATGTATATACATACAGTGCATATTTGTATACAATCTCATATCACAATAACTCCAAACAAGTGTCAGAAAAATACAAATCAAATAAAACTAACATAATTGTGCTTAATTCATAATCATTCACATCTGTGTTTAAATTGGTGTATACAATTAAAATTACATGATTATATAAAGATAATACCAACTGGTATGTCCCCCACTCCATGTGCGTCGGCATTTCCCCATTTCCACTGTGCCTGCGTATCATCCAGGGCGGAAATGTATCCACCGTGGAGCGCAAGTAGATCCGCTCCCGGAGAGTCAAATGACCGGAAGAAGGAAATCTGAGCAGTCCCCACCATGGAACGCACATGTGGTCACTGACACACAGTCATGTGATCAAATGTGTTTCCGTATCCAGAAACATTCTCGTTTGTGTAATAAAAGGAACATTATAGGGTCTTGTGTCAATGGACATCAGGCACAATCCATAAACATCACATAGTGCCTCCTTATAATCTTAGAGTACCAATTCTATGTTTTATGGAAAAGATGGTAACCCACGCGGTACTTCTGAGACAGACGCAGCGTGTAGATAACCCCATCAGTCCCACACAATACTGGTATATATACTTAAGCTAATATCGCCTGCATACATAACCCATAAAGTATATAGGTAAATATAACCTTGCATCAAATGGGGGGGTCATACTAAGTTCCGGGTATTATTATATACCCTCCAGGGCTAAGTGACCATACGTATCTAATGTGGCCCATCCCGTTAAGGACAGGAACACAAATTTAGTACGTCATAACCCCTCAAATACAAGGCATAGTATTAATGTGCGAATATGCGAACTGTTAATATTAAGGTACTCAGAAATTTGGACATCCATAATGTCTCTACAAGAAACCCTTTATTAATGTAATTATATCTAGTCGTCCATGGGGGGGACTAATCCAGAATGACATAAACCCAAGATAAATATAAAAAAAATATATATAAAAAAAATAATAAAAATTAAAAGCCATTACACCGGAGTCTGGGGGACATCAACGGTCATCACAACCCATACGTTGTGTATGATATCCTGCAAAAGAAAAATAAAAAGTATTAATATGTATATTAACAACACTGATGTTATTCTTCTACACAGTGATAAGGCAGAAACAAGCAAGTCTCTGCCTTATCACTGTGTAGAAGAATAACATCAGTGTTGTTAATATACATATTAATACTTTTTCTTTTTCTTTTGCAGAATATCATACACAACGTATGGGTTGTGATGACCGTTGATGTCCCCCAGACTCCGGTGTAATGGCTTTTAATTTTTATTATTTTTTTTATATATATTTTTTTATATTTATCTTGGGTTTATGTCATTCTGGATTAGTCCCCCCCATGGACGACTAGATATAATTACATTAATAAAGGGTTTCTTGTAGAGACGTTATGGATGTCCAAATTTCTGAGTACCTTGATATTAACAGTTCGCATATTCGCACATTAATACTATGCCTTGTATTTGAGGGGTTATGACGTACTAAATTTGTGTTCCTGTCCTTAACGGGATGGGCCACATTAGATACGTATGGTCACTTAGCCCTGGAGGGTATATAATAATACCCGGGACTTAGTATGACCCCCCCATTTGATGCAAGGTTATATTTACCTATATACTTTATGGGTTATGTATGCAGGCGATATTAGCTTAAGTATATATACCAGTATTGTGTGGGACTGATGGGGTTATCTACACGCTGCGTCTGTCTCAGAAGTACCGCGTGGGTTACCATCTTTTCCATAAAACATAGAATTGGTACTCTAAGATTATAAGGAGGCACTATGTGATGTTTATGGATTGTGCCTGATGTCCATTGACACAAGACCCTATAATGTTCTCTTTATTACACAAACGAGAATGTTTCTGGATACGGAAACACATTTGATCACATGACTGCGTGTCAGTGACCACATGTGCGTTCCATGGTGGGGACTGCTCAGATTTCCTTCTTCCGGTCATTTGACTCTCCGGGAGCGGATCTACTTGCGCTCCACGGTGGATACATTTCCGCCCTGGATGATACGCAGGCGCAGTGGAAATGGGGAAACGCCGACGCACATGGAGTGGGGGACATACCAGTTGGTATTATCTTTATATAATCATGTAATTTTAATTGTATACACCAATTTAAACACAGATGTGAATGATTATGAATTAAGCACAATTATGTTAGTTTTATTTGATTTGTATTTTTCTGACACTTGTTTGGAGTTATTGTGATATGAGATTGTATACAAATATGCACTGTATGTATATACATTCACAAATTATATATGAGCATATGAATTTAACACAGTTATATACTAATGATGTAATGATTATAATCAATTATGTTGACTATAAATATCTGTTGACACTGATGTATTACACACTACTGCTTGAGAAAAGTCCCATTGAGAAGGACTGAAACGTCGCTCTGGTGTAATAAACACCTTTTCTTTTGGCACAATTTTTGGTGGTGCTGTGGAATTATTTGTTTTATATATTTATATATATAGATATATATATATATATATATATATATATATATATATATATATGTATATACTAGCAGAAGGACCCGGCTTCGCCTGGGTATATTTCATCTATTTCATTTAATGTTTCTGTGTGTTGATGCAGAGAGAAAGTCACCCTCCCCCCCACCCCTCCAGCTGACAGAAGTTGATTTTTACCTTCATTTTTTCAATTCCCAATGGCTGCGGAGTGGGAGGGGGCGTGACCTGACCGGGTCAGGGACTTGGTTTAGCGGGACCTGGGGGGGAGGGTTTTTTTTAAGTCCTTCTTTTGAGGGTGGCCTGAATTACAGGTCAATGCCATGGTAATTTATGAAGAAACACAGTGGGTAGCAGTGGAAGAAAACATCGCTTTGCACATGTATATTTAAACTATTTCATTTAATGTTTGTGTGTGTCGTTGCAGAGAGAAAGTCACCCTCCCACCCATCCCTGCAGATGACAGAAGTTGATTTTTACCTTCATTTTTTCAATCCCCGTTGGCTGTGGAGTGGGAGGGGGAAGGGCCTGACTGAGTCAGGAGCGTGGCTTTGCTAGATCTGGGGCGGGGGTTTTAAGTCCTTCTTTTGAGGGTGGCCTGAATTACAGTTTGATGCCATGGTAATTTATGAGGACACGCAATAGGTAGCAGTGGAAGAAAACATAATTTATTACTACTGAACGGTCTTAGTCTAAAATTAGTCTAAAACATAAGTTATATTTATGGGAACTGGAATACCCCTTTAACAGCAGTGAAGAGAAATGGCTGGTTGTTATTTACCTGAGCTCCTTAGCTGGCTGCTAATTACCTGGCTGGGTTGTTATGGAAACCTGTGTGTGTGGAGGGTATGGCAGTTGGGATTTAAAGAGAAAGGCTCCCAGGCTAATATTGTCTAATGCAGGTCATATTTTGGGAATATCTCAGAACGGTATGTCCTAGAGAGCTGATACCCGGTCTAAAACCTTTCCAGACACCTGATGTACCTGTGTGCCAAATTTGGTGAAAATCGGTCCAGTAGTTTGGTCGCGCATAGAAAAGAGACAGACAGACAGACAGACAGAAACTTATTTTATATATATATAAGATATATATATATATATATATATATATATATATATATATATAGACTCACCGGCCACTTTATTAGGTACACCATGCTAGTAACGGGTTGGACCCCCTTTTGCCTTCAGAACTGCCTCAATTCTTCGTGGCATAGATTCAACAAGGTGCTGGAAGCATTCCTCAGAGATTTTGGTCCATATTGACATGATGGCATCACACAGTTGCCGCAGATTTGTCGGCTGCACATCCATGATGCGAATCTCCCGTTCCACCACATCCCAAAGATGCTCTATTGGATTGAGATCTGGTGACTGTGGAGGCCATTTGAGTACAGTGAACTCATTGTCATGTTCAAGAAACCAGTCTGAGATGATTCCAGCTTTATGACATGGCGCATTATCCTGCTGAAAATAGCCATCAGATGTTGGGTACATTGTGGTCATAAAGGGATGGACATGGTCAGCAACAATACTCAGGTAGGCTGTGGCGTTGCAACGATGCTCAATTGGTACCAAGGGGCCCAAAGAGTGCCAAGAAAATATTCCCCACACCATGACACCACCACCACCAGCTTGAACCGTTGATACAAGGCAGGATGGATCCATGCTTTCATGTTGTTGACGCCAAATTCTGACCCTACCATCCGAATGTCGCAGCAGAAATCGAGACTCATCAGACCAGGCAACGTTTTTCCAATCTTCTACTGTCCAATTTCGATGAGCTTGTGCAAATTGTAGCCTAAGTTTCCTGTTCTTAGCTGAAAGGAGTGGCACCCGGTGTGGTCTTCTGCTGCTGTAGCCCATCTGCCTCAAAGTTCGACGTACTGTGCGTTCAGAGATGCTCTTCTGCCTACCTTGGTTGTAACGGGTGGCAATTTGAGTCACTGTTGCCTTTCTATCAGCTCGAACCAGTCTGCCCATTCTCCTCTGACCTCTGGCATCAACAAGGCATTTCCGCCCCACAGAACTGCCGCTCACTGGATGTTTTTTCTTTTTCGGACCATTCTCTGTAAACCCTAGAGATGGTTGTGCGTGAAAATCCCAGTAGATCAGCAGTTTCTGAAATACTCAGACCAGCCCTTCTGGCACCAACAACCATGCCACGTTCAAAGGCACTCAAATCACCTTTCTTCCCCATACTGATGCTCGGTTTGAACTGCAGGAGATTGTCTTGACCATGTCTACATGCCTAAATGCACTGAGTTGCCACCATGTGATTGGCTGATTAGAAATTAAGTGTTAACGAGCAGTTGGACAGGTGTACCTAATAAAGTGGCCGGTGAGTGTATATATACACAGTATATATATATATATATATATATATATATATATATATATACACAGTATATATACTAGCTGAAGGACCCGGCTTTGCCCGGGTATATTTCATCTATTTCATTTCATGTTTGTGTGTGTTGTTAAAAGATATTGACAGTATCCCAAATAACAGTAATCTCTACAGCACCCCGCCTCCTTAACAGTGACCTCCACAGCCCCCCACCCCTTAACACTGACCTCTCTCAGTGCCCATCTCCTTAAAATGCGACCTCCACAACAGCCCACCCCCTTAAAGGGGTGTTGGGAGTTAACTACTGATGACCCATCCTCAGCCGAGGCCTTCTCTCAGCTTTTCCTATGCCAGTTATGTCACTTTCATCAGTCATGTGGCCTAGGCCTCAGCCCCATTCAACTGATGGGCTGAGCACGATACCAAGCACAGCCATTGTACAATGTACGGCTCTGTGCTTGGTCACGTAAGTTTGCAGGTCATCTAGCATGCAGACCAGTTTCGAATGGTCTGAAGTGACACTTGGGTGCCTATTACCTCCCTTAAATGTGTCTGGAGTTGTGTGGCATTCATCATCCGGTTTCGCAGAGCATTATTCACAATGAAGCAGTGTGGAATGCGGCCAAAGGACATCCACTTCTATGCCTTCCTGTCTCTCTGTATCTCTTTTGTAACCTGTTGATGACACTCTGTAACACTCTAAGCTCAGTGGCCATTTCTGTTTGAGAAAATCTTGCTTGAAGCCTCTCAATGGCGAGGTACTGTTGATCAATTGTTAGGTGTCTTGGTCTCATGATGTCAAAATGTGAGCAGCATGATGACGATCACTGTTTAACTACTAATTTTAATTGAACCATGAAATTAATTGGGCGATTCATGGATGAAATACCTGTGAATTTTGCCGTTAAGCTCCTTGTTAGAGAACAGCAAGTTGTGCAAAAAGCACTGAAACATTGAACAGTTGGACATGTGCATTTAAAAGTTTAGAAAAGGTCACATTAAGTTCACCTGTAAAGGTTTCAGGTTCATCCTGAAATTTCCCCGACAAGCCAAATATCCCTAACTTTTTGTGAGTAGTGTATATCAACTGCATCCAGCTCCTGCATACAAAACTGGATGGGCAATCTTTATATACGCGCACCTGCCTAACAGTACAGTGCCACTCGTCTTAATTGCTATAGTTACTGTATATCCATTATCTGTAAAGATTTGGATTTGCCTGAAAATGTATTAGAGGTATGCAGTTGTGCCTGGATGATCTGAGAAAATGGATAAATTATGTACTGATAAATAATTGTGGAGGTATTTATCAAAAAACGGTTAAAAGAAAATATTTGTGAATACTCCACGTTTGATTATTCTTCCTGATCAAAGCGCGGTCATATTTTTGTACTTGTGGATCTTGGCACATTTTGTACATTTGGTACACTGGCATTGTAAAACTTTAATAATTTCTTTGGCAGGTCTTAAAAAACCCTCAAACATTCTAAGCCAGAAAGTATTAGAAGTGTAACATCACCACCTTCATTTAATCTTTGTCTTCTTCCCAGAGCCACCGATTCAATGCGTCTTTTTGTATTTAGATTAAAATGAACCTTGAAGCCCAGTGTTTGCTTGAGGTGAGTTTAAGCTAAGAAACATTAATTGTTTCTGCAAATGTAGAACTGTTAATTTACAGCAGGTTTTAATCTTCCCTAAAGAAAAACCCACACAGTTGTAGAGGGAGTGAACGATGCACTAATGTCTGAAATTATAAGGCAATTATCACATTTTCAATTACATACCACATATGGCAATTAACATTTTGTTAATCATCCAGCTTCTTTTTTACGTGGCTTTTTAAAATAAGTAGCTTACCCTCTAACTCCATAAAATTACTGTTTACAATCGCTGCATACATAATAAGGCTTGAAACTTAGCACTTGTTCGCTCAGTTCTTACAATACTCAATTCACCCCAAGCAAGTTATGAGTGCGCATACAACTGAGGATGAAAACAGCAAAACCAATGCATAGATGGTCCAGATAGCAAGTATTGGATTTTCATTAGTGTTGATCGAGCACCGTAGTGCTCGGGTGCTCGGGTCGAACACTAGGCAGTGCTCGAGTGCTCGACCGAGCACCTGAGCACAATGGAAGTCAATGGGAGAACCGAGCACTAAACCAGGCACCCCCTGCTCTGAAGAGGGGAGGGTGTCTGGTTCATAGGTAAAGGTGAGAAAATGGTGGAAACACCACTAAAATGGATTGGGAACAGCATGGGGAGGATGTCTGGATGCACCTTGGACTACAAAGTCACTGCTGGGAACGATGTTGTCCGAGTATTACGCCACTTTTACAGAATTACAAGAATACCCCCAAAACTGAAGATAACATTGATTTTAGAGGAAATTGTCATAGGCCGGCGGCGCTGCATAGGGGAAGCTTCCACTGTGGAGCTGGAGCGAGGATGCGGTGAGCGTCCTCGTCTCCACGGTGATGAGAGACGGGAAGGGCCCGGCGCGCTTCCTGCTGCCGCGCACCCGGCGTCCTCCCCGCCCCCTAGACAGGAGCAAGGCAGGGTTTGAGCGCTGGCCGCATTGCCAGCACTCAATTTATTATTTATTTTATTATGTATATGGATTTGGAATTATTTTGAGCACTGGTCATGATTGGCCAGCGCTCATTATGCAAATTAGGTCATGTAACACTGGCCACGTCACATGACCTATCTGGAGGGCTATTTAAGCTGGCAACCTGGGGTCACAGGTTGACTGTGATTATTCTAACTATTAGCAGTGCTGTGTTTTGACCCCTTGACCTTGTGCTTGTATTGAGTATTTGACTTTGGCTACGGACTCTGACTTCGCTTATCGCCCTCTCCTTTAGTTGGGACGTTCCCTCCAGGTTTGACTCGGCTTGCTGACTGTTCTTGGTATTGTGTTTGTTCTGTCTTTGTTCGTCTCTCCCCTTGTTTCCCTTCCCTGCCCTGTGCACTTATACAGTATAGGGACTGCTGCCAAGTTACGGTTTTGACGCCTAGGGCATCTACTGTAAGTAGGCAGGGAAAGTGGTGGGTTCCAGACAGGGCACACTATCCCTTGTCCCCCCGTTGTGACAGAAATATTGTTAAGAAACATATATTTACTTGTACATAAAGCGCAAGTGCTGCTAAAAATTACAAGGAAGAGGCACTCCGATACAACCAGTATATCACATAAGGGAGGGCCTCATTCACATTGTGGTACAATTGTTCATGTCGTGGGACTCCTACACTCATAAAGCCTATGCACAAAGTGAAAGGGCTGCCAAAAACACAGATAATGTCGCCTTGATTAGCGGCAGAAAAAATTACATCGGATGTCAGGTATATAGGATACAGAACCGTTATAAGGCACACGCAACACAGGTAATATCGCCTTGATTAGCAGCAGAAAAAATGACACTGGATGTCAGGTATTTAGGATACAGATACTTTATAATGCACACACAACACAGGTAATGTCGCCTTCATTAGCGGCAGAAAAAATGACACCTGATGTCAGGTATATAGGATACAGAAACGTTATAATGCACACGCTGCGCAGGTGGTGTTTAGGTCAGGCAAACTGGAGTTATTTTTGCCTCAAAAGAAAAAAAAAATATTGCCCCTACTTTTGGGGGGAAAAAAGTGCATCTTATGAAGCGAAAAATATGGTACATCATACTTGCCTCATCCATTTGGTCCCGACGGGGCAGTGTGTCTTAGGCCACCGCGACCGGCACTTCGTGCAAGATCTTTAATTAAGATGGCAGCGGTCTGCCGATCACGAGCAGATGGATGAGGCAAGTATGATTTTTTTTTTTTACACAATTTCAGGGACAATCGATTCACTACCCAGAAGCATGAGGAAATTTGTCTTTGCAGCAAATCAAATTTTCCCTGAAATTCGTATCAAAGTCCATTTCGTGGACCTCGATTCACACTAATTATAAACCTTTTAAAAATACCTATATAGGGCAACTGGTTTTTAAACATGCACAGTGTAATGGGGGGGGATGTGGCTTGTTGGTACCAAGTGTACAAAAATTATGCCCTAATACCCTTGTTTTTGTCATAAAAAGAAGTGACATGTTCTTCACAAGATTCCAAAATTTGTCTTAATTGGGGCAGAATGCCTTCCCATATTTTTACACACACATGTTACAGAACAGTGGGTTGTTCTGGAGTTGAATAAACCTGAAATAATTTCCCCTTTTATTTGGGAACTGCAGCAGCACAGTTTGGATATAGAAGGGGTAAGGTGATTAGGGGTAATAGTGTTGGCAATAGTAGTACCAGCAGTAGCAGCAAAGCATAGAACAAATATGGCAGCAAGTAGGGGAAAGTAAAGGAATTAGCAATATAGAAATTAGCAGCGGTGAGTGGCAGTACTATAATGATGGTAGGCAGGCAGACCGGCGGCGACATGATGGCAGTAGCAGCCATACAGTACAGAACATGATGGTATCAAGCAGACAGCAGCAGTGGCATGACGAGCACTGTCAGCAAGCGCAAATTTTTTCATGGGCCTCAGTTGGAGATGTGCGAAAATCCCTGTGGATTTGTGCCATGTTCATTTTGGCAAAAGCGATCTTTTGTACACTGGCCAACAGGAGGACTACTTTGTCCATTTGGTTGTGATGGCAACCCCCTGCAAAGCAAAAAACCCTCTCTGACATGATGCTCAAGGCAGGAGAAAAAAGTACAGAGAGAGCATACTGGGCTAGTTCTGGTCACTCTTGGAATCTGCCTGCCCAGAAGTCCATGGGGTCTAGGAACACAATATGAGCTGGAGAAAGGACAGAGTCCAGATAGAACAATAGTCCTTAAAAGGACTTTTTGGGTCTTTTAAACAGAAAAACTAGCCCTGCCTAGCCAAATCCTATCCCTACACTATCTGTCCCTCCTTGCGCGAACATTATACAGCAGACGCAGCGCAGGTAATGTCGCCTTGATTAGCTGCAGAAAAAATGACACCGGATGTCAGGTATATAGGATACAGAAACGTTATAATGCACATGCTGCGCAGGTGGTGTTTAGGTCAGGCAACCTTGCGCAATTTTTGCCCCCCCTAAAAACAATATGTTGCAGCCAGATATAATAACCCTTAAAAGGGCTTTTGGGTCTTTTCAACAGAAAAACTAGCCCAGCCTAGCCAATTTCTATGCCTACACTATCTGTCCCTGACTAAGACTGAGCCGGGTCACATGTCACCGGGTGCTATATAGCACCCGATAACGTATTCCCGGCCAGCCAATCACTGTAATGCCAGTAGCCAACATGGCTACAGCATTACAGTGAATGCCAGTACCTTCCCGCACACTAATTGGCTAAGTAGCATGCGGGGAAGGGACTCAAGCATGGCGCTCGAGCACACGCGGTGTTCGGCCGAACACCACAATGTGCCGAGTATAGCCATGCTCGAATGAATATAGTATTCGGCCGAGCATATTCGCTCAACACTAATTTTCATATGTAATATTAACAGCACACAGTTATAGCGTGGAGAACTGAACATTCAGTACACCATATAGGCACTTGTGGGGCCTTTGTTATCTCTGTAGCCCTCCTCTTATGTAAGCAATCTACAATTAAGTCAGAATACTTTATAAATCCCAGATACTAGAAGATGAAAGTGTTCCATTTCCACCATATTATTTATTGAAATTTGTTTAGTGTCCGTTTTGTTGAATTTTTACAAAAATTTGACTTGTGTCCGAATTGATTCTACACCAGATATCAGATATGTTCTATTTTTACTGAAAACTGGTATAGGACGCTTTGAGATCTCCTAGAACACTAACTTTTTAAATATGTTTTCATTATGTCTTTTTTTTTAATTTTACTTATTTTTTTTCTCCTCCCCTTTTAAGCTCTTGAACACAATGATAACAATATCAAATTATGTCAAATTGAGACTGATACACTGCGTTGTAAAGTGTTATGCTTTTTCATATTCTAAATAGTGTTGAGCAAAGTATTAAAAAATTTGTTTCAGGTGCTTCACCGAATTTTACAAACAAATTTGCTTCGTGATGAATTACTTAGTCACAAATCGCATTTCTTTGTAAGTAGTGGGTGCAATGACAGGTAGCGGCAGGGTATCCCTTAGATGCCGCATTAATAGCTGATTGCGGCATCTGATAGCAATATTAGTGCAGAATTTTTTAAAAATATTACCATATTTTTCGCTTTATAAGACGCACCCGAAGATAAGACGCACCCTAGATTTTAGAGTAGGAAAATGAGAAAAAAATATTTTTCATCAGACCTCATATCTGCCCCCCCATAAATTTCAGAACATCACACCAGACCCCATCAGACATCATATCATCCCACTGTGCCCCCATCAGACCTCAGATCAGCCCATTGTGCCCCCATCAGACCTCGGAACAGCCCATTGTGCCCCCATCAGACCTCAGATCAGCCCATTGTGCCCCCATCAGACCTCAGAACAGTCCATTGTGCCCCCATCAGACCTCAGAACAGCCCACTGTGCCCCCATCAGACCTCAGACCAGCCCACTGTGCCCCCATCAGACCTCAAATCAGCTCAGCGTTCCCCCATCAGACCTCAGATCAGCCCACGGTGCCCCTATCAGACCTCAGATCAGCTCAGCGTTCCCCTATCAGACCTCAGATCAGTCCACAGTGCCCCATCAGACCTCAGACCAGCCCACAGTGGCCCCATGAGACCACTCTGTGCCCCCATCAGACCTCAGACCAGCCCACAGTACCCCATCAGACCAGCCCACAGTGCCCCCATGAGATGACTCTGTGCCCCAATCAGACCTCAGACCAGCCCACAGTGCCCCCATGAGACCACTCTGTGCCCCCATCAGACATCAAATCAGACCAGCGTACCCAATAACAATAAAATAAAAAACTTCACTTACCTGTCCTGCACTGCGGCTCCGCTCCGGCGCTCCTCAGGTTTCCCGGCCCGGCGCTGCACTGTCACCTGACTGCGTGCAGCGTCAGGTCATAGTGCGTGCACTACGTCCTGACGCTGTACGTGGTCAGGACAGTACAGCGCCGGGCCGGGAAGCCTGAGGAGCGCCGGACCCGGAGCGGAGCCACGGCACAGGACAGGTAAGTGAAGTTTTTTATTTTATTTTTATGGTGCACGCTGGGCTGATCTGAGGTCTGATGGGGGGGTCCTGGCCCCCCGGCAGCTAAAACATACAAGTGAGCGCTTCCATAATGGAAGCGCTCACTTGTATTCGTTTTATAAGACGCACAGCAATTTTCCCCCTACTTTTGGGGGGAAAAAAGTGCGTCTTATAAAGCGAAAAATATGGTACATCATACTTGCCTCATCCATTTGGTCCCGACAGGGCAGTGTGTCTTAGGCCACCGCGACCGGCACTTCGTGCAAGATCTTTAATTAAGATGGCAGCGGTCTGCCGATCACGAGCAGATGGATAAGGCAAGTATGATTTTTTTTTTTTACACAATTTCAGGGACAATCGATTCACTACCCAGAAGCATGAGGAAATTTGTCTTTGCAGCAAATCAAATTTTGCCTGAAATTCGTATCAAAGTTCATTTCGTGGACCTCGATTCACACTAATTATAAACCTTTTAAAAATACCTATATGGGGCAACTGGTTTTTAAACATGCACAGTGTAATGGGGGGGGATGTGGCTTGTTGGTACCAAGTGTACAAAAATTATGCCCTAATACCCTTGTTTTTGTCATAAAAAGAAGTGACATGTTCTTCACAAGATTCCAAAATTTGTCTTAATTGGGGCAGAATGCCTTCCCATATTTTTACACACACATGTTACAGAACAGTGGGTTGTTCTGGAGTTGAATAAACCTGAAATAATTTCCCCTTTTATTTGGGAACTGCAGCAGCACAGTTTGGATATAGAAGGGGTAAGGTGATTAGGGGTAATAGTGTCAGCAATAGTAGTGCCAGCAGTAGCAGCAAAGCATAGAACAAATATGGCAGCAAGTAGGGAAAGTAAAGGAATTGGCAATATAGAAATTAGCAGCGGTGAGTGGCAGTACTATAATGATGGTAGGCAGGCAGACCGGCGGCGACATGATGGCAGTAGCAGCCATACAGTACAGAACATGATGGTATCAAGCAGACAGCAGCAGTGGCATGACGGGCACTGTCAGCAAGCGCAGATTTTTTCATGGGCCTCAGTTGGAGATGTGCGAAAATCCCTGTGGATTTGTGCCATGTTCATTTTGGCAAAAGCGATCTTTTGTACACTGGCCAACAGGAGGACTACTTTGTCCATTTGGTTGTGATGGCAACCCCCTGCAAAGCAAAAAACCCTCTCTGACATGATGCTCAAGGCAGGAGAAAAAAGTACAGAGAGAGCATACTGGGCTAGTTCTGGTCACTCTTGGAATCTGCCTGCCCAGAAGTCCATGGGGTCTAGGAACACAATATGAGCTGGAGAAAGGACAGAGTCTAGATAGAACTGGAACTGGTTGTTTCAGTGGGAGGCATAGATTGGTTTCAGATATGCATGCAGCAGGTGTCAAAAGCTGCAACAAGCTGCGTAAACAGTGTATCCTGGTAATAAAGCAATTTGGCCTCCCTTTCAGCAACAGTAAAACATTTTACTTTGATAGGGTCTAAAAGCATGGCTATCTAGTATCATCAGATTACTTTATGTGAATGATACGTCTGTCATTACGTAATCAAGCAGGCATACAGCTTGCCATTCTGGCCAGCTTGCTCAAGGACCCAGTTCTGTCTGGATATGCACCCCACTGTGATGATTGATCATCATGGCCTGTGTTGTTGTCATCATCATCATCAACCTTGTCCTTCTACACAAGCAACTACTCCTGCTACAGTTACAGCTCCTCATCTTCATTCTTCACTTCCTCCTCCATGTGACTTTCTCCATGTGAGTCCTCAACATCCACAGGGCAGCAAGAAAAATGCATAAGCCATTTTTCTTCTGCCGTCCCTTGTTGCATCAGTGTAAGTGTCTGCTCTAAGATAAATATCAAGGAGATGACATTGTTGATGCCATAGTGGTCCCCATTGACAAATCTGGTGGCCTTTTTAAGGACCTGAGTATGAGACAGATGTCTCTGATGAGCTGCCACTGCTTGACCTCTCAATAACACATGTTCCCTGCTGAGGTGGTCTGGTGCATGACAAAATAATTCACTGCTTTACACTGCTCGTACAGACACTCTAGCATAAGCAAGGTAGAAATCCAGTGAGTTTGACATTGCGGATTAAGTGGTGCAATGGCAGAACATTGTGTCACTGCAAGGGAGGGAGTTCCTTTGCCCATAACAATGGCTGAAATGCAAAGGAAAGTCTTATGGACATGGCCAGCACCATCTGGAAGCCACCAATTTTTTTTCAAGAAGTGTTGCACAACTAAACTTATCATGTGTGCCATGCAGAGAACAAGCATTATATCTCCCAAATGCAGTGTGGGAAGCTATACAGATAGAGTATCACAGCAAGCTACGCTGTTTCCATAACTGGCGAGTTAGGGAATCAGCACTGTTTGTTCTGCTATGCTGATTATGTAGTTTCCATTCACTGCAATGTGAGTTACAGAAACAGAGGCACCCTGACCCACTCGGCAGTTTCCGTAAGCCCAACCACCTGAGCCCTGAGACCCCTTTAAGTTGCCATGTTTGGGTGGCCAGCCTGCAACAGGATTCATGAAATTCAACAGGTGAAATGCTCCCTCATTCAACAAGCTGAAAATGACTGAATGGAAATATTGCTGGCCAGCTTTGAGAAACTTCATTGGTGAAAGCTATGTGCCTGCCTCACATGCTAATCAATACATACTGAGTGTACCAAGATTGTACTTGAGAAAAAAAGAGTTTCTTCTGTCTCATTTATTTTCTGTACGGAAATGTAAAACATATGACCGTGTTACTGTTTCATAATAAAAACTGGCAAAAATGCTCTCTTGGACCTTTATTTCATCATGCAACCCACCCACCATCTGCTGTCATTTGAACTGAATTGTTGTAAGCTTCTGCAGAAAAAAATTTAGTTCAAAGCTAACTGTGAAAGATGTATACAAGCCAAAGACAACCTCTGCTATGAAGCTAGCAAATTCTCATCATGGCCTTAAAGGGATTCTGTCACCTAGTTTAAGCCTATAGAGCTGAGGACATGGGCTGCTAGATGGCCACTAGCCCGTCCACAATATACTTTTGCTATTGCTGTGTGTGTCTTTGTTTAGTAAAAAAAACGATTTTATTCATATGCTAATTCTGGTTATAAGGAGCCCAAGGGGCGGTTACCAATCTTCCTGGATCCCAGCGTGCCCACTGTGAAGGAGCCCAGCACCGCCCCGCATCCTCTCATCTCCTCCTTGCTCCCCCGACTTCACGCTTTCAGAGCTCTGTAATCTCGCGCAAGCCATCTCGCGCATGCACAGTTCGTTCCCTGATGCTGATGCCAGCACAGGGAAGGAACAGTTTACTAGCGCTGACAAGCGGCGTACTCGCGCATGCGCGAGATTATGGCGCTCTGAAAGCGTGAAGTCGGGGGAGCAAGTAGGAGATGAGAGGATGCGGGGCGGTGCTGGGCTCCTTCACAGTGGGCACACTGGGATCCAGGAAGATTGGTAACCGCCCCTTGTGCTCCTTATAACCAAAATTAGCATATGAATAAAATCGTTTTTTTTACTAAACAAAGACACACAAAGCAATAGGAAAAGTATATTGTGGACGGGCTAGTGGCCATCTAGCAGCCCATGTCCTCAGCTCTATAGGCTTAAACTAGGTGACAGAATCCCTTTAAGGCATATCTCCATGCAATATGGGCATCTAAATTCTAGAAGAGCAGAACCTACATATATACTGTGTCTGCTACAATTGTTACCCCTCTGGGCCAGCAGGCCATGACTTGTTACCTCACTCTAGCCAGAAGACCTCCAATGAGTGGGGAAAGCAGACTCCGCTATATATCACACTGTGGGAAGGATGGATCAATAATAGTGCAATAGTGCAGCTAACATTGGGTTAGCCACACCTCCAAGTGTATACTGCAAAAACAAAAGGAAACAGAATTAATCAGCATGTCTTCCAAGATAAATATGCAGGTAGGTGTGGCCATTAGAGATGAGTAAAGTTATCAAAAATTTAATTAGGCTGCTTCGCCAAAGTTTACAAAGAAATCTGATTCATCCCAAATGACTTTGTCAAGATGTCTGTGATGGCCTCTCCGCGAGCAAATGGATGAGGTGAGAATGTATTTTTTTTTATTTGCCTCAATTTCAAGAAAAATTGACTCTACAACTAAGCTCAAGGAAATTTGGCTTCGTGATAAATCAATTTTTTTCCACCAGAGAGGCTGGCCTTTTATCCTATATTATGCAAGCAAGGCCACCGCTGATGGATTGCACGGTGGTCGTAATCATGGAAACAAGCAGTGCATAATGTGATGGAAAATGAATCCAGCCAGCAAAGGAGACAATATGAACGATCACAATACATTAGTAAGTGCCTTTTATTAACTTTTTCTAATAAAAATGCTGAAGTGAAACAACCCCTTTAAAGATCTATTCTGAGGATAGGTCATCAATGTCAGGAGTCTGGAAAACCTCTTTAATCAAAATGGGTTCAAATGACTATACATTAGAGGCTCTGTTCTTTTAGAATACATAAGTTGGCAGCTTCTTCCACAAGCTAACAGTTGATTGGCCAGTCATGAGCAACAGTCAATGTGATTGGCCAAAGCCATCAGTGAAGTTCTAGTCTTTAGACCCATTAATTTGTGAAGCCATTAGACTTGTTCAAATTTAACTAGTCTTTCATGGACTAAAAAAATCTTAAAATGGCACTAAAAGCATGAGATCTTTTTTAATCAAATCCTCCATGAGAATACATTGTAATGCATTAAGTGAAAGTCAAAAAACTGTGACAAAACAAGACACAAATAATTGGCATTGCATCCTTAAAAATAATTTTCTAGGGAAAAAATTATGCATAGCACAAGTGCGGAAATTCTACCTTAACATTTCAAAACAAATGCAAATGTCAAATCTGTTCGGGAACTAACATACTTCAATGTTCCATCCATATTTCTTATTAAATAATCCATGCAACATGTCAGGTTTCAGCAGTCTTGCTTAGGAGAACTTCATAAATAAACATTTCATCATATCTGTTTGTTAGCAACTCTCTATTTCAGCTATGTATGTTGATGTGGTGTTACAGAATATGTACCATTTCCTCTGCTAAATGAACATCCATGCATAGACTATAAAATGAATAATAAAATGGTAGAATGAACACCTTAGAATTCAGAAATCCCTCTGCACCTGTTCCCCTTTATAATTCAGAGCTAGAAAATGTGTCTCCAGATATTTCCAGTCCTATAATTTAGATAATTATCCGTTGGATATTCTATATTTAGCTGTCAGTCGGCCTGAAAGCCCAACTTGTAGAAAATAAATATATGATTTTATATATTGCTTTTATATATTATGAATACATCAATTCCATAAAAATTAAAACAGGACCAGATTTCTGAATAGTTACTAATAAATGGGTAATAGACAATACGGCAAGCGCTGTCTGTGTTTAATATTCTATACTCCATCAACAGGCATATATCTATAGCCATCAACATGTTAGTCAAAACTCCTATAACTGCCCAGTGGAGACTAGACAGCCATCAATTATCTGCAATTATTGCTGAAGTTAATTGTGTTTGCAATAATGAACAATTGACAGCAGCTCTTAAAGGAATCGTCAAAGTCTCTGTCCAGCAAACTGAAATAGGCTGAAATAGGCTAATATTAATATGTGGGTAATAAGCAGAAATAAAAAAAAATATATATATATATATATATATATATATATATATATATATATATCATATTGAGTGTATGTAACAATGCAGCATAGGACTCTAGAATGATGATGGCTTCCTCAAAGATCTAGGTGTGGTCCATGCACCAAGCTTTGCTGAATGTCTCACTGGAAAGAAAATGCAGTTGTGGCCATGTGCTGAAATTAAAAAAAGTTTACATTTTTCTCCATTATTCTGCACTCAGTATCTCATAAGGACAAAGTGAAAACAGAATGTTAGAAATAAATGCAAATTTATTGAAAAGGAAAAACTAAATCTTGCATTGACATAAGTATTCAGGCTCTTTACTCAGTACTTAGTT
The DNA here is from genome assembly GCA_900303285.1 of Rhinella marina. NCBI lineage: Eukaryota > Metazoa > Chordata > Amphibia > Anura > Bufonidae > Rhinella > Rhinella marina. The sequence goes on along the minus strand of ONZH01011376.1, from coordinate 6,926 downwards.
GAGGAAGCTTACAATTTCCAGACTTCTTGGGTTTGATGCCACAAGTTTAGCACACCTAGATTTGCACATCTCTGCAGATCCTCTCAAGCTATGTTAGGTTGGATGGGGTCCATTCACAGAGGGTTCTCTGGAGATATTTGATTGGTTTTAAGTCAGGACTCGAGGACATTCACAGAGGTTTTTTTTTTCCAAAAGCCAATTCTGTGTTATCTTCCTTTTTGTGCTTAGGGTCATTTTCTTGTTAGAAGGTAAATGTTTGGCCTAGTCTGAGGTCCTAAGCCATCTGGACCACTTTTAATTAAGCTTTTCATCAATCCTGAAGAGTCTCCCTGTCCCAGCCACTGAAAAACTGTAGGGATGGTATGGCACAATTGATAAACCGTGCCTCGTTTCCTCCAAATGTGACACTTTATTGAGGCCAAAAAGTTCAATCTTGGTCTCATCAGACAAGAAAATCTTGTTTCTCACAGTCTGAAGGTCCTTTAGCTGCCTTTTTGCAAACTTTCAGGGGTCTTTTATTGAGGACAGGCTTCTTTCTGGTCACTCTACTATAAAGCCCAAATAGGTGGAATGCTGCAGTGATGGTTGACCTCCTGGAAGATTCTCCTATATGCACACAGGATCTTCGGAGCTCAGCCAGAATGACCATTAGATTCTTGGTCACCTCTCTTACCAAAGCAATTTTCCCCCATTACATACTGTAGTTTGGTGGGGAAGACAACTCTAGGAAGAGTCCTGGTTGTGCCACACATCTTCCATTTAAGAATTATGGTGGCCACTGTCACTCTTGGGAAGAAGAAATCATTGTACTCTTGTCCAGATCTGTGCCTCCAAACAATTATGGCTTTCAGCTTTACAGGCAGTTTTTTCCTCCTTATGGCTTGGTTCTTGCTCTCACATTGTCAGCTGTGAAACCTTATATAGTCATGGCTGTGTCTTTCGAAAATTTGTCCAATCAACTAAATTTACCACAGGTGCACTCCAATCAAGGTGTAGAAACATCTCAGAGATGATCAAGAGAAACCAGAAGCTCCAAGAGCTAAGCTTCAAGTATCATTATAAAGGGACTAAATACTTATGTCCTTGCAAAATTTTAGATTTTCCTTTTAAATAAATTAGTAAAATCTTCTAAAATTATTTTTTCACTTTCTCATTACAGAGTATTGAGTGCAGATTGATGGGGGGGGGGGCTTGACTTTTTTTATTTTATTACAAGGGTGGAACATAACAAAATGTGAAAAAAGTGAACAAGCCTGAAGACTTTCAGAACACTCTGTAAGTATCTTAATAAATGAATCCCACATACAGTATCTCTGGTCTATCGATTTGCCAGCAGAAAAAAACTGTTGTTGCAATCACCTCTATGCATAATTGATTTTTTGCTGAGAACAAAATTTACAAAATAACAGTCTTGATGCACAATTTTAGATTTTTCCGATCAAACCATTATATTACTGTATATAATGTGGAAACATTTTTACAATATATAGAATATGTATTTTTGATTAGGAACATATAGCTGGAATTCAGATACAATGTGTTATTATAAGTTACAAGTATTCATAATAACAAATATGTAATTTATTGTGTTTGTTACATTTTATCTCCCATATGACACAAAAACAATCAAAGGATGCAATGTAGGACACACATTTTGATTAAAAAATAACAGATAAGACTCATGTACACAACAATGTGACGTTGTAGCAGCGTTGAGTTGTAGTCATAATTAGTGTTGAGTGAATCGAGCTTCGGTTCCAAGATGCAAAGTCGATTCGCTCAAAACTTTGAATGCTATACGGAGATTCGTCTCCTACAGAATTCAAATGTATGGGCTCCGGTGAGGTAAATTTGCTATCACCAAAGTCTATCAGGATTTGATTCCTATGAGACTGACATTGAGGCTCCCATAGGAACACATAAGATTCTGTGTTATATGGAGAGGTAGCATTTTGGTCACATGACGCAGCTGAGGATCAGTACGGAGGTTATAACTCACAAATAAAGTCACTGGTAAGAAAAATACATTCACTACACTATCATGTAAAGAGATGATGAGACAGCACTCCTGAGTATTGCCATGCAATTAAGCTGCCATCAGTGCTACAGCATCTTTTTCCATATTCACACTATCATGTAATAGATAAGAGAGTGAACATTTTGTTGGAGTGCGTCTTTAATGTTTCCCTATAGGAGCTTCAAATTCCCTGCTACCATTCATATAACTTTATATGACATAACCGTATGGAAATCTGCTCTGATTTGCCTAGTCCCCACTGGGGTATTCATAGAGCACAATGACATCAGCATAAATTTGTCTTCAATATTCTCCAGATATTAAAGGCAGCTGGCAGCAGGAATTTTATCATTTAACGCCATGGTTATGTATCTGGAACTATGTAACTGAAACATTCAGACCGTTATGAACACAGAATATAAAATTAATCAGCATAATAAGAATGTGTTTAAAGTTAGAGATTTACCTTAGCTCTTAAGAATACCACTGTATAGTAAGTGTTTACTTGTGACTAGAGATGAGCAAATCATCCAAAATTCGCTTAGCTGAATGTTCGTCGAACTTTTCAAAAGATTCGTACCTCCTACGAATCTATTCGGCGAAGCTGCGTACAAATTATAGGTTATTATGTGGTGTTTTGCGAACATTCGCGCACTAATAACGAACGTTCAGTTTTTAAAGGTACGCAACTTCTGTGAACATGTACGCATGAGCGTACAAAGTGCGTACGAATCCTCAGCATACTATTGTCTAGCGATTGCGTAATAAGCAGGCACGCACGATGCCAGGCCGCGGCGTGCACTCCTCAGAGGCAGAGCGAAGTTTGGAAAATGGCATCCAGGCGATCCTTAGCATTTAGCTCTGGAGAGTTGAAATACATGATCCGGCTGATGGACCGCGAGGATTACAATGGCACACACCGCCACCCGAACCAGCATAAAAAGGAGGTGATCTAGCAGGTGATCCAAGGCTTCAGCCATCGTTTCGACACTGTGCGGACCCCGGGCCAGATTCAGCAGAAATGGTCCGATCTGAAGTTTAAGTGCCCAGAGCGGCTTACTGAGATCCATGCAGCGATACGGCAGGGTGAGTAACAAAATATTTGAAAAGTAAAAACCTGTTAAAAAATGAGTGTACTGTATTGTATATATACCAGAGAGTGCCAATAATTAAAACCGTAGAGAAGGACAACGTGGGTGTGCGTAGTGCGCTGCAGTAATTTTCTTTCATGCTAGGCCATGCCTCTAACTCCACCAAAACAAGTGAAGGTACGGTATTCACAGATACGTGCCCCTTCCCAGTAATTTGCCTTAGGCTACTTTCCCATGTGTGGTGGTGATCATGCAGGCTGTTCTGCAGTATTTGTCCTGCCAATTCCCGGTGTTCTTGCCGAATAGCGGCCTGATCAGCGCCGTCCCCCATTATTGTTAATGGGGCTGGACGTTCTCCCGTTTGTGTCAGGCAAATGCACTGGTGTGAAAGAAAGCACCCTTAGATATATGCCCCTTCATAGTTAGCGCTTCCTTCTCCTACACACAGACTCACAGAATTAAGTAATGTAATCGACAGACCCTTATTTCTGATATTTAAGGACTCTATACTGACGGGGAGTGTTCCACAGGATTGGCGCATAGCAAATGTGGTGCCAATATTCAAAAAGGGTCCAAAAACAGAGCCTGGAAACTATAGGCCGGTAAGTTTAACTTCTGTTGTAGGTAAACTGTTTGAAGGTTTTCTGAGAGATGCTATCTTGGAGTACCTCAATGAAAATAAGCAAATAACTCCATATCAGCATGGCTTCATGAGGGATCGGTCATGTCAAACCAATTTAATCAGTTTCTATGAGGAGGTAAGTTCTAGACTTGACCGCGGCAACTCAATGAATGTCGTATATTTGGACTTCTCCAAAGCGTTTGACACGGTACCACATAAAAGGTTGGTATACAAAATGAGAATGCTTGGCCTGGGAGAAAATGTCTGTATGTGGGTAAGTAACTGGCTTAGTGATAGAAAACAGAGGGTGGTTATTAACGGTACATACTCAGATTGGGTCACTGTCACTAGTGGGGTACCACAGGGGTCTGTATTGGGTCCTATTCTCTTCAATATATTTATTAATGATCTTGTAGAAAGCTTGCACAGTAAAATATCAATTTTTGCAGATGACACTAAACTGTGTAAAGTAATTAACACAGAGGAGGACAGTGCACTGCTACAGCAGGATCTGGATAGACTGGAGGCTTGGGCAGAAAAGTGGCAGATGAGGTTTAACACTGACAAATGTAAGGTTATGCATATGGGAAGGAATAATGCAAGTCACCAGTACATACTAAATGGTAAAGCATTGGGTAACTCTGACATGGAAAAGGACCTAGGAATTTTAGTGAACAGCAAACTAAGCTGCAGAAACCAGTGTCAGACAGCTGCTGCCAAGGCCAATAAGATAATGGGTTGCATCAAAAGAGGCATAGATGCCCGTGATGAGAACATAGTCCTGCCACTTTACAAATCACAAGTCAGACCACATATGGAGTACTGTGTACAGTTCTGGGCTCCTGTGAACAAGGCAGACATAGCAGAGCTGGAGAGGGTTCAGAGGAGGGCAACTAAAGTAATAACTGGAATGGGTGGACTACAGTACCCAGAAAGATTGTCAAAATTAGGGTTATTCACTTTAGAAAAAAGACGACTGAGGGGAGATCTAATAACTATGTATAAATATATCAGAGGTCAGTACAGAGATCTCTCCCATCATCTATTTATCCCGAGGACAGTGACCATGACGAGGGGACATCCTCTGCGTCTGAAGGAAAGAAGGTTTGTACATAAACATAGAAGAGGATTCTTTACGGTAAGAGCAGTGAGACTATGGAACTCTCTGCCTGAGGAGGTGGTGATGGTAAGTTCACTAAGAGAGTTCAAGAAGGGCCTGGATGTATTTCTGGAGGGTAATAATATTACAGGTTATAGTTACTAGAGATGGGTCGTTGATCCAGGGAGTTATTCTGATTGCCTGACTGGAGTCGGGAAGGAATTTTTCCCCCTAAAGTGAGGAAAATTGGCTTCTACCTCACAGGGTTTTTTTTTGCCTTCCCCTGGATCAACTTGTAGGAAAACAGGCTGAACTGGATGGACAGATGTCTTTTTTCGGCCTTACAAACTATGTTACTATGTTACTATGTTACAGACATGCTCATGCTGCAGCTAATGTGAGTGGGCGATATCAAAAGTTTTTCCACCATGTTAACGATATTAAGAAATTTATAGCGATAATGATATCTATTGCGATAAATACCTGTTTAGAAGAAAAAAATGGATATGGCCCCCCTCTCACTCATAATATCTTCATAGTAGTATACAGTGTTAGTATTAAAAAGAGTCATCATAAGAATTGTGTACGGATTTATGTTGCAGAGCAACATCAACGCCGGTGTCACCACGATCACTGTCACCGTCGAGGCTGGACGCCCATACAGTACCTTCAGCTTCTAGTAAGTATAAACATATTTAAAGGGGTTCTGCAGTTTTGTAAAACTGGTGATCTATCCCCTGGATAGATCATCAGCATCTGATCGGCGTCGCACCACGGCCTTCTCTGTGTTTACCACAGGCCCAGTGACGTCATGACTAATTTCACTGGCCTGGGCGGGGCTAGCTCCATTCAATGAACAGAGCTTAGCCCCGCCCAGGCCAGTGAAACTAGTCGTGACGTCACTGGGTTTGTGGTAAACACAGAGAAAGCCGCGGCATTCCTGCAGAGCCGCTGCCTTCTCAAACAGCTGATCGGCGGGGGTCCTGGGTGTCGGACCGCCGCCGATCAGATGCTGATGATCTATCCAGGGGATAGATCACCAGTTTTACAGAACTGCAGAACCCCTTTAAATATGTTTACACTTACTAGAAGCTGAAGGTACTGTATGGGTCGTCCAGCCTCGACGGTGACAGTGACCGTGGTGACGCCGTCGTTGACGTTGCTCTGCAACATAAATCCGTACAAAATTGTTATGATGACTCTTTTTAATACTAACACTGTATACTACTATGAAGTCATCAGTTTTACAGAACTGCAGAACCCCTTTAATTTATTTTTAATCCAAGCTACGTGGGAGCAGCTGCTGTGATATAAGAGCACTAGTGGTTAGGAATGGGATCTAGCCCCAAACTATTCCCATGTATCAACATCAGAAGTTACAACTGTTCATTAGAGTTGAATGTAAATAATGCCATTATTTAATGTTTTTTGACTGCTGCTTCACAGAGGAGCCCCTCTCACCCTCCTTAACCCCAGCGAGAGAGCACCCCACCTGCCCTCCAACACCACCAGCCCAACTTCCAGAGGTAGAAGGTAGATAAAATAAAAAATGTAATGGGTGGACCTTCTCTCTTCAAAATATAAGCTAAATTTATGTTTTATCTTTTGTAGTTCCAACCGCCAGGGAGGAGTTTTCCCCTGGACCATGGAAAGACCACTCAGTATGGGTGTCCAGTAAGTACAAATCCCAAACTGACTATGTGTGGCCTTCTCAGTGAGCAGTTCAAAGAAAAAAAAAAGGCTCAATACTAGGGATGAGCGAACCGAACTGTAACGAACCAGATTCGTTACGAACTTTCCCAAAAGTTCGGTTCGTCACCGAACCGAATTTTGATCAAGTTCGTAACGAATCTGGTTAAATAACGGCGACGCCAATATACGCATATTCATTGAGAATGTACGCCAATGCGTACGCTAATGCGTACGCTAATGCATACGCTAATGCGTACGAATTCATAAAATGCTTACACATTAGCGAAAGACAGCCGCCCCCTCAAGAGCGGGGAAAACCATGGCACGCCCCCTGTAGCACGGGAAAATGCAATCCAGCCGCCAGGAACTTACTGTGGGAGCGTTGAGAGCAAAAGACTCCACCCC
>ONZH01011375.1:0-99633 GCA_900303285.1 Rhinella marina | reverse complement strand
TCTAAGACCTGGAGACCTTTATTTTTGAACCATTCCATTGTAGATTTGCTTTATGTTTGGGATCATTGTCTTGTTGGAAGATAAATCTCCGTCCTAGTCTCAGGTCTTTTCATCCAGAATGGTCCTGTATTTGGCTCCACCCATCATCTTCCCTGTCCCTGCTGATGAAAAGGCCCAAACCATGATGCTGCCCCCACCATGTCTGACAGTGGGGATGGTGTGTTCAGGGGGATGAGCTGTGTCGCTTTTACACCAAACATATCGTTTTCAATTGTTTCCAAAAAGTCTGATTTTGGTTTCCTCTGAGCAGAGCCCCTTCTTCCACATGTTTGGTGTCTCCCAGGTGACTTTTTTTATGGATATCTGTGAGAAATGTCTTTCTTCTTGCCACTCTTCCATAAAGGGCAGATCTGTGAAGTGTTGGACTGATTGTTGTCCTGTGGACAGACTCTCCCACCTCAGCTGTAGATCTCTGCAGTTCATCCAGAGTGATCATGGGCCTCTTGGCTCCATCTCTGATCAGTCTTCTCCTTGTTTAGAGGGACGGCCGGGTCTTGGTAGATTTGCAGTGGTCTGATCCTCCTTCCAGTACAATATGACGCTTGCACAGGGCTCCTTGGGATGTTTAAAGCTTGGGAAATCTTTTGGTCTCCAAATCCGGCTTTAAACTTCTCCACAACAGTATCAGGACCTGCCTGGTGTGCTCCTTGGTCTTCATGATGCAGAACCCTGAGACTATCACAGAGCAGGTGCATTTATACCGAGACTTGATTACACACCCGGTGGATTCTATGTATCTTCATCAGTCATTTAGGACGACATTGGATCAGAGATCAGAGATCAACCTCTGGAGGGAAAGGAAATGGGACGAATCATTTTGCACGAACAACTTTTCAGTTTTATTATTACAAAAAAAGTTTAAATGATCCAATAAATTTCCTTCCACTTCACAATTGTGACCACTTGTTGTTGATTCTTCACCAAAAATGTAAAATGTTCTATCTTTTTGTTTGAAGCCTGAAATGTGGGAAAAGGTTGAAAAGTTCCAGGGGGTGAATACTTTCACAAGGCACTGTATGTACACCTATAATAACCCCCAGTTGTGTCACTGTATCTATCTAATATCTTTCTATCTATCTGTCTGTCCGTCCCTCCTCCTCATGCCTGTGTGGCCCCTCTCTTGCAGACGTACCTGTGGGAGATGACGAGTGGTGTGGAGGAGATCCCCTCCGCGATTGTTAATAAGGAGCACATTATTTTTGGGAACATTCAGGAAATCTACGATTTTCACAACAAGTGAGTCCTCGGTATCGGGTCCTTCTCGGGATCCCCACCCCCCCCTTAGTGTCATGTGACATTTATATCTCCCGCTCCACTCTGGTTAATCCCATAATCTGCAACTTTATAATACATGTTCACTTTCAGGATCTCTGTTTGCTGTCAGTGAATAGGAAGCCAGTAATCCTGAGCTGAGGGTTTGCTACAATTGTGTCCAGTCTAGACAGTGATTTGTGAGCAGCACATCTCTCTTCAGGTTTGTTACAATGTATCAGTCTGTGGAGTCAAGGCTGTTTCTCATGGAGGATCCTCAAGGCTGGATACAACTGTAACAAACACTCAGCTCAGAGCAGTACACTTGTATCGTTACAATGATTCCAGCTCTTTGACCTGTGAGCTGACACTCGTGTACTATGATGCTGTGTGTCCACGCTCTCAGGTCATATACTGAACGGCGTTCTTCTCTATGTATAGCAGGACTGTATATACGGTATACTGTGCACCCCCTTCTCACCCAGAATCCTCTGCTTCTCCTCAGTATCTTTTTAAAAGAGTTGGAAAAATATGAGCAACTTCCAGAGGATGTCGGACACTGCTTCGTCACCTGGGTAATTATACGTATAGGGTCAGAGATGATGGTATATAGGACCTGTATAGGGCCAGTGATGGGATATTGGACCTGTATAGGACCAGTGATGGTGGGATATAGGACCTGTATAGGGTCAGTGATGGGATATAGGACCTGTTATAGGGCCAGTGATGGTGGAGGGATAGGGTAGTGATGATATACCTGTATAGGGCCAGTGATGGGATATAGGACCTGTATAGAATCAGTGATGGGATATAGGACCTGTATATCAGTTGATGGGATATAGGGACCTGTATAGGGTCAGTGATGATGGGATATAGGACCTGTATAGGGTCAGTGATGATGGAATATAGGACCTGTATAGGGCCAGTGATGGTGGGATATAGGACCTGTATAGGGCCAGTGATGATGGGATATAGGACCTTATAGGTTGGGATAGGACCTGTTATAGGCCACATGGTGGATATACGGACTGTATAGGCCAGTGAGATATAGGACCTGGATAGGGTCAGTGATGATGGATATAGGACCTGTATAGGGTCAGTGATGGTGGATATAGGACCTGTTATAGGGTGATGAATATGATATAGACCTGTATAGGGCCAGTGATGGTGGATTATAGGACCTGTATAGGCCAGTGATGGTGGATATAGAACTGTATAGGGCCAGTGATTATATAGTAGGGCCAGTGATGGTGGGATATAGGACCTGTATAGGGCCAGTGATGGTGGGATATAGGACCTGTATAGGCCTGGTGGATATAGGATGTATAGATCAGTGATGGGATATAGGACCTGTATGGGTAGGAGACCTGTATAGGGTCAGTGATGGTGGATATGGACCTGTATAGGGCCAGTGATGGGATATAGGACCTGTATAGGGTCAGTGATGGGATATAGGACCTGTATAGGGTCAGTGTGTGGTATATAGGACCTGTAAAGGGTCAGTGATGGATATATAGGACCTGTATAGGGTCAGTGATGGTGGGAGATAGGACCTGTATAGGGCCAGTGATGGGAATATAGGACCTGTATAGTCAGTGATGGTGGATATAGACCTGTATAGGGCCAGTATGTGTATATAGGACCTGTATGGGCCAGTATGGATATAGACCTGTATAGGGCCAGTGATGGATATAGACCTGTATAGGGTCAGTATGGGATATAGGACCTGTATAGGGTCAGTGATGGTGGTATATAGGACCTGTATAGGGTCAGTATGGTGAATATAGGACCTGTAAGGGCCCAGAGATAGGACCTGTATAGGGATGATGGAATATGTGGGATATAGGACCTGTATAGGGCAGTGATGGTGGGATATAGGACCTTATAGGGCCAGTGATGGTGGGATATAGGACCTGTAGGTCAGGATATAGGACCTGTATAGGCCAGTGATGTGGATCAGGACCTGTATAGGATCAGTGATGGGATATAGACCTGTATAGGGTCAGTGATGATGGAATATAGGACCTGTATAGGGCCAGTGATGGTGGGATATAGGACCTGTATAGGGCCAGTGATGGTGGGATATAGGACCTGTATAGGGTCAGTGATGATGGGATGTTGCTGATGACCTGATGTATAACATGCTGGACTCCTCTCCTCCAGGCGGACAAGTTTCATATGTATGTCACGTACTGTAAGAATAAGCCGGACTCCAGTCAGCTGATCCTGGAACACGCCGGCACCTTCTTTGATGTAAGTATGGCTGCCATGAGCGCTGTGTACACGTCCGCGGCCTCCTGCTCATCCATCTTTTCTCCATTATAGGAGATCCAGCAAAGACACGGACTGGCCAATTCCATCTCCTCGTATCTCATCAAACCCGTGCAAAGGATCACAAAGTACCAGCTGCTGCTCAAGGTACGACATCCCCCGGAAAATGTCCGCGACAACCCCCCACGGACACAACGACAAATCCTATGGGTGACAACAACACCCATATAATACAGAGAAACACTGCGAGTACTGATCATACTCCAGTCACATCCAGAGCTGCATAGTGTTTATGTCTCTGTCTCCCGGTATCCAGCAGACTGCAGCAGATCTGGATGTGAGTGGAGTGTATCTGGGGGTCAGCTGTCACACTGTTACTCCTCCTTGGGTAGGGGTGGGTGACACTCGCACGTTTCGTGTCTGTGTTACACTTTCCATTGCGAATGAGATAAATATTTGGTGGACTCGGCTCCGTACGGATTCTCTGACCTCCCGCTCTCTGTTTCCTCCTCTAGGAGCTCCTGACCTGCTGTGAGGAGGGCAAAGGCGAGATTAAGGATGGGCTGGAGGTGATGCTCAGCGTGCCAAAGAGAGCCAACGACGCCATGCACGTCAGCATGCTGGAAGGTGACTACGGCCGTGAGCACCGCGGGAACTACAAGTCCCAGCATTGCTCTGCCCCCAGGATGCCTTCAGCTTCCCTCTAACACTCTGCGTTATTTTTAAGGGTTTGACGAGAACCTGGATGTTCAGGGCGAGCTCATCCTCCAGGATTCCTTCCAGGTCTGGGACCCCAAATCTCTGATCCGCAAGGGGCGGGACCGGCACCTCTTCCTGTTCGAAATCTCCCTGGTGTTCAGCAAAGAGATCAAGGACTCGACGGGACACACGAAATATGTCTACAAGAACAAGCTGCTGGTAAGAACCACTGCAGATCCGTGGGGGCGGGGCATCAACTGCGGGGGCGGAGTGTTATCAGTACACCATGGGGGCAGAGTGGTAGTGATTCATCATGGGGCGGGGCATGAGGAGGGGTGTTACCAATACACCATGGGGGTGGGGCATTAGTGATTTATTATGGGTGGGGCATCAACCATGGGGAGGGGTGTTAGCAATACACCATGGGGGCAGAGCGGTAGTGATTCATCATGGGGCGGGGCATCGACTGTGGGGGCGGAGTGTTATCAGTACACCATGGGGGCAGAGCGGTAGTGATTCATCATGGGGCGGGGCATCGACTGTGGGGGCGGAGTGTTATCAGTACACCATGGGGGCAGAGCGGTAGTGATTCATCATGGGGCGGGCATCGACTGTGGGGGCGGAGTGTTATCAGTACACCATGGGGGCAGAGCGGTAGTGATTTATCATGGGGAGAGTCATCAACCATGGGGAGGGGTGTGGGGCATTAGTGATTTATAATGGAGGTGGAGCGTCCACCATAGGGGCTGGGTGTTATCAATAAACTCTAGGGGGTGGGGTGTTACTGATTTTATCCTGGGGTGGAGTATTAGACATGGGGGCAGGGCTGAAAACCTGTCCTGATTGGCTGCAGCTGAGGGTTTGTTACATTTGCAGCCAGTGTAGACAATCGTCTGTGATATAAACACCTGGACTTTTGATGGATCCGCGTCACCTGCACTGATACATTGTAACAACATGTCAGTGTTTAGCTGACTGAGGATTATCTACACTGATGTAACTGTGACAGCCCCTCAGCTGTGTGAACCATGAATGCTTCCATTCACTGACAGACAGCAGAGATAACCACTGGTAAGTGAATATACTCCTTGCTGCTGCTGTTTGTCACCGGTAATGGCGGCGTCCAGGGTACATGTCCGCGAAGTTTATACATTTTGTCACCGCTCTCGTCTTGGTGGCTCCGTTCTGTTTCCGCCACACCTTAGCCACACCCACTTAGAACGCCGCTAGACCTGCTGGTAGCTGATTGAACGGATGAATTTGCCGCAGGGCACGAGCGCCATCTTGTCTGTGCCCGGGGATGCAGCTTGTTTGTTCTTCCTTTTTCTTCCAGACCTCCGAGCTGGGGGTGACGGAGCACGTCGAAGGAGACTCTTGTAAATTCGCCTTGTGGTCGGGTCGGACGCCGTCCTCCGATAATAAAACCGTGCTGAAGGTTCGTTCCTCGTGAATTCTGTCAGATTCCTTTTGGGCAATTGTTTCTGCACTTTCCACAAGACCTGATTCATATATACTCCAGTCACAGCCGAAGCTGCCGTCACAGTCCTGCTACTTTCCCTGCACAATCTTACCCAGCGCTGCAGTGACTGTACAGAGCGCGCTCTGCTGTGCTGGATGCTGAGGGATGTAGTGCTGGCATCAGAGGGGAGATAACACATCTCACACAGAGCATGGAGCAGCATGGGAAGCTCAAGGGACAGGGAGCAGAATTGTGGCTGCAGCTTTGGAGGTGACTGGAGCATAAGATATGATGTAACTGCAGTAGTGTGACAGGAGCGTAAGGCCTAATATAAGTACAGAATTAAGACTGCAGTGCAGGAGGGAAATGCAGCTCTGGATGTGACTGGAGTATCAGATATGATGTGACTGCAGCTCTGGATGTGACTGGAGTATAGATATGATGTGACTGCAGCTGTGGATGTGACTGGAGTATCAGATATGATGTGACTGCAGCTCTGGATGTGACTGGAGTATCAGATATGATGTGACTGCAGCTGTGGATGTGACTGGAGTATAGATATGATGTGACTGCAGCTGTGGATGTGACTGGAGTATAGATATGATGTGACTGCAGCTCTGGATGTGACTGGAGTATATGATGTGACTGCAGCTGTGGATGTGATGGGGATATGATGTGACTCAGCTCTGGATGTGACTGGAGTATAGATATGATGTGACTGAGCTCTGGATGTGCTGGAGTATAGATATGATGTGACTGCAGCTCTGGATGTGACTGGAGTATAGATATGAGTGACCTGGTGGATGTGACTGGAGTATAGATATGAATGTGACTGCAGCTGTGGATGTGACGGAGTATCAGATATGATGTGACTGCAGCTCTGGATGTGACTGGAAGTATCAGATATGATGTGACTGCAGCTCTGGATGTGACTGGAGTCAGATAGAGTATGATGTGACTGCAGCTCTGGATGTGACTGGAGTATAGATATGATGTGACTGCAGCTCTGGATGTGACTGGAGTATAGATATGATGTGACTGCAGCTCTGATGTGACTGGAGTATAGAATAGATGTGACCAAGCTGTGGATGTGACTGGAGTATCAGATATGATTGTGACTGCAGCTCTGGATGTGACTGGAGAGATATGAGATATATGTGACTGCAGCTCTGGATGTGACTGGAGTATCAGATATGATGTGACTGCAGCTCTGGATGTGACTGGAGTATCATGATGATGATGTGACTGCAGCTGTGGATGTGACTGGAGTATCAGATATGATGTGACTCTGTGGATGTGACTGGAGTATCAGATATGATGTGACTGCAGCTCTGGATGTGACTGGAGTATCAGATATGATGTGACCGCAGCTCTGGATGTGACTGGAGTATCAGATATGATGTGACTGCAGCTCTGGATGTGACTGGAGTATCAGATATGATGTGACTGCAGCTGTGGATGTGACTGGAGTATCAGATATGATGTGACTGCAGCTCTGGATGTGAACTGGAGTATAGATATGATGTGACCTGCAGCTTGGATGTGAATGGAGTATCAGAATATGATTGTGACTGCAGCTTGGATGTGACTGGAGTATCAGATATGATGTGACTGCAGCTCTGGATGTGATGGAGTATAGATATGATGTGACTGCAGCTCTGGATGTGCTGAAGATCAGATATGATGTGACTGCAGCTGTGGATGTGATGGAGTATCAGATATGATGTGACTGCAGCTCTGGATGTGTGAAGTATCAGATATGAATGTGACTGCAGCTGTGGATGTGATGGAGTATAGATTGATGTGACTGCAGCTGTCTGGATGTGAATGAAGTATAGATAGGATGTGACTGCAGCTGTGGATGTGACTGGAGTATAGATATGATGTGACTGCAGCTCTGGATGTGACTGGAGTATAGATATGATGTGACCGCAGCTCTGGATGTGACTGGAGTATAGATATGATGTGACTGCAGCTCTGGATGTGACTGGAGTATCAGATATGATGTGACCACAGCTGTGGATGTGACTGGAGTATCAGATATGATGTGACCGCAGCTCTGGATGTGACTGGAGTATAGATGTGATGTGACTGCAGCTCTGGATGTGACTGGAGTATCAGATATGATGTGACCACAGCTGTGGATGTGACTGGAGTATAGATATGATGTGACTGCAGCTTGGATGTGACTGGAGTATAGATATGATGTGACTGCAGCTCTGGATGTGACTGGAGTATCAGATATGATGTGACTGCAGCTCTGGATGTGACTGGAGTATAGATATGATGTGACTGCAGCTCTGGATGTGAATGGAGTATCAGATATGATGTGACCGCAGCTCTGGATGTGACTGGAGTATAGATATGATGTGACTGCAGCTCTGGATGTGACTGGAGTATCAGATATGATGTGGCCGCAATGTGATGACTGGAGTATCATGTGATGCAGCTCTGGATGTGACTGGAGTATCAGATATGATGTGACTGCAGTGTGGATGTGACTGGAGTATTGGATATGGATGTGATGAGCTGTGGATGTTGATGTATGATGTGACTGCAGCTGTGGGATGTGACTGGAGTATCAGATATGATGTGACTGCAGCTCTGGATGTGACTGGAGTATCAGATATGATGTGAGCCGCAGCTGTGGATGTGACTGGAGTATAGATATGATGTGTGCAGCTCTGGATGTGACTGGGTATCAGATATGATGTGACTGCAGATGTGACTGGAGATGAATGATGTGACTGCAGCTCTGGATGTGACTGGAGTAAGTATAGATATGATGTGACTGCAGCTCTGGATGTGACTGACTGGAGTATCAGATATGATGTACTGCAGCTCTGGAATGTGACTGGAGTATAGATATGATGTGACTGCAGCTGGATGTGACTGGAGTATCAGATATGATGTGACTGCAGCTCTGGATGTGACTGGAGTATCAGATATGATGTGACTGCAGCTGGATGTGACTGGAGTGATGCAGCTCTGGATGTGACTGGAGTATAGATATGATGTGACTGCAGCTGTGGATGTGACTGGAGTATCAGATATGATGTGACTGCAGGATGTGACTGGAGTATCAGATATGATGTGACTGCAGCTCTGGATGTGACTGGAGTATAGATATGATGTGACTGCAGCTGTGGATGTGACTGGAGTATCAGATATGATGTGACTGCAGCTGTGGATGTGACTGGAGTATCAGATATGATGTGACTGCAGCTGTGGATGTGACTGGAGTATCAGATATGATGTGACTGCAGCTCTGGATGTGACTGGAGTATAGATATGATGTGACTGCAGCTGTGGATGTGACTGGAGTATCAGATATGATGTGACTGCAGCTCTGGATGTGACTGGAGTATCAGATATGATGTGACTGAGCTCTGGATGTGACTGAGTATGATATGATGTGATATGATGTGACTGCAGCTCTGGATGTGCTCTGGATGTAGATATGATGTGACTGCAGCTCTGGATGTGACTGGAGTATCAGATATGATATGACTGCAGCTCTGGATGTGACTGGAGTATAGATATGATGTGACTGCAGCTCTGGATGTGACTGGAGTATAGATATGATGTGACTGCAGCTCTGGATGTATACAAGTAACGGTCAGCTCCTTACCCAAGTATAGCGCTGCAACGGGAAGGAGAATCACTCCACAACATATAACGAAAAAATCCCGGCAGACACTGGTGTTCAATCAGTGCTTCATTTATTGTTCAGCGCATAAAAGAACGCGTTTCGGCTAACAAGCCTTCATCAACTAATGAGTTGATGAAGGCTTGTTAGCCGAAACGCGTTCTTTTATGCGCTGAACAATAAATGAAGCACTGATTGAACACCAGCGTCTGCCGGGATTTTTTCGTTATATGCAGCTCTGGATGTGACTGGAGTATCAGATGTGATGTGACTGCAGCTCTGGATGTGACTGGAGTATCAGATGTGATGTGACTGCAGCTCTGGATGTGACTGGAGTATCAGATGTGATGTGACTGCAGCTCTGGATGTGACTGGAGTATCAGATATGATGTGACTGCAGCTCTGGATGTGACTGGAGTATTGGGATGCAGTAATGTTTGTCTGTATATGGGGAGACATGCTCTTGTCCAGGACACATTGACGCACTATGTGGCAGCATCTTGCGCTCTTCTCTGCGCGTGCGTCTGGGGTGGAGCTGCCGCTCTTCCGGTGTGACGTCTCCTTTGTCTGTAGGCATCAAGTTTAGAAGTAAAACAGGAATGGATCAAAAACATCCGAGAGGTGATCCAGGAGAGGATGATCCACCTGAAGGGCGCCTTAAAGGAGCCGATCCAGCCCCCGAAGACCCCAGCCAAGCAGAGGAACAACAGCAAGAGGTAAGAGACGCGCAGAGACGCAGCCACCGCAGAGGGGATTGGGAATGTGTATAGTTCGTGAGGGACTAGTGCAAGATTCAGAGGGTCAGGTTCTGGGGGTCCTGGACGGCAGAATGTGGGGATGGTGCAGGATCTACATGGGCACAATGTCTTAAGGGCAGAGTCTGGAGATGAGGGGAACATCTCATTGTACAGCTGACAGTTGTGTCTTTTCCTTGCAGGGATGGACTGGAGGATCTGGACAGTCAGGGGGACGGCAGCAGCCAGCCGGACACCATCTCTATCGCATCGCGGACATCACAGAACACTGTGGACAGCGACAAGGTAAGATCCAAAACCCTAGATACTGTGACAGACTCGTCCTGAGGGGGCGCTGTACGCTGGCAAACACGAAAGCAACGCAAGAGAGACTGGCTGATAACAGGGAGCAATAGACTGTATTCTCCTGTCCTACAGTCATCCTCTCCCCTGAAATGTCTGATAACAGGGAGCAATAGATTGTATTCTCCTGTCCTACAGTCATCCTCTCCTCTGAAATGGCTGATAACAGGGAGCAATAGATTGTATTCTCCTGTCCTACAGTCATCCTCTCCCCTGACATGTCTGATAACAGGGAGCAATAGACTGTATTCTCCTGTCCTACAGCATCATCTCCCCTGAAATGTCTGATAACAGGGAGCAATAGACTGTATTCTCCTGTCCTACAGTCATCCTCTCCCCTGAAATGTCTGATAACAGGGAGCAATAGACTGTATTCTCCTGTCCTACAGTCATCCTCTCCTCTGAAATGTCTGATAACAGGGAGCAATAGATTGTATTCTCCTGTCCTACAGTCATCCTCTCCCCTGAAATGTCTGATAACAGGGAGCAATAGATTGTATTCTCCTGTCCTACAGTCATCCTCTCCCCTGAAATGTCTGATAAAGGGAGCAATAGATTGTATTCTCCTGTCCTACAGTCATCCCTCTCCTCTGAAACTGAAATCTGATAAACAGGGAGCAATAGATTGTATTCTCCTGTCCTACAGTCATCCTCTCCCCTGAAGATAACAGGGGCAATAGATTGTATTCTCGTCCTAACAGTCATCCTCTCCCTGAAATGTCAGCAATAGATTGTATTTCCTGTCCTACAGTCATCCTCTCCCCTGAAATGGTGATAACAGGGAGCAATAGATTTATCTCCTGTCCTACGTCATCCTCCCCTGAAATGTCTTGATAACAGGGCATTCTCCTGTCCTACAGTCATCCTCTCCCCTGAAATGGCTGATAACAGGGAGCAATAGACTGTATTCTCCTGTCCTACAGTCATCCTCTCCTCTGAAATGTCTGATAACAGGAGCAATAGACTGTATTCTCCTGTCCTACAGTCATCCTCTCCCCTGAAATGTCTGATAACAGGGAGCAATAGATTGTATTTCCTGTCCTACAGTCATCTCTCCCCTGAAATGTCTGATAACAGGGAGCAATAGACTGTATTCTCCTGTCCTACAGTCATCCTCTCCTCTGAAATGTCTGATAACAGGGAGCAATAGATTGTATTCTCCTGTCCTACAGTCATCCTCTCTCCTGAAATGTCTGATAACAGGAGCAAATAGATTGTATTCTCCTGTCCTAACAGTCATCCTCTCCTCTGAAATGTCTGATAACAGGGAGCAATAGATTGTATTCTCCTGTCCTACAGTCATCCTCTCCTCTGAAATGTCTGATAACAGGGAGCAATAGACTGTTATTCTCCTGTCCTACAGTCATCCTCTCCCCTGAAATGTCTGATAACAGGGAGCAATAGATTGTATTCTCCTGTCCTACAGTCATCCTGTCCCCTGAAATGCTGATAACAGGGGGCAATAGATTGTATTTCTGTCCTACAGTCATCCTCTCCCCTGAAATGGCTGATTTGTATTCTCCTGTCCTACAGTCATCTCCCTGAAAATGGCTGATAACAGGGAGCAATAGATTGTATTCTCCTGTCCTACAGTCATCCTCTCCCCTGAAATGTCTGATAACAGGGAGCAATAGATTGTATTCTCCTGTCCTACAGTCATCCTCTCCTCTGAAATGTCTGATAACAGGGGGCAATAGACTGTATTCTCCTGTCCTCCAGTCATCCTCTCCCCGGCTGATAACAGGGGGCAGTAGTTTTCCTTTTTATTTGCCATACTCTGACCCCTTTAATAACGTGAATCAGGCTTCACTTTGTTGCACTTTGTATTTTTGTTCTTTGTGAGCTAAACACTTGTGCAGCAAAGGTCTCTCCTGTCTCCTGTCCTGGCCTCTGGGATTCTTTTTCCCTGTACTGATATACAGTAACAACCCCTCAGCAGTGTGAAGGTTTGGGGTCAGGATGAGAGATCTTACAGGAAATCTGTCACCAGCGACCTCCCTATTCAGCTTCCTGGGAGGAAAGGGCTGGCCACAGAAGGGGGTGGAGCTTAGGTGCAAGAAGAGCAATGATGCCGCCCTTATTGCACTAAAGGCCTAATTTGCATATTAACTAAAAGTATCATAACTCAGGAACGGAGCCTCGGATCAGTTAAAGAAACGCAGGGTTTTAATCAAGAGGAGCCGAGCTCTGTGTCGGGGGGATCGGGCGGTTGGGGTGACAGATCCCTTTAATGGGACCCACTCTTCCGTGCTGTGGTGCCGGGGCACACTGACGAGTCTGCAGTTCTGACAGCTTCCGCTGTCTTTTCTGACTCCTCACAGCGCCTACCTGTCTGTAAGGGGTTATTGCACTGCTCATCCAGAGCCCCCTGATTCATCAATGGATTTTAAGAGTTGCAGTGAAGACTGACACTGGTATGTAATCCTGCAGACGTCTGCACCTTTTAGGGTTTGTCTACCTGCAGAGATCCCAGAAATGTGGGGTGTGGGGTGCGCCTTCCCCCCAGTCCGGCTGACTTCTGGTATCTTCTTTCTCACATTCCTGCTGAACCTGCTGGACGAGCGGCGGGCGCCGTGTGCAGAGTCTGGCGGTCGGTGTCAGGTCCACAGCGTTATATTCAGAGGGTTTTCATTCTTACATGTAGCAGTGCCGGTTGTGCGTTATCCTGATTAATCGTTGTGCTCCTGCCTGCAGTCGCCGGTCGCACTGAGCTGCACCCGGGTGTAGTCCACGGCCTCCTGCGCAGCCTCTGCTAATCACAAGACGTTCCTGACACACATGTGATGTGCTGCAGGCTCTGCGCCGGCCCCTTGTGTCACAGTGTGCAAACCCTCGCCAGCTGCAGCCGCACACTGCCACTACCGCTCTGCTGTGCCGTGGAGGGCGCACCATGAAAAAGTGGCTGAAGCAGGGGAAGCGGGGGTCAGCTGTAAGTAGACGCACGGACTGTGAGTGCAACGCTCTGTATACTGGGTGCTTATCCTAGGGGAGATGTTCTGCGGGCTGGGCGTGGGCAAGCTCCTTACCTGACTGTACCTTGATGGGCGTAGTGTGCGGCTGAGAGGGAGCGGTCGTGGGTTATACGGGGGTCCGGGAAGCTGCCGCCGATTAACCCCGTCAGTGCCAGCTCCGCCCACACTGCCACCATTGTGTCCCTGGGGGTCCTGCCATAGAAGACAGGGGCGACGCGGGGTGCCCTCTGATATTACCCAGCCCCCGCACTGTCCGGTGCCCTCTGATATTACCCAGCCCCCGCACTGTCCGGTGCCCCCTGATATTACCAGCCCCCGCACTGTCCGTGCCCCCTGATATTACCCCCCTGATATACCCAGCCCCCGCACTGTCCGGTGCCCCCTGATATTACCCAGCCCTGCACTGTCCGTGCCCCCTGATATTACCCACCCCGCACGTCCGCATGCCTCTGATATTACCCAGCCCCCGCACTGTCGTGCCCCTATATTACCCAGCCCCCGCACTGTCCCGGTGCGCCCCTGATATTACCGCAGCCCCCGCACTGTCCGGTGCCCCCTGATATTACCCAGCCCCCGCACTGTACCCGGCACTGCGGTGCCCCTGATATTGACCCAGCCCCGCACTGTCCGGTGCCCTGCCCCTGATATTACCCAGCCCCCCGCACTGTCCGGTGCCCCCTGATATTACCCAGCCCCCGCACTGTCCGGTGCCCCTGATATTGCCCCAGCCCCCAGCCCCCGCACGTCCGGTGCCCTGATATTACCCAGCCCCGCACTGTCCGTGCCCCTGATATTACCAGCCCCCGCACTGTCCGGTGCCCCCCTGATATTACCCAGCCCCCGCACTGTCCGGTGCCCTCTGATATTACCGGTGCCCCCTGATATTCCCAGCCCCGCACTGTCCGGTGCCCCCTGATATTACCAGCCCCCGCACTGTCGGTGCCCCCTGATATTACCAGCCCCGCACTGGCCCCTGTACCAGCCCCCGCGCATCTGATATTACCGCAGCCCCTCGCACTGTCCGGTGCCCCTGATATTACCCAGCCCCCGCACTGTCCGGTGCCCCCTGATATTACCAGCCCCGCACTATCGGTGCCCTGATATTGTCCGGTGCCCTCTGATATCACCCAGCCCCCGCACTGTCCGGTGCCCCTGATATTCACAGCCCCCGCACTGTCCGGTGCCCTGATATTACCCAGCCCCGCACTGTCCGGTGCCCCTGATATTTACCCCAGCCCCCGCACTGTCCGGTGCCCCCTGATATACCCACCCCCGCACTGTGTCCCGGTGCCCCTGATATTACCCAGCCCCCGCACTGTCCGGTGCCCCTGATATTACCCAGTCCCGCACTGTTGCCCCGGCCCCCGCACTGTCCGGTGCCCTCTGATATTACCAGCCCCGCACTGTCGGTGCCCCCTGATATTACCAGCCCCCGCACTGTGTGCCCGGATAGCCCCCGCACACTGTCGGTGCCCCCTGATATTAACCCAGCCCGCACTGTCCGTGCCCTGATATTACCCAGCCCGCACTGTCGGTGCCCCCTGATATTACCCAGCCCCCGCACTGTCCGGTGCCCTCTGATATTACCCAGCCCCCACTTCCGGTGCCCCCTGATATTACCGCCCCCGCCAACTGTCCGGTGCCCTCTGATATTACCCAGCCCCCGCACTGTCCGGTGCCCTCTGATATACCCAGCCCCCGCACTGTCGGTGCCCCTCTGATATTACCCAGCCCGCACTGCGGTGCCCCCTGATATTACCCCGCCCCCGCACTGTCCGCGCACTGCCCCCTCTGATATTACCCAGCCCCCGCACTGTCCGGTGCCCTCTGATATTACCCAGCCCCCGCACTGTCCGGTGCCCTCTGATATTACCCAGCCCCCGCACTGTCCGGTGCCCCCTGATATTACCCAGCCCCGCACTGTCCGGTGCCCCCTGATAATTACCCAGCCCCCGCGCCTGTCCGGTGCCCCTGATATTACCCAGCCCCCGCACTGTCCGGTGCCCTCTGATATTACCCAGCCCCCGCACTGTCCGGTGCCCCTGATATTACCCAGCCCGCACTGTCCGTGCCCTCTATATTACCAGCCCCCGCACTGTCCGGTGCCCCCTGATATTACCCAGCCCCGCACTGCACTGTCGGTGCCCCCTGATATTACCCAGCCCCGCACTGTCCGGTGCCCTCTGATATTTACCAGCCCCGCCGCACGTGCGCCTCTGATATTACCCAGCCCCCGCACTGTCCGGTGCCCCTCTGATATTACCCAGCCCCCGCACTGTCCGGTGCCCCCTGATATTACCCAGCCCCCGCACTGTCCGGTGCCTCTGATTTACCCAGCCCCCGCACTGTCCGGTGCCCCCTGATATTACCAGCCCCGCACTGTCCGGTGCCCTCTGATATTACCCAGCCCCGCACTGTCCGGTGCCCTCTGATATTACCCAGCCCCCGCACTGTCCGGTGCCCCCACCCAGCCCCCGCACTGTCCGGTGCCCCTGTATCACCCAGCCCCCGCACTGTCCGGTGCCCCTGATATTACCCAGCCCCCGCACTGTCCGGTGCCCCCTGATATTACCCAGCCCCCTGCACTGTCCGGTGCCCCTGATATTACCCAGCCCCGCACTGTCCGGTGCCTGATATTCCCAGCCCCCGCACTGTCCGTGCCCCTGATATTACCAGCCCCCGCACTGTCCGGTGCCCTATATTACCCAGACTGTCCGGTGCCCCTGATATTACCCCACTGTCCGGTGCCCCTGATATTACCCAGCCCCCGCACTGTCCGGTGCCTCTGATATTACCCAGCCCCCGCACTGTCCGGTGCCCTGATATTACCCAGCCCCCGCACTGTCCGGTGCCCCCTGATATTACCCAGCCCCGCACTGTCCGTGCACTGTCGGTGCCCCTGATATTACCCCAGCCCCCGCACTGTCCGGTGCCCTCTGATATTACCAGCCCCGCACTGTCCGGTGCCCTGATTACCCAGCCCCTGCCCCGCACTGTCCGGTGCCCCTGATATTACCCAGCCCCGCACTGTCCGGTGCCCCCTGATATTACCCAGCCCCGCACTGTCCGGCCTATTACCACCCCGCACTGCCACTCGCATGTCCGGTGCCCTGATATTACCCATCTGTCGCGGTGCCCCCTGATATGATACCCAGCCTCGCACTGTCCGGTGCCCCTGATATTACCCCCAGCCCCGCACTGTCCGGTGCCCCCCTGATATTACCCAGCCCACCCAGCCCCCGCACTGTCCGGTGCCCCCTGATATTACCCAGCCCCCGCACTGTCCGGTGCCCGCTCCCCCTGTGTGCCAGGCTCCTCTCAGGTGCAGAGATGATGGATGCAGTTGTCACGTGGCTCCATGTGGACCATTAACCCTGCACAGACTGGTGGACGGCTGCAGCCCCCAGTATAGACAGGCCGGGCTGTGTGGTGGCACTCTGGCTGTACAGGGGTTAATGGCGCGTGTCCTCAGTGAGAGGGTAAAGTCCATATAGTGATCGGGAGACGCCTTCACAGGGACAAGAGCGTCTGACATTGTGCCGGCTCTAGGACCCTGCGCCAGGGGCACGAACTGATCTCTTACTTACACGTGGTCCTCAGCATGTAACATGTCATCTGCAGAGCTGTGTACTATTTACTGACACAGGGTTCTCAGCATGTAACATGTCATCTGCAGAGCTGTGTACTATTTGTACACTCAGCATGTAATCAGAGTCCTCATGTAAACATGCATCTGCAGCTGTGTATATTTACTGACACAGGTCCTCAGCATGTACATATTAGAGCTGTGTACTATTTTACTGACACAGGTCCTCAGCATGTAACATCATGTTATCTGCAGAGCTGTGTACTATTTACTGACACAGGGTCCTCAGCATGTAACATGTCATCTGCAGGCTGTGTACTATTTACTGACACAGGGTCCTCAGCTGTACATTATCTGCAGAGCTGTGTACTATTTACTGACACAGGGTCCTCAGCATGTAACATGACATCTGCAGAGCTGTGTGCTATTTACTGACACAGGGTTCTCAGCATGTAACATGTCATCTGCAGAGCTGTGTACTATTTACTGACACAGGGTTCTCAGCATGTAACATGACATCTGCAGAGCTGTGTACTATTTACTGACACAGGTCCTCAGCATGTAACATGTCATCTGCAGAGCTGTGTACTATTTACTGACACAGGGTCCTCAGCATGTAACATGACATCTGCAGAGCTGTGTGCTATTTACTGACACAGGGTTCTCAGCATGTAACATGTCATCTGCAGAGCTGTGTACTATTTACTGACACGTGGTCCTCAGCATGTAAACAGTTATCTGCCAGAGCTGTGTACTATTTACTGACACAGGGTCCTCAGGCATGTAACATGACTCTGCAGGAGCTGTGTGCTATTTACTGACACAGGGTTCTCAGCATGTAACATGTCATCTGCAGAGCTGTGTACTATTTACTGACACAGGGTTCTCAGCATGTAACATGTCATCTGCCAAGCTGTGTGCTATTTACTGACACGTGTCTCAGGCATGTAACATGTCATCTGCAGAGCTGTGTGCTATTTACTGACACTGGTCCTCAGCATGTAACATGTCATCTGCGAGCTGTGTGCTATTTACTGACACAGGTTCTCAGCATGTAACATGACATCTGCAGAGCTGTGTGCTATTTACTGACACGTGGTCCTCAGGCATGTAACATGTCATCTGCAGAGCTGTGTGCTATTTACTGACACAGGGTTCTCAGCATGTAACATGTCATCTGCAGAGCTGTGTACTATTTACTGACACAGGGTCCTCAGCATGTAACATGTCATCTGCAGAGCTGTGTACTATTTACTGACACAGGGTTCTCAGCATGTAACATGTCATCTGCAGAGCTGTGTACTATTTACTGACACAGGGTTCTCAGCATGTAACATGTCATCTGCCAGAGCTGTGTTACTATTTACTGACACGTGGTTCCTCAGCATGTAACATGTCATCTGCAGAGCTGTTGTACTATTTACTGACACAGGTTCTCAGCATGTAACATGTCATCTTGCAGAGCTGCTGTACTATTTACTGACACAGGGTCCTCAGCATGTAACATGTCATCTGCAGAGCTGTGTACTATTTACTGACACAGGGTCCTCAGCATGTAACATATTATCTGCAGAGCTGTGTACTATTTACTGACACAGGTCCTCAGCATGTAACATGACATCTTGCAGAGCTGTGTGCTATTTACTGACACAGGGTTCTCAGCATGTAACATGTCATCTGCAGAGCTGTGTACTATTTACTGACACGTGGTCCTCAGCATGTAACATGTTATCTGCAGAGCTGTGTACTATTTACTGACACAGGGTCCTCAGCATGTAACATGACATCTGCAGAGCTGTGTGCTATTTACTGACACAGGGTTCTCAGCATGTAACATGTCATCTGCAGAGCTGTGTACTATTTACTGACACAGGTTCTCAGCATTAACATGTCATCCTGCAGAGCTGTGTGCTATTTACTGACACAGGGTTCTCAGCATGTAACATGTCATCTGCAGAGCTGTGTGCTATTTACTGACACAGGGTTCTCAGCATGTAACATGTCATCTGCAGAGCTGTGTGCTATTTACTGACACGTGGTCCTCAGCATGTAACATGTCATCTGCAGAGCTGTGTGCTATTTACTGACACGTGGTCCTCAGCATGTAACATGTCATCTGCAGAGCTGTGTGCTATTTACTGACACAGGGTTCTCAGCATGTAACATGACATCTGCAGAGCTGTGTGCTATTTACTGACACGTGGTCCTCAGCATGTAACATGTCATCTGCAGAGCTGTGTGCTATTTACTGACACAGGGTTCTCAGCATGTAACATGTCATCTGCAGAGCTGTGTACTATTTACTGACACAGGGTCCTCAGCATGTAACATGTCATCTGCAGAGCTGTGTACTATTTACTGACACAGGGTTCTCAGCATGTAACATGTCATCTGCAGAGCTGTGTACTATTTACTGACACAGGGTTCTCAGCATGTAACATGTCATCTGCAGAGCTGTGTACTATTTACTGACACAGGGTTCTCAGCATGTAACATGTATCTGCAGAGCTGTGTACTATTTACTGACACGTGTCCTCAGCATGTAACATGTCATCTGCAGAGCTGTGTGCTATTTACTGACACAGGTCCAGCATGTAACATGTCATCTGCAGAGCTGTGTGCTATTTACTGACACGTGGTCCTCAGCATGTAACATGTCATCTGCAGAGCTGTGTGCTATTTACTGACACAGGGTTCTCAGCATGTAACATGTCATCTGCAGAGCTGTGTGCTATTTACTGACACAGGGTCCTCAGCATGTAACATGTCATCTGCAGAGCTGTGTGCTATTTACTGACACAGGGTTTCTCAGCATGTAACATGTTATCTGCAGAGCTGTGTCTATTACTGACACAGGGTCTCAGCATGTAACATGTCATCTGCAGAGCTGTGTACTATTTACTGACACAGGGTGTCCTCAGCATGTACATGTCATCTGCAGAGCTGTGTGCTATTTACTGACACGTGGTCCTCAGCATGTAACATGTACATCTGCAGAGCTGTGTGCTATTTACTGACAAGGTTCTCAGATGTAATGTCATCTGCAGAGCTGTGTGTATTAACTGACACAGGTCTCAGCATGTAACATGTATCTGACAGAGCTGTGTACTATTACTGGACCACAGGTCCTCAGACTGTAACATGTCATGCAAGCGTGTCTATTACGACACAGGGTCCCAGATGAACATTGTCCATCGCAGAGCTGTGTCTATTACTGACCGTGGTCCTACAGCATTTGAAACATGTCCTGCAGAGCGCTGTACTATTTACTGACAACATGGTCCTCAGCACTTAAACATTCATCTGCGAGCTGTGTATATTTACTACACGTTGTCCTCGACAGTAACATGTCATCTGCAGAGCTGATGTACTATTTACGGACACAGGGTTCTCAGCATGTAACATGTTCATTGCAGAGCTGTGTTCTATTACTGACACAGGTTCGCATGTAACAGTTCATTCTGCAGAGCTGTGTACTTTTTACTGACACAGGGCTCAGCATGTAACATGTCATCTGCAGAGCTGTGTGGCTATTATTGCAGGGTTCTCAGCATGTAACATATTATCTGCAGGAGCTGTTACTATTTACTGACACAGGGTTCTCAGCATGTAACATGTTATCTGCAGAGCTGATGTACTATTACTGACACAGGGTCCTCAGCATTGTAACATGTCATCTGCAGAGCTGTGTACTATTTACTGACACAGGGTCCTCAGCATGTAACATGTCATCTGCAGAGCTGTGTGCTATTTACTGACACGCGGTCCTCAGCATGTAACATATTATCTGCAGAGCTGTGTACTATTTACTGCACAGGGTTCTCAGCATGTAACATGTCATCTGCAGAGCTGTGTACTATTTACTGGACACAGGGTCCTCAGGCATGTAACATGTCATCTGCAGAGCTGTGTACTATTTACTGACACAGGGTTCTCAGCATGTAACATGTTATCTGCCAGAGCTGGTACTATTACTGACACGTGGTCCTCAGCATGTAACATGTCATCTGCAGAGCTGGTGTACTATTTACTGACACATGGTCCTCAGCCATGTAACATGTCATCTGCAGAGCTGTGTGCTATTTACTGACACGTGGTCCTCAGCATGTAACATGTCATCTGCAGAGCTGCTGTACTAATTTTACTGACACGGTGGTCCCTCAGCATGTAACATGTCATCTGCAGAAGCTGTTACTATTTACTGACACGTGGTCCTCAGCATGTAACATGTCATCTGCAGAGCTGTTGTGCTATTTACTGACACGTGGTCCTCATCATGTAACATGTCATCTGCAGAGCTGTACTATTTACTGACACAGGGTTCTCAGCATGTAACATGTCATCTGCAGAGCTGTTTGCTATTTACTGACACAGGGTTCTCAGCATGTAACATGTCATCTGCAGAGCTGTGTGCTATTTACTGACACAGGGTTCTCAGCATGTAACATGACATCTGCAGAGCTGTGTGCTATTTACTGGACACAGGGTTCTCAGCATGTAACATTGTCATCTGCCAGAGCTGTGTACTATTTACTGACACAGGGTTCTCAGCATGTAACATGTCATCTGCAGAGCTGTGTGCTATTTACTGACACGTGGTCCTCAGCATGTAACATGTCATCTGCAGAGCTGTGTGCTATTTACTGACACGTGGTCCTCAGCATGTAACATGTCATCTGCAGAGCTGTGTGCTATTTACTGACACGTGGTCCTCAGCATGTAACATGTCATCTGCATCTCTTCCTTTTCGTTACAATGTATCATATATGTATAATATTAGGTCAGGACGGGTTTTTAAGCTTCTGGATATAAGCTAGGCCGCAGAATCGAGAATAGACCGCGGCCACCGCTCGCTGCACAGACGGACGGCGCAGTCAGTACCAGGACTCCGTACGGCGATTTGCGTGTTATCTTTCACCGCGATCTGAATAATTTCCCGCGTGCAGCATCCAAGGGTCAGGACGTGTCAGATAAGGCTGCAGCACAGAAAGGGTTAAAGTCTGTTTGGCTGCGACTCAGTGATCCATCGCCGGTCACACCGTCCCGTACACCAAGCAGCGTGCGGCGAGATTAGCGGCTCCTCCCCAGAGGTCAGCGGCTCTCCCCAGAGGTCAGCGGCTCCTCCCCAGAGGTCAGCGGCTCCTCCCCAGAGGTCAGCGGCTCCTCCCCAGAGATCAGCGGGCTCCTCCCCCAGGGGTCAGCGGCTCCTCCCAGGGGTCAGCGGCTCCTCCCCAGAGATCAACGGCTCCTCCCAGAGATCAGCGGCTCCTCCCAGAGGTCAGCGGCTCCTCCCCAGAGGTCAGCGGCTCCTCCAGAGGTCAGCGGCTCCTCCCAGAGGTCAGCGGCTCCTCCCCAGGGGTCAGCGACTCCCTCCCCAGAGGTCAGCGGCTCCTCCCCAGAGGTCAGCGGCTCCTCCCCCAGAGGTCAGCGGCTCCTCCCCGAGAGGTCAGCGGCTCCTCCCCAGGGGTCAGCGGCTCCTCCCCAGGGGTCAGCGGCTCCTCCCCAGGGGTCAGCGGCTCCTCCCCAGAGATCAACGCTCCTCCCCAGAGGTCAGCGGCTCCTCCAGAGGTCAGCGGCTCTCCCAGAGGTCAGCGGCTCCTCCCCAGGGGTCAGCGGCTCCTCCCCAGGGGTCAGCGGCTCCTCCCCGGGGTCAGCGGCTCCTCCCCAGAGGTCAGCGGCTCCTCCCCAGAGATCAGCGGCTCCTCCCCAGAGGTCAGCGGCTCTCCCCAGAGATCAGCGGCTCCTCCCCAGAGGTCAGCGGCTCCTCCCCAGGGCGTCAGCGGCTCCTCCCCAGAGATCAGCGGCTCCTCCCCAGAGATCAGCGGCTCCTCCCCAGAGGTCAGCGGCTCCTCCCCAGAGATCAGCGGCTCCTCCCCAGAGATCAGCGGCTCCTCCCCAGAGGTCAGCGGCTCCTCCCCAGAGATCAGCGGCTCCTCCCCAGAGATCAGCGGCTCCTCCCCAGAGGTTTGGCTGCGACTCAGAAGGCTGCGGAGGATCGCTCTGCACTAAGATCCCTCCAGACTACGACCACGGTGCAGGTACTTGCCTGTAACCTGGCACCAGCCCTGCGTGCTGCGCCACTCCTGCTTCTGGATCCACAGACAACCGCCGCGCTCCATCGTGCTCCGCAGCAAGGCGATCCGTTTTTTGATGGAACCGGCAGGGCGACATTTTTCCTTTCACATTCAAGAATTTTGACATTTCGCACTTTTTTCTTTCCGTTTTGATTGCGCCCGGATCCTGGCGCTGATGTGACACACGGGTATTTTACGCTGCGATCTTCACCCTGATCTTATCTGACATGTTGTCAGGATGGCGCCATTGGCAGCACTGTGTCAGCCAGACCGCCGCCGCCCAGAGCCGTTATGATTCGCGGTCAGTGTAATGACCCCCATAGATGACAGAAGATGGGGTGTTAGGGCGGCTGCCCCCTGCCCAATCACTGCCCGCTGCAGGGACCCTGGAATCTGTCGATATCTGCTGTTTCCTTGTGGTCAGATCGATACATTATTGCGTCTGATCTGGTTATTGATGACGGCAGTGCGGGGGTCAGCGGCTCCTCCCCAGAGGTCAGCGGCTCCTCCCCAGGGGTCAGCGGCTCCTCCCCAGAGATCAACGGCTCCTCCCCAGAGGTCAGCGGCTCCTCCCCAGAGGTCAGCGGCTCCTCCCAGAGATCAGCGGCTCCTCCCCAGGATCAGCGGCCCCCCAGAGATCAGCGGCTCCTCCCCAGAGATCAGCGGCTCCTCCTTAGAGGTCAGCGGCTCCTCCCCAGAGATCAGCGGCTCCTCCCCAGAGATCAGCGGCTCCTCCCCAGAGGTCAGCGGCTCCTCCCCAGGGGTCAGCGGCTCCTCCCCAGGGGTCAGCGGCTCCTCCCCAGGGGTCAGCGGCTCCTCCCCAGAGATCAGCGGCTCCTCCCCAGAGATCAGCGGCTCCTCCCCAGAGATCAGGAGCCGCCTGTCTCTGGACTCTGGGGGGGGCACA
This sequence comes from Rhinella marina, assembly GCA_900303285.1. NCBI lineage: Eukaryota > Metazoa > Chordata > Amphibia > Anura > Bufonidae > Rhinella > Rhinella marina. The sequence goes on along the minus strand of ONZH01011375.1, from coordinate 75,608 downwards.
AACTTATTCATGTTCATCTCTTGTCTGCGTCAGATCCTCAGAATCTTCCGTTGTCCTCGTTTGTGACATTGAAACGAGCGAACAATGGCCAATATGGCGGCCGGCAGTAGGTGTCGGAGTCCTGTCACCTCTGCAGGTTGAGCTCTGGTTTCATTTTGCACCCCCCCTCCCCCGCTGATAAATCTCTGACCTCATGAAATACTTTGGTTTTACCAGTTCTGTTCAGGAAACGGTTAATGGCGGAGTCTGGCGAGGAGCGGAGTATGACTTTTATTCGGGTGCCTGCATTGCCTCCTCAGCCCCCCACCGTCTCATGTGGCGTCCGTGGACGGAGGATCGCTCTGCACTAAGATCCCTCCAGACTACGACCACGGCGCAGGTACTGCCTGTAACCTGGCACCAGCCTGCGTGCTGCGCCACTCCTGCTTCTGGATCCACAGACACCGCCGCGCTCCCATCGTGCTCCGCAGCAGAGGCGATCCGTTTTTTGATGGAACCGGCAGGGCGACATTTTTCCTTTCACATTCAAGAATTTTGACATTTCGCACTTTTTTCTTTCCGTTTTGATTGCGCCCGGATCCTGGCGCTGATGTGACACACGGGTATTTTACGCTGCGATCTTCACCCTGATCTTATCTGACATGTTGTCAGGATGGCGCCATTGGCAGCACTGTGTCAGCCAGACCGCCGCCGCCCAGAGCCGTATGATTCGCGGTCAGTGTAATGACCCCCATAGATGACAGAAGATGGGGTGTTAGGGCGCTGCCCCTGCCCAATCACTGCCCGCTGCAGGGACCCTGGAATCTGTCGATATCTGCTGTTTCCTTGTGTCAGATCGATACATTATTGCATCTGATCTGGTTATTGATGACGGCAGTGCGGGGGTTAATTGTTGTCATGGAAACATGTTATCTGTGACCGGCGGTCTCGGAGGCTGCGGCCGGATGGACAGGACGGACACTCTGTTTACCTGGCTCCAGTGCTGTGGGGCTGAGGGTTTGTTACATTTGTATCAGTGTAGACAGGCAAGCATCCCGGACTCCAGACTGATACATTGTAACAATCAGGTGAGGAGGGAGATGTGTTCTGCTGATGTGTTTACTGCACACGATGTCCAGACTGATACAGTGTAACAAACCCTAACAAACAGTGTACTGATTCAGTGCTCAGGGCTTCAGCTGCTCCCGTCGGTGTACTGGTGCAGTGCTCAGGGCTTTAGCTTCTCCCGTCGGTGTACTGGTGCAGTGCTCAGGGCTTCAGCTGCTCCCGTCAGTGTACTGGTGCAGTGCTCAGAGCTTCAGCTGCTCCCGTCGGTGTACTGGTTTAGTGCTCAGGGCCTTAGCTGCTCCCGTCGGTGTACTGGTTTAGTGCTCAGGGCCTTAGCTGCTTCCCGTCAGTTGTAACTGGTGCAGTGCTCAAGAGCTTCAGCTGCTCCCGTCGGTGTACTGGTTTAGTGCTCAGGGCCTTAGCTGCTCCCGTCGGTGTACTGGGTTCAGTGCTCAGGGCCTTAGCTGCTCCCTTCGGTGTACTGGTGCAGTGCTCAGGGCTTCAGCTGCTCCCGTCGGTGTAGTGGTGCAGTGCTCAGGGCCTTAGCTGCTCCGTCGGTGTACTGGTGCAGTGCTCAGGGCTTCAGCTGCTCCCGTCGGTGTACTGGTGCAGTGCTCAGGGCTCGGCTGCTCCCGTCGGTGTACTGGTGCAGTGCTCAGAGCTTCAGCTGCTCCCGGTCGGTGTACTGGTGCAGTGCTCAGGGCTTCAGCTGCTCCCGTCGGTGTACTGATGCAGTGCTCAGAGCTTCAGCTGCTCCCGTCAGTGTAGTGGTGCAGTGTTCAGGGCCTTAGCTGCTCCCGTCGGTGTACTGGTGCAGTGCTCAGGGCTTTAGCTTCTCCCGTCGGTGTACTGGTGCAGTGCTCAGGGCTTCAGCTGCTCCCGTCCGTGTACTGGTGCAGTGCTCAGGGCTTCAGCTGCTCCCGTCGGTGTACTGGTTCAGTGCTCAGGGCTTTAGCTGCTCCCGTCGGTGTACTGGTGCAGTGCTCAGGCTTCAGCTGCTCCCGTCGGTGTACTGGTGCAGTGCTCAGGGCTTTAGCTTCTCCCGTCGGTGTACTGGTGCAGTGCTCAGGGTTTCAGCTGCTCCTGTCGGTGTAGTGGTGCAGTGCTCAGGGCTTCAGCTGCTCCCGTCGGTGTACTGGTGCAGAGCTCAGGGCTTCAGCTGCTCCCGTCGGTGTACTGGTTCAGTGCTCAGGGCCTTAGCTGCTCCTTGTCGGTGTACTGGTTCAGTGCTCAGGGCCTTAGCTTCTCCCGTCGGTGTACTGGTGCAGTGCTCAGGGCGCTTAGCTGCTCCCGTCGGTATACTGGTGCAGTGCTCAGGGCTTTCAGCTGCTTCCCGTCGTGTTACGGTGCAGTGCTCAGGGCTTTAGCTTCTCCCGTCGGTGTACTGGTGCAGTGCTCAGGGCTTCAGCTGCTCCTGTCGGTGTACTGGTTCAGTGGCTCAGGGCCTTAGCTGCTGCCCGTCGGTGTACTGGTGCAGTGTCAGGGCTTCAGCTGCTCCGTCGGTGTACTGTGCAGTGCTCAGGGCTTCAGCTGCTCTGTCGGTGTACTGGTGCAGTGCTCAGGGCCTTAACTGCTCCGTCGGTGTACTGGTGCAGTGCCAGGGCCTTAACTGCTCCCGTCGGTGTACTGGTGCAGTGCTCAGGCTCAGCTGCTCCCGTCGGTGTACTGGTGCAGTGCTCAGGGCTTCAAGCTGCTCCTGTCGGTGTACTGGTTCAGTGCTCAGGGCCTTAACTGCTCCCGTCGGTGTACTGGTTCAGTGCTCAGGGCTTCAGCTGCTCCTGTCGGTGGTACTGGTTCAGTGCTCAGGGCCTTAGCTGCTCCCGTCGGTGTACTGGTGCAGTGCTCAGGGCCTTAACTGCTCCCGTCGGTGTACTGGTGCAGTGCTCAGGGCTTCAGCTGCTCCCGTCGGTGTACTGGTGGCAGTGCTCAGGGCTTCAGCTGCTCCCGTCGGTGTACTGGTGCAGTGCTCAGGGCTTCAGCTGCTCCTGTCGGTGTACTGGTTCAGTGCTCAGGGCCTTAACTGCTCCCGTCGGTGTACTGGTTCAGTGCTCAGGGCTTTAGCTGCTCCCGTCGGTGTACTGGTGCAGTGCTCCCTCCTATAATCCCTGGCATTACAGGACGGGTGCAGAGTGCCCAGTGTAGTGCCCATAGCAGATGTCTCCCTGCTGCCCACATAAGAGGATAGATTGTGGTAAAACAGATGGGGGGGGGGGGGCGCCCTCGGGCGCCCCTCGGGATTTGGGCCTCACTGGGGTTTTTGTTCATATCTAAACAGTGTAACACTTCCCGGTTGTTACAGTGTGTCAGTGCAGGTAACAATGTATCAGTCTGGAGTCCGGGCTGTGTATGTCAGAGGACACGAGTAACAGACCCTCAGCTGTGAGCAGTATTAGGACACGTGTTCAGCTTCTGTACGGACAATGGGGAGAACTGGCTCAATCGCCCACAGCAACCAATCAGATCCCTCCTCTCATTCTCCAGAGGAGCTGTGAGAGATGGAAGGAGGAATCTGATTGGTTGCTGTGGACAGCTCAGCCAGCTCTACCTTACACCAGTTTGATAAATCTCCTCCATTGTTTCCATTCACTGAAAGTAAAGAGAGCTTAAAAATGGTGAAGAAACCAGTTCCTGCGAGGCCGTCCAGATCCAGGGCTGAAGGTTTTCATGTCCTTATGTGACCTCTCAGCTCCCTGTGGATCTGACACAGAACCGCTCCGCCCCAAGAGCGTCAAAGACTGAAAGCCCACGTTATACCGGAAAATAATACACGGGGGTCAATGAGTCTCTGGGCGGGTGTATATCCCATCTCGTCACATAAGCTCACAATCAAACATCCAGCGCCCCCGCAGGAGCAACACCCCAGGTGTAATGGTGGTACCACACGTGCCAGGCTTAGATACAGTATCACTCAGGCTAGGCTTAGATACAGTATCACTCAGGCCAGGCTTAGATACAGTATCACTCAGGCCAGGCTTAGATACAGTATCACTCAGGCTAGGTTTAGATACAGTATCACTCAGGCTAGGCTTAGATACAGTATCACTCAGGCTAGGCTTAGATACAGTATCACTCAGGCCAGGCTTAGATACAGTATCACTCAGGCCAGGCTTAGATACAGTATCACTCAGGCTAGGCTTAGATACAGTATCACTCAGGCTAGGCTTAGATACAGTATCGCTCAGGCTAGGCTTAGATACAGTATCGCTCAGGCTAGGCTTAGATACAGTATCACTCAGGCCAGGCTTAGATACAGTATCGCTCAGGCCAGGCTTAGATACAGTATCACTCAGGCTAGGCTTAGATCCAGTATCGCTCAGGCTAGGCTTAGATACAGTATCGCTCAGGCTAGGCTTAGATCCAGTATCGCTCAGGCTAGGCTTAGATCCAGTATCGCTCAGGCTAGGCTTAGGTCCTGTATCGCCCAGGCTAGGCTTAGATCCAGTATCGCTCAGGCTAGGCTTAGATCCAGTATCGCTCAGGCCAGGCTTAGATCCAGTATCGCTCAGGCAGGCTTAGATACAGTATCGCTCAGGCTAGGCTTAGATCCAGTATCGCTCAGGCTAGGCTTAGATCCAGTATCGCTCAGGCTAGGCTTAGGTCCTGTATCGCCCAGGCTAGGCTTAGATACAGTATCGCTCAGGCTAGGCTTAGATCCAGTATCGCTCAGGCTAGGCTTAGGTCCTGTATCGCCCAGGCTAGGCTTAGATACAGTATCACTCAGGCTAGGCTTAGATCCTGTATCGCCCAGGCTAGGCTTAGATCCAGTATCGCTCAGGCTAGGCTTAGATCCAGTATCGCTCAGGCTAGGCTTAGATCCTGTATCACTCAGGCCAGGCTTAGATCCTGTATCGCCCAGGCTAGGCTTAGATCCTGTATCACTCAGGCTAGGCTTAGATCCTGTATCACTCAGGCTAGGCTTTAGATCCTGTATCGCCCAGGCTAGGCTTAGATCCTGTATCACTCAGGCTAGGCTTAGATCCTGTATCACTCAGGCTAGGCTTAGATCCTGTATCGCCCAGGCTAGGCTTAGATCCTGTATCACTCAGGCCAGGCTTAGATCCTGTATCGCTCAGGCTAGGCTTAGATATGCGCTGTCCTTTTTGCGGTGTCCTCCTCACACTCTCACTTCTCTTGCAGTTGTCGGGAGGCTGTGAGATGACAACCGTCCTGCAGGATTTCATCGCCATTCACAGCAATGAGCTGAGCATCCAGGGGGGTCAGACGGTGGAGCTGCTGGAGAAGCCGAGTGAACGGCCCGGATGGTGCCTGGTCCGAACCACAGACAGGAGCCCCCCGCAGGAAGGGCTGGTCCCCAGCAGTGCCCTCTGCATCTCGCATTCCCGCAGCAGCGTGGAGATGGAGTGCTTCTTCCCGACAGGAAAAGGTAAGATGGAGGCGATCATTGCCGGGGCCCCAGGGGTCCAATGTCTGATAGTAGTCACTGGGGCCCTCATGTAGCCTGCACTCCCTGCTGAAACCACTGGTTCTGTGTTGTTCTACATTGTGTCCAGTAGGTGGCGCTGTCTTCCTATAGATAATGTGCAATTAAAGGGCCACTAACCCTCCGGAGCAGAGATCAGTCACACGTATGATTGGGGGGGCGCCTTCACTACATTTTCCTTCTGTCATTTCATTTCCTTTCTTATTTCTCTACTTGCTGTCAGTGAATAGAGGCATTCTTGTTTCTTGCTTCTTAGTTTTTCCATTTGATGACAGCAAGCAGAGATCTTTAAAGTCGTGAACTCCTGTTAGAACGCATTGAGTTTCATGTAGACAAAGCTTTCTAAGCCTCACTCCCACAATGCATTGTGCTCTGCTGCATTGCATTCTGGGAGTTGAATTGACAGACACTGAGGCAGCAAAGGGTTCAGAAGTTGAGAAGCAGCAGCTCTGGCTGTGACTGGAGGATATGGAGACTGTATCTGTCACCTGTAGTATGTGGTGTAGTAAATGATGCCCCCAGGGCCCTCGGATCACCCGTTTTTGGCACGTACAGTAAGCCCCCCCGTCCCCATATCTGGCTGTGTGTCAGGAGGCTGAGGTCGGGGCCCCGGCGGCCCTTCCTGTGGCACCGGCTCCTTCTCAGGGGCTCACATACTTCACATTCATGAGGGGCTTTATTCCTCAGACGCCGATCAGGAGCCTGATGGGTCAGTCATGCGGGAACAGTCCACCCGTCTGGACGCAGGGACTGCGGGGCCCCTCATTCATACTGGACCGACGACAACTCTGCACATAGAAATCTGACACCCGAGAGAGGGAGGAGTTATCACAGACAGATATTAATTCTATTATGTGTGATGTATGGACTGATACATTGTAACAAACCATCAGCATAGGAAAGAGAGTTGTGCTGCTGATGTGTTTAGCTCAGCAGATTGTCTGCTGGATACATTGTAACAAACCCTCTGCTGGAGGGTCTTGCTCTCTAGGGACTAAGCGTGGGTTTTATCTCTTCCTCCCTCCCTTATATTTTGGCGTCTGACGCAGCCCCTCATCCCCTCCCCCACCCCAGGTTTCGTGCACCCTGGGGAGGAGAATTCACCTGTTCCTCCCTGGTGCCCCCTCCCCCGCTGGTATCCTGTGGCCACCCCCATACGCCCTGCTCTGTGCCCTCAGGAAGCAGATGGGGGGATGATCTGTGCCCTGGAAATGCCGCACCTGAGCTGACGGGGATCTGGGCCCCGAGCTGCGGACAGACTCATCCTCCGTCATCCCCGGACCTGACAAGAGATTTGTGGACTCCTTCCTGCTCCAGCTCCATTGTTTCTGTCACTTTCTTGATACTTTGTTTCTCTCCTCAGTTGTCGTCTCCGCCGCAGAGTCGCCAGTGTTCCCGTAACAGCGACTCCCACAAGTGTACAGAATCGGGAAGTTATAGGACTGAAAAACAAGACTTGCCGCTCTGTGAGCAGTGATGTCATCAGTGACATCATCAGTAATAGTCACATCATAAATATGTAATGATGTCATCAGTCTGTGAACCGTAACGTCATAGATTTGTGTGCAGTGACATCATCAGACTGTGCAGTGACATTATCAGACTGTGCAGTGACATTATCAGACTGTGCAGTGACATCATCAGACTGTGCAGTGACATCATCAGACTGTGCAGTGACATTATCAGACTGTGCAGTGACATCATCAGACTGTGCAGTGACGTCATCAGACTGTGCAGTGACGTCATCAGACTGTGCAGTGACGTCATCAGATGGTGTGCACCTGAGAACGGGGGGACTTCTCCCCAAAACACATGTTGTTACTATTATCCTAGTTTTTATTCCCCTTTTTAACCCTTTCCTGACCATCATCCCTGCGCTCTCTGATGTCTCCCGCCCAGAGTCACCGCGTTTCGTGCTTCTTGCCTCAGATTGATTTGTTTCGCAGCTTTGTGACGAGGCCTCGGTGACGTCACTGGAGGAAATTCTCATCTGATTTTTTTAAAAAATTTTTTTGTTTTGAATAATAATAAGTAACGTAAATACGGCGCAGGATTGTGCTGACGAGCAACCGCCACAGCCGCCCCCTGCCCCGCCCACTGGATGTCACCTGTATTTTCTCCTTCTTGTGCCCCCATCATCTAACTGTTCATCAGGAGTCTGGTTCATGAATAGAATGCCAGGACTGCAGTGAGGCATGGACAGCCCGGTGTTCTGGCAGTGCGGGGGTTACAGCTTCTTGTTACTGCAGAACAGGAGTCTATTGTTTTCTCATGTAGTTTGGGAAAAAAGGAACCTCTCGCCCAAATTATTATAGTGATTGTGTCTGTAGAGTGCAGCGCCCCGGTGTCTGTAGAGTGCAGTGCCCCGGTGTCTGTAGTGTGCAGTGCCCCGGTGTCTGTAGAGTGCAGTGCCCCGGTGTCTGTAGAGTGCAGTGCCCCGGTGTCTGTAGAGTGCAGTGCCCCGGTGTCTGTAGAGTGCAGTGCCCCGGTGTCTGTAGAGTGCAGTGCCCCGGTGTCTGTTAGAGTGCAGTAGAGTGCAGTGCCCCGGTGTCTGTAGAGTGCAGTGCCCGGTGTCTGTAGAGTGCAGTGCCGCCGTGGTCTGTAGAGTGCAGTGCCCCGGTGTCTGTAGAGTGCAGTGCAGTGCCCGGTGTCTGTGTAGTGTGCAGTGCGCCCCGGTGTCTGTGTAGTGAGTGCAGTGCCCCGGTGTCCTGTGTAGAGTGCAGTGCCCGGTGTCTGTAGTGTGGCAGTGCCCCGGTGTCTGTAGAGTGCAGTGCCGGTGTCTGTAGAGTGCAGTGCCCCGGTGTCTGTAGAGTGCAGTGCCCGGTGTCTGTAGAGTGCAGTGCCCCGGTGTCTGTAGTGCAGTGCCCCGGTGCTGTAGAGTGCAGTGCCCCGGTGTCAGAGTGCAGTGCCCGGTGTCTGTAGAGTGCAGTGCAGTGCCCGGTGTCGGTGTCTGTAGAGTGCAGTGCCCCCGGTGGTCTGTAGAGTGCATCCGGTGTCTGTAGAGTGCAGTGCCCCGGTGTGTCTGTAGAGTGCAGTGCCCCGGTGTCTGTAGAGTTGCAGTGCCCCGGTGTCTGTAGAGTGCAGTGCCCCGGTGTCTGTAGAGTGCAGTGCCCCGGTGTCTGTAGAGTGCAGTGCCCCGGTGTCTGTAGAGTGCAGTAGAGTGCAGTGCCCGGTGTCTGTGTGCAGTAGAGTGCAGTGCCCCGGTGTCTGTAGAGTGCAGTGTAGAGTGCAGTGCCCGGTGTCTGTAGAGTGCAGTGCCCCGGTGTCTGTAGAGTGCAGTGCAGTGCCCCGGTGTCTGTAGAGTGCAGTGCCCCGGTGTCTGTAGAGTGCAGTGCCCCGGTGTCTGTAGTGAGTGTGCAGTGCCCCCGGTGTCGTGTGTAGTGTGCAGTGCCCCGGTGTCTGTAGTGTGCAGTGCCCCGGTGTCTGTAGTGTGCAGTGCCCCGGTGTCTGTAGAGTGCAGTGCCCCGGTGTCTGTAGAGTGCAGTGCCCGGTGTCTCTGTAGAGTGCGCCCCGGGTCGCACCCCGGTGTCTTGTAGTGTGCAGAGTCCGGTGGGTATAGCATGTGGGGCTGTGCAGGGAGCTCCCCGCCTCCTGGCTCTGGCTCCTCCCCCCTGGCTGCGAGGTGACCTGCTCTTCCAGTCCCTGCTCATTGCTGATCATGAGAGGATGAAGAGTGGAAGCCCCTGCGGCCCCCCGCTCTGCTCCCCGGCCTGGTTCTGCTCCCGGTGCTGCTGCTGCCTCCTGGAAGGTGAGTGCTGCCGGGATATTGGGGTCAGATATTCACCCTCATGATTGTCCCTCTCGCAGATCATTAGGTTTATGGGGAGGCTGGAACTGCGGGCTGATGTGACCCCTTCTGGGCTGATGTGACCCCCTTCTGGGCTGATGTGACCCCTTCTGGGCTGATGTGACCCCTTCTGGGCTGATGTGACCCCCTTCTGGGCTGATGTGACCCCCTTCTGAGCTGATGTGACCCCTTCTGAGCTGATGTGACCCCTTCTGGGCTGATGTGACCCCTTTCTGGGCTGATGTGACCCCCTTCTGGGCTGATGTGACCCCCTTCTGGGCTGATGTGACCCCCTTCTGGGCTGATGTGACCCCCTTCTGAGCTGATGTGACCCCCTTCTGGGCTGATGTGACCCCCTTGTGGGCTGATGTGACCCCTGGCGGGGGGATTCATCCAGGACCTCGGTCTCCTCTGTAGCACTGAGCTCTGGTGGGATGCAGCGGTCGGTGCCCTGGGGCTCCACCGCTGGGGGTCAGTCTCGCGGGTGTGGTGGTTATTCAGCGCAGGGTCTGACCCCTCTCTGGGCGATACTCACTCCTCTCATGGTAATTTGTATCCAGGTTTTATGAATGGAGTTGTCGAGGGGGGAGAGGCCGAAACTTCCCCTGGAGTCACAGAGTATCAGGTGCAAGTGCAACAGTCTAATGTGACATCTATCTGTCCCCTGTACCTGCCTACTGCCATCCCCCTGTACCTGCTGCCGCCATCCCCCTGTACCTGCTGCCACCATCCCCCTGTACCTGCTGCCGCCATCCCCCTGTACCTGCTGCCGCCATCCCCCTCTACCTGCTGCCGCCATCCCCCTGTACCTGCTGCCGCCATCCCCCTGTACCTGCTGCCGCCATCCCCCTGTACCTGCTGCCGCCATCCCCTGTACCCGCCCGCCGCCATCCCCCTGTACCTGCTGCCGCCATCCCCCTGTACCTGCTGCCGCCATCCCCTGTACCCGCCCGCCGCCATCCCCCTGTACCTGCTGCCGCCCATCCCCCTGTACCTGCTGCCGCCATCCCCCTGTACCCGCCCGCCGCCATCCCCCTGTACCCGGCCGCCGCCATCCCCCTGTACCTGCTGCCGCCATCCCCCTGTACCCGCCCGCCGCCATCCCCTGTACCCGGCCGCCGCCATCCCCCTGTACCTGCTGCCGCCATCCCCCTGTACCCGCCCGCCGCCATCCCCCTGTACCCGGCCGCCGCCATCCCCTGCCCGCTGCTTCTCCTGGTGTCTGCGGCACATATGGAGCGTGACTTGTGTTGAACTTGTTGGTGAAGCAGAGGAAGCGGCTCCATCCTGTGTCAGCTCTCTGCAGGGGCCCCGTCTGCAGAGCATTCCTCCTCCTCCCCTCCCCCTCCTGTGGCTTTGATGTGAAGGTCTGCGCTCCCAGGACACCAGAGCTGCTCATCAGTTATGGCGATGCTCTCGTCCTCTGACCGCTCGGATGCGTCTGATGGTTTCCACAGCTGGATTGACGGTTGGCGAGAAATTTTACTCAAATTGTTCGCAGTCCATTAACCCCCGGGGGTCTGACCGGCATTTTACTGAGGGTCGGCCTCAGCGGATCACACACATCATATCCCCGCTGTAACGCAGCAGTAACGTGTCAGTGCTGCGCTCAGTGGTACAGACAGGATGGCACGCTGGTCAGTGGTGGCGCTTGGAGAGAGCGCCCCCATCAGCGGATCCCACCGTCCATCTATCGGGAACCTGTCTGTTTAACCCTTCGCCAGCCGCTCTGGATTTCCTGTGGGTTTAGGCAGGTTGGCAGCAGCTTCCTCCATGCCCAACCACGTGGTGATGTAACTGCTGGCTCAGATACACATTGGTGCCCGCTGTGACATGCCCAGGAATGTGTGAGCGCCGCGGTACATGTCTGTATGCGGAATACAAGCTACTGCTCCCTGATATCAGCCATTGCCGGCCGATCCCCCCGTGATCCCTGCCGGATATCACATATCTCCTCTTATAATCCTCCTGGACTGTAATAAGGGTCTGTTCAGATTATGTGCATTATTATGCCGTATCAGGAATGGCGCAGTGTCCGTGTAACGTGTCTGGAGCTTAAGGTATAAATACGATTCTACCCACCCCCTCACACTCCGTGGACTAACCCCAAGAGCTTACACTCCAACAGGAGCCGCACTGTCACAAACAGCAGCTTTCATCTGAAATATTGTGTGTGAAATTCCTGGTGATGATCAGTGGCAGCGTCACCCACATCTGATGCACAGATGGAGGGAAGCGAGCGGATCTCTGCGCAGGGTGTGGCTCCAGAGCAATGGTGGACCGGTTGCCGTACATAGTGCGCCCTGCGCTGCCTGTGCCGTACATAGTGCGCCCTGCGCTGCCTGTACCGTACATAGTGCGCCCTGCACTGCCTGTGCTGTACATAGTGCGCCCTGCGCTGCCTGTACCGTACATAGTGCGCCCTGCGCTGCCTGTGCCGTACATAGTGCGCTGCCTGTGCCGTACATAGTGCGCCCTGCGCTGCCTGTTGCCGTACATAGTGCGCCCTGCACTGCCTGTGCTGTACATAGTGCGCCTGTGCTGCCTGTGCCGTACATAGTGCGCCCTGCGCTGCCTGTGCTGTACATAGTGCGCCCTGCACTGCCTGTGCTGTACATAGTGCACCCTGCGCTGCCTGTGCCATACATAGTGCCGCCCTGTGCTACCCATACCTATACATAGTGCGCCCTGCGCTGCCTGTGCCGTACATAGTGCGCTGCCTGTGCCGTACATAGTGCGCCCTGCGCTGCCTGTGCCGTACATAGTCGCCCTGCGCTTGCCTGTGCTGTAACATAGTGCCGCCCTGCACTGCCTGTGCTGTACATAGTGCACCCTGCGCTGCCTGTGCCATAATAGTGCGCCCTGTGCTACCCATTACCTCTAACATTAGTGCGCCCTGCGCTGCCTGTACCGTACATAGTGCGCCCTGCGCTGCCTGTGCCGTACATAGTGCGCCCTGCGCTGGGCCCTGTTGCCGTACATAGTGCGCCCTGCGCTGCCTGTGCTGTACATAGTGCGCCCTGCGCTGCCTGTGCCGTACATAGTGCGCTGCCTGTGCCGTACATAGTGCGCCCTGCGCTGCCTGTGCCGTACATAGTGCGCCCTGCGCTGCCTGTGCTGTACATAGTGCGCCCTGCGCTGCCTGTGCGGTACATAGTGCGCCCTGCGCTGCCTGTGCCGTACATAGTGCGCCCTGCGCTGCCTGTGCCGTACATAGTGCGCCCTGCGCTGCCTGTGCCGTACATAGTGCGCCCAGCGCTGCCTGTGCCGTACATAGTGCGCCCTGCACTGCCTGTGCCGTACATAGTGCGCCTGCGCTGCCTGTACCGTACATAGTGCGCCCTGCGCTGCCTGTGCCGTACATAGTGCGCCTGCGCTGCCTGTGCCGTACATAGTGCGCCCTGCGCTGCCTGTACCGTACATAGTGCGCCCTGCGCTGCCTGTACCGTACATAGTGCGCCCTGCGCTGCCTGTGCCGTACATAGTGCGCCCAGCGCTGCCTGTGCTGTACATAGTGCGCCCTGCACTGCCTGTGCCGTACATAGTGCGCCCTGCACTGCCTGTGCCGTACATAGTGCGCCCTGCCACTGCCTGTGCTGTACATATTGCGCCCTGCGGCTGCCTGTGCCGTACATTAGTGCGCCCTGCGCTGCCTGTACCGTACATAGTGCGCCCTGTGCTTACCCATACCTTACATAGTGCGCCCTGCGCTGCCTGTACCGTACATAGTGCGCCCTGCGCTGCCTGTGCTGTACATAGTGCGCCCTGCGCTGCCTGTGCTGTACATAGTGCGCCCTGCACTGCCTGTGCTGTACATAGTGCGCCCTGCGCTGCCTTGTGCCTGTACATAGTGCGCCCTGCGCTGCCTGTACCGTACATAGTGCGCTCTGTGCTACCCATACCTTACATAGTGCGCCCTGCGCTGCCTGTGCTGTACATAGTGCGCCCTGCGCTGCCTGTACCGTACATAGTGCGCCCTGTTGCTACCCATACCTTACATAGTGCGCCCTGTGCTACCCATACCTTACATAGTGCGCCCTGCGCTGCCTGTACCGTACATAGTGCGCCCTGCGCTGCCTGTGCCGTACATAGTGCGCCCTGCGCTGCCTGTACCGTACATAGTGCGCCCTGCGCTGCCTGTGCCGTACATAGTGCGCCCTGCGCTGCCTGTGCCGTACATAGTGCGCCCTGCGCTGCCTGTGCTGTACATAGTGCGCCCTGCGCTGCCTGTACCGTACATAGTGCGCCCTGCGCTGCCTGTGCCGTACATAGTGCGCCCTGCGCTGCCTGTGCCGTACATAGTGCGCCCTATAGGTTTGCCACCCATGCCATAGGATCGGATGGTTATTACTTTACTGCACTGTGTGAACACGTCCTTAGGTTGAGCGTCCACACTGAAAGCTCGCACCGTATACGTCAGATGTAACCGCCGAGCTGTGACCTTGCGTTCATTTCTCGTTAATTACCCCCCAGGAAGCAGAGCGGCAGCGTGTTCCCCCCACAACAAAGCACTGAAAAATCCGGTGCGGTGAGAGGTCGGACCGGTTCCTCCACATTCCGCTGCTGGGTTATGAGGTGAATCTCTGGACGCTGCCAGTGACAACCCTGCTGTCTCCTAAGATAGGGGAGAACCATAGCAGTGTTCATCCTGGGCCTCCTGCTTCATAAGTAGAACACTAGAACTGCAGTGTAGACTGACACATCTGTGAGACGTTCAGGGAAAGCTGGGTAACTACTGATGTAATGACCGAGCAGGACACCCGAGGAGTCGCGGCCGACCGCCATATTGTGTTAGATCACTTTGGGCGCAGTCGTCTCCTCCATCAGGCGCTTTATGTAGAATTAGGTTTTTGTCTCCAGCCGCCATTAGAAGTGGACAATGTGCTCGTGCCCATTCAGTGCCCCATGGACGTGCCGACCCAGCTTTCCCAGTATCCAGAATAGCAGAGCGGGGGAGGTGCCGACAACCCCTATGTGAGAAGTAGTGGCAGCCATGTTGGTGCTCACCCAGCTTTCCCAGATACAGATATAATCAGGTAAAAGTCACCAGCACGGCCTGGACTACTCATCCATCATCCTGGCAGCACATCAACTACAAAGAAGCAGCTGCGCGTAATAAAGAGGCCGCGGGGTTAATGAGGAGCAGATGGCGGAGACCTCGGGGCCCCTCACCGGGGACAATCCGGAACATGTGCGATGGTCGCAGCGCAACTTTATAGGAAACTTTGTGCCATAAATCCTCAACATTTTCAAGATCTCCGCTTGCTGTCAGTGAATGAGACCTATCTAATATGTATCCAGTATGTCAGTGTCTGCAGCAGCACAGAGGACACGCCCATCAGAATGATTGTGAACCTGCGGTGACCAATCAGATCGCAGCCTCTAGTGCTGATCTCACCTGCCGGGGTATAGACGCTGCTGCCCCCGGTGGCCGTGTTCTTATTAGCAGGCCAGTGATATAGATTTATGGTAATGCACTACAGTCCTCATCATGCCAGGAGCGTCGCAGGCTTGCTGGGAGTTGTAGTTTTGCAGCAGGTTGCAGAGATGATAACGACACCAGGGCGGGATATCAGATTACACCGGCGTGTGCGCTCCTGTCTGCCCCCGCTATAGTGGTCACGCCCAGATTGTACTGTACACTGCGTCCTGTGCTCGCCTCCACCCAGGTCACATGTAGCAGCAGAAGAGGCGATGTCTGGAGGTGAAGTCCTGCTGATGTCACCGGTAACGCAGGATGACGGGATCCATCCTCCAATTCACGGTGGAGATCCTCCACATAGATGGAAGTCCTGCTGATGTCACCGGTAACGCAGGATGGCGGGATCCATCCTCCCATTCACGTTGCAGATCCTCAACATAGATGGAAGTCCTGTTGATTTCACATCCGCGCCGCAGGTCGCTTTACACTGTGGGTTTGTTGTGCAGCGCGTGCATCCTCCTCTTCACTGCTTCATTCCAGCGCTGTACATTTACTGCACGAATATCCACGTCGTATCCACCACGTGTGAACATACACTGAGTGGACCGCACATTATGGGGCGTACGGGTGAGACTTTAACCTCATGCAGCAGGATTTTTGCAGGCGGATGTTGACTGATCTTTAGATTCGTCTTTTTCCTCACATCTGTAGTGCAGTGAAATCCACAGGGTACGAGGTCACGGTGGGTAAATCCGCAGGGTACGAGGTCACGGTGGGTAAATCCGCAGGGTACGAGGTCACGTGGTAACCGCAGGTACGAGGTCGGTGGGTAAATCCGCAGGGTACGAGGTCACGGTGGGTAAATCCGCAGGGTACGAGGTCACGGTGGGTAAATCCGCAGGGTACGAGGTCACGGTGGGTAAATCCGCAGGGTACGAGGTCACGTGGGTAAATCCGCAGGGTACGAGGTCACGTTGGGTAAATCCGCAGGGTAACGAGGTCACGGTGGGTAAATCCACAGGGTACGAGGTCACGGTGGTAAATCGCAGGGTACGAGGTCACCGTTGGGTAAATCCGCAGGGTACGAGGTCACGTTGGGTAAATCCGCAGGGTACGAGGTCACGTGGTAAATCCGCAGGGTACGAGGTCACGGTGGTTAAATCCGCAGGGTACGAGTCCGGTGGTAAATCCGCAGGGTACGAGGTCACGGTGGGTAAATCCGCAGGGTACGAGGTCACGGTGGGTAAATCCGCAGGGTACGAGGTCACGGTGGGTAAATCCGCAGGGTACGAGGTCACGGTGGGTAAATCTGCATGGTATGGGCTCACAGTGGGTCATGTGTGAATTGCGTCGGCCCGGATGACATAATGCTGGGTTGGCGTATTCCCAGGATCGGTTTCACGGTGAAGATCTGAATGTGGCGCAGCGACATTCCTGCGTTATAATTACTAATTACGGTTATTAATAGTCTGTGAGGAGGAAGCGCCGCGGCCTGAGCCCAGGTGAGTCCTTCTCACATCAGACTCGCCCATCAGTGTCAGACGGAGCGCCGGCGGAGAGGATGGCGGCTGCTCGCTGCAGTGCGGGCCACAGCAGAGGTCGGTGCGCAGAGCAGCCCCCGGTTATTCCCTGTATCCGGTTATATCACATTATATATTATACTGCTGTACATTATATCACATTATATATTATACTGCTGTACATTATATCACATTATATATTATACTGCTGTACATTATATATCACATTATATATTATACTGCTGTACATTATATATATCACATTATATATTATACTGCTGTACATTATATCACATTATATATTATACTGCTGTACATTATATATATCACATTATATATTATACTGCTGTACATTATATCACATTATGTATCACAGACCTTTACATTATACGACTGTACTTTATACTTTGTAATATATTCTTACTATACATTATTATTATACATTATCACAGTAATTCTATATTGGGCTTCATTTTGCATTCTTTGTTCTATCACATTATATTATATCTTGTATATTATTCTACATTATTTTATACACCACAGTACATATTATTACACTCCAGTATTATATATCCTGCCCTGTGTGATACAGCCTGCAGACCCTCTGTATCTAATCCTGCCCTGTGTGATACAGCCTGCAGACCCTCTGTAATCTAATCCTGCCCTGTGTGATACAGCCTGCAGACCCTCTGTATCTAATCCTGCCCTGTGTGATACAGCTGCAGACCCTCTGTATCTAATCCTGCCCTGTGTGATACAGCCTGCAGACCCTCTGTATCTAATCCTGCCCTGTGTGATACAGCCTGCAGACCCTCTGTATCTAATCCTGCCCTGTGTGATACAGCCTGCAGGACCCTCTGTATCTATCCTGCCTGTGTGATACAGCCTGCAGACCCTCTGTATCTAATCCTGCCCTGTGTGATACAGCCTGCAGACCCTCTGTAATCTAATCCTGCCCTGTGTGATACAGCCTGCAGACCCTCTGTATCTAATCCTGCCCTGTGTGATACAGCCTGCAGACCCTCTGTATCTAATCCTGCCCTGTGTGATACAGCCTGCAGACCCTCTGTATCTAATCCTGCCCTGTGTGATACAGCCTGCAGACCCTCTGTATCTAATCCTGCCCTGTGTGATACAAGCCTGCAGACCCTCTGTATCTAATCTGCCCTGTGTGATACAGCCTGCGGACGCTCTGGTATCTAATCCTGCCCTGTGTGATACAGCCTGCGGACCTCTGTATCTAATCTGCCTGTGTGATACAGCTGCGACCTCTGTATTAATCCTGCCTCTGTGTGATACAGCCTGCAGACCCTTCTGTATCTAATCCTGCCCTGTGTGATACAGCCTGCAGACCCTCTGTATCTAATCCTGCCCTGTGTGATACAGCCTGCAGACCCTCTGTATCTAATCCTCCTGTGTGATACAGCCTGCAGACCCTCTGTATCTAATCCTGCCCTGTGTGATACAGCCTGCAGACCCTCTGTATCTATCCTGCCCTGTGTGATACAGCCTGCAGACCCTCTGTATCTAACTCCTGCCCTGTGTGATACAGCCTGCGGACCCTCTGTATCTTAATCCTGCCCTGTGTGATACAGCCTGCAGACCCTCTGTATCTAATCCTGCCCTGTGTGATACAGCCTGCAGACCCTCTGTATCTAATCCTGCCTGTGTGATACAGCCTGCGACCCTCTGTATCTAATCCTGCCCTGTGTGATACAGCCTGCAGACCCTCTGTATCTAATCCTGCCCTGTGTGATACAGCCTGCAGACCCTCTGTATCTAATCCTGCCCTGTGTGATACAGCCTGCAGACCCTGTATCTAATCCTGCCTGGTGATAAGCCTGCAGACCCTGTTCTAATCCTGCCCTGTGTGATACAGCCTGCAGACCCTCTGTATCTATCCTGCCTGTGTGATACAGCCTGGACCTCTGTATCTATCCTGCCTGTGTGAATACAGCCTGCGGACCCTCTGTATCTAATCCTGCCTGTGTGATACAGCCTGCGGACCCTCTGTATCTAATCCCTGCCCTGGTGTGATACAGCCTGCAGACCCTCTGTATCTAATCCTGCCCTGTGTGATACAGCCTGCGGACCTCTGTATCTAATCCTGCCCTGTGTGATACAGCCTGCTGACCCTCTGTATCTAATCCTGCCCTGTGTGATACAGCCTGCGGACCCTCTGTATCTAATCCTGCCCTGTGTGATACAGCCTGCAGACCCTCTGTATCTAATCCTGCCCTGTGTGATACAGCCTGCTGAGCTGTGATCACTGATGAGGTGTCTCTTTATAATCTCTTTCCTGTTATAAACTCCAGATTATAACTCAGGGAGGATTACGGGGACCCGGGCCCTCATCACCTTGCGGTTTCCACTGTTTTCGATGGCGTCAAATGTCATTAATATCTAGGTGTTGATCTGTCGTCCCCACGACCAGTCCTCCTGGTTGTGCTGCCGCCCAGGAACCTGTATAACTGAGAAGCGTGTGAACGGCGTCCCGGGCGGCCGTCCGACTGCCGAGCCTCCTTAAAGGACTTTTCCAGTTTTCTGACTTCTGATCCTCACCATCTTCCTGATCTCGCGAGGACGATGACTGATGAAAAGTTCTCTGATTGCTGTCAATGAATGGAGACATTTTCTTTACATCCAGAGGCTGAACCCCATCCTTACCCGATTCCTCTCACAGCTGAGGGTTTGTTACAGCTGTATCCAGGCGGGACAGTCCTCTGTGATATAAACCCCCCGGACTCCAGGCCCCGTTTTACTTGCTGCTCACATCGCTGCATTTTGTTACAATGTATTAGTGCAGGCTAGACCTATCTGCCAAATAATTCAGCAGCAGAAGTCTCTCCGCTGTCCTGAAGGTTTGTTACAATGTATCAGTCTGGAGTCCATTGTCTCGACTGGATACAATTGTTTGTGTGAATTCTGGTGGCTGGGACGGTGGGAGCGCACATAGGCCGGTGCACGGCCACCAGCGATGGATTACAGGGTGGTCGTAACCATGGAAACGAGCCATGTATAGTGCGATGGAAGTGAATCCAGCCGGCAAAAGAGGCGACATGGAGAATCACAATACATTAGGAGGAGCCTGGTATTAACCCCCCTATATGATAAATGATGTGACACAGCCCCTTTAAGCTTCATGTATGTGAAACTATAGAATCTATTTAAAGGGGTTTTCCCATCTCAGACAATAGGGAGTGTCGCTAGGATATGTCCCCATTGTCTGATAGGTGCAGGTCCCACCTCTGGGACCGGCACCTACACCGAGAATGAAGACCCAAAAGTTGTGACCACCGAAAATAGCCGAGCGCTGACCCAACTATATCCGTGAGCGCCATGGAAATGGATGGTGGCTTTTTGTGCGACTGTCGTGCTGTAGTTGCAGCGTATCGCGGTACGACACCATAGACTAGCGTTATAAAATGTCACGTGACGTGTTAAAGTGTAGTTGTGCCGCATACACACAACGCCGCGTCCCCGAGCCTCACATGTACGTTCCCTGTACGCTCTGTGTATATAGGGCGGGCGTCCATTTATAGGACATCAGACTCCGATTCAGGGAGTCCTTTCTCCGCAGGTCGCCATCGCTGTCCCTTCCCTCTGGGGACGCCGCACAATGGCCTCTTCACATTCAGCCCCTTCTAAATCAGCCTTTGTTTTCTGAGCCGGGGCTGAAGAGAGCACCCGCTGTATACTGACCCCCATATGTGGTGGGTGGGGGCCGAGCACCAGACAGCAGAGAGCACCCGCTGTATACTGACCCCCATATGTGGTGGGTGGGGGCCGAGCACCAGACAGCAGAGAGCACCCACTGTATACTGACCCCATATGTGGTGGGTGGGGGGCCGAGCACCAGACAGCAGAGAGCACCCACTGTATACTGACCCCCCATATGTGGTGGGTGGGGGCCGAGCACCAGACAGCAGAGAGCACCCGCTGTATACTGACCCCATATGTGGTGGGTGGGGGCCGAGCACCAGACAGCAGAGAGCACCCGCTGTATACTGACCCGCCATATGTGGTGGGTGGGGGCCGAGCACCAGACAGCAGAGAGCACCCGCTGTATACTGACCCCCATATGTGGTGGGTGGGGGCCGAGCATCACACAGCAGAGAGCACCCGGCTGTATACTGACCCCCATATGTGGTGGGTGGGGGCCGAGCACCACACAGCAGAGAGCACCCGCTGTATACTGACCCCCATATTGGTGGTGGGGGCCGAGCACCACACAGCAGAGAGCACCCGCTGTATACTGACCCCCATATGTGGTGGGTGGGGGCCGAGCACCAGACAGCAGAGAGCACCCGCTGTATACTGACCCCCATATGTGGTGGGTGGGGGCCGAGCACCAGACAGCAGAGAGCACCCGCTGTATACTGACCCCCATATGTGGTGGGTGGGGGCCGAGCACCAGATCCCCCACAGATCTATAGGGCGTCTGTCTTGTCTGCCCTTCACTCCTAACCTGTCAGATTCCAGCTGTGGAAGGGTTAATCCTGGCACCCATGGAAATCATTAATTTGTTTTGACCTTCTTCTTTGTCCCCCGGGCAGGCGAGGAGGGCAGCGCCAATCAGCGGGCGGCTTATCAGGGCGCAGTGTACACAGCCGGGGGTCAGCACTGCCAGGTCTCCGGCGTCACCTCCCTCACACCATGCACTAGAAGGGGCGGAGTCTGACACCTGGGAGAACAGTTGTCAGGATGATGAGGGCCCCTCGCTGCAGAGCGGATGTTAGCGGACGCCTCCCTCACTGATCTCATCGCCGTCTTTCTTCTTTTTCAGATGCGTTTTCTGTATCTGGGGGAGAAAATGGCGGCAAAACAGACTCTGTGGCCAATTTACAGCCGCAGTCGTCGCTTAATTCAATCCAGAGCTCGCCGGGGCCCAAGCGCTCCACCAACACGCTGAAGAAGTGGCTGACTAGCCCGGTGCGGCGGCTGAACAGCGGGAAGGCTGAGAGCAACATCAAGAAGCAGAAGAAGCGGGCGGGAAACCTGGGCTCCCCCCGAGCGAACGACGACACCACGCCGCAGGGCGACAGCGCCGACGAGGTGCGACACGCTGCAGTGTAACGAAAACACATCCTAGACTCCACCCACCCATCAGGGAGGTTGTCACAGCTCCACCCTCTACTGAGCAGCAATGTATAGAGAGAATTAAAGGGGAACTCCACCCAACATATCAGAGGCTGGCGGTGATGTTTCTGGTCTCTACCTGTGGGATTTCTAATGTAGCTCTGGGTGGAGTTCCCCTTTAATGAGAAGTATAGTTGCTATCCAGTGGACGCCTCCTCTTCGCGCACCACCCCTCCCCCATGTGGTTCTGTGGTGCAGGGAAGTATAAGGCTCATCCTCCGCACTGTATCAATGTCTGCTTCTTTTTTTCCAGAAGGGTAAGAGAGGATGGGACGAAGAGGCCGACGATGACTCGCACACTCCGCTCCCTCCGCCTATGAAGATCTTTGATAATGAACCAGTACCGGACGACAAGGTACCGAGAATCCCGCAAATCCGCTGTGACGCCATCCGGGGGGCGGTCAGGTCACGCCCCGTACTGAGGGGGTTGGGGTAACCAACAGGCAGACAGGGAAACGCCCGCCGCATTATTCATCACCTCCAGAGCTGCAGCCACAGGTCTTCTGAGACTTCATGTCTTCTACTCCAGTCACCTCCAGAGCTGCGTACACAATTGTACTGTGACATCATATCATTAGTACTAGGATCTCCGCCGGCAGTATGTGTGCCCCAGGTATCAGTATATTCCTGGGGGGTCAGTGGGGGACATGGCTACCAGAAGAATGGTTAAACGCAGCTCAGGTTGTGACTGGAGCATACGACGTGTGAAGTAGAGGTTCTGTCAGGTTTCCCGTGTTTCGTTACATTGTGTCGCTGCAGGTTGTCGTGCGCTCCCACCCTGTGTCTCCCGCTCGCACATTCTCTATGGTTGTAACCCACCAGATGTCGGGGGCGGCCGCGGCACTTATGTCATCCAGCGCAGCCGGCAAATTCTCTGCCAGTTTCCTAAATCCAGCCTGACGTCACCAGAGACGGGGTCATAGACGCTTAACCCTTCCCGTGCCAGAATTCTTACAGCATGTGATGTGGGAGACGTCACTCGTCCCACGGATGAACACTGCAGTCGTCCTCTCCCCGGCCTTTGTGCTTCAGTTCTTGCTCATTGTTAGGACCTCTGAGTGCTGTCAGTGAATTGGAGCCTGTCCTGATCACACAGGATTGTCTCATTGTAACAAACCCTCTGCTGTGCGGTCAGGACTAGGCCAGCACTTCATTACACATTCATAAGGACTGGACGCCGGCCCTTTAATGACACGAGTTTAATGTAATGGGACGTGTGCTCCTGCGGCTCCACAGATAATCACCCTCATCATTTCATATCTGCTCCTCCCGTCTAATCAGATTGCACTGCGCCCAAATAACTGCACAGCCGCCCCTTGTGTAAATGAACCGCCTGCGGAGCCTGTCACCCGGCCCTGTGCCCCAGAGCGGGAGGAGCCTCCTGTAACCCACAATGGAGACCAAGAAACGGAGCCGGGGGCAGTGACCCCAAGAAAACCGCATTAGTTCTGTACATTAATGTGTGATTTGGGGGTGACCCCCACCCATTATAATTACTACATGGGGGCAGGGCGCGCTGAGACCGGGGTGACATCTGCGTCTCTTCTCACTAACATTGTTCCCGCTTTCTCTCCCTGTAACCCCGCGGCCCCTGCCTGATTCCTCTGCTGCTCCTCCTGTCGGCTGCTGCTAACTCGCTTCTTTTGCACGCCCGCGGCTTCCAGCCTTCCTTACTTGTGACCCGTCAGAGCTCTGCAGAGGTGCCCAGTGCCGCCGAGCTCGTCAGTGCTATAGAGAATCTGGTCAGGAACAAGATGGTAAGTGACAGGACCCAACACTAAGTGTATGTGTAAGCCTGGGCTCTGCTATGTCACCTACACTGCACCTGTGTACAGCCTGGGCTCTGCTATGTCACCTACACTGCACCTGTGTACAGCGGCTCTGACTCATGGGTTATTCCACACCCTCACTGCACCTGTGTACAGCCTGGCTCTGCCTATATCACCCAACGACTACAGCCTGCTGTACAGCTGGTTCGAGCAGGGAGACATCACGCACACTACTCCCTTGAATAGCCGGGATACTGCTAGCACCTACACAATGCACCTGAGATACAGCCTGAGGCGCGCGAGTAAGCCTAGCGTCACTGCACCCGGTCTGTACAGCTTGTGTCTGCTATGTCACCCATCACTGCACCTGTCTGTATCTATGTCTCTGTGCATTGCTTTGGCTAGTTAAACCTTCACATCTGACACCTCAGCAACCTGATGCTGACATCGAGCACTGGGTTCTGCTATGCCACCTCACACACTACGACCTGTGTAACAGCCTGGGCTACATGCCAAATATCACCTACAGCTAGAGCCCAACCTGTGTAACAGCCAGGGGTTCGCTATATCCACCCACACACTAAAACCGACCCTAGTGTACACTCACCAGACCTGGGCTCTGCTAGTCACCAGTACACTAAATACCTGACACGCCCTGAGGCTCGCTATATCACCTCAAGCTACACCTGTGTACAGCCTGGCTCTGCTGTGTCACTACACTGACACTGTTAACAGCCTGGGCTCTGCTGTGCACCTACACACAGCGGAACAGCCTGGGCTCATGCTATGCACCCACACTAACACTGTGTACAAGCCTGGGCTCTGCTGTGTCACCTACACTAGACCTGTGTACAGCCTGAGCCTGCTAATATCACCTTACAACTACAACCTGTGTAACAGCCTGAGGCAGCTGCGATGTCACCTACACTGCACCTGTGTAACAGCCCTTGGGCTTCTGCGCTATGTCCAACTGCTACAGCTTCGAGAGCACCTGTGTACAAGCTGGGCTCTGCTACTTCACCAATAACTGCAACCTGTGTACGGCCCGGACTCTGCATAATCACCTCACACTCACCCCTGTGACAGCACCGGCGTCCGCATTATATTCGCCAGACCACATTTACAGTACTCCTGTGTACAGCCTGGGCATGCTATACACCGTGCAACTAACTGTGAGGCCTGAGCTCTGCTATGTCACCTACACTGCAACCTAGTGATAACTCAAGCCTGGCGCCTGCATGCTCCACGCCTACACTCAGATGACACCTGTGTCATCAGCCTGGGCCTGCTAGTCACGATACCAATCTGCACCTGTGTACAAGCTGGGACTCTGTTATAAATAACGCACACAAACACCTGTGTACGAGCCTGGCAACATGAGCACTGCGCACCTGTGTATATGCCCTGGGGCTCTGCTGACTTGATCTCTGCTAGCTCACCTACACCCACTGCACCTGTGTAACAAGCCTGGGCTCTGCTATATCACAGACTGGCACTAAACACCTGTGTAACACGCCGGGGCTCTGCTGTGTCACCTGCACTCATAACCACCTGTGTACAGCCCTGGGCTCTGCTGTGTCACTACACCTCACACCCGTCTACAGCCTGGGCTCCTGCTGTGGTCCCACCTAATCTACAACGGTACAGACCTGGGCCTGCTTACTATCACTCAGTGCACTACCAACCCGTGTGCAGCCGGGCCACTGCTGAATATCACCCCGTCCACTACCACACTGTGTACGAAGGCGCGGTGCCCCATCATGCTTGTGTCCCACTGCACTACACCTGATAGTAGCACTGGGCTACGTGCTCGTGTCACGCTGACTAACCACCTGTGTAGGCATCTCTGGGGCCCTGCTTGTCACCGCACACTACAGGCCTTGTACATCTGGGCCTGCTATATCACCTGCACTAACCTGTGTACACCCGGGCCCTGCTCGTGTCACCAAAGCACCAGCTACATACCTGTGTACAGCTCCTGCTATATCACCACTGCACTACACATGTGTACACGGCTGGGCCCTAGCATGCTGTGTCACCCGCACGTACGCGAGAGCCGTGTACAGCCTGGGCCTCTGCTATATCACCTGCACTAACCTGTGTACAGCCTCGGCCCTGCGTGTCACCTACACTACACACAGAATCAGATACAGTGCAGGAGATGCTGGGACGTTGTAGATCCCGTATCTGGTGTATGCCCAGATCAGCGCCGAGGCCTGCCTGTGCCCTCCTTCTTCACCCCTGTGTTGTTCGCAGATTTCTGGGTACAGTAGATTTGGAGACCCCCGCACGCCTCTTCGTACTATCTGAGCCCACCGCCTGAGCGAGACATCCCTTGTCTCCTCCCCACACCATTGATATGGCGCACCTAAGAGAAGCCCGTCAGACCCTGGCTCTGCGTGCCCTGGTAGGTACAGCTACTAGAAGGGGATGTACCCCTTGCCGCTCGCCCGCCAAACTGAAAAAGCCAGTCCAGTACCCCCGGAAGCCCACAAGAGAGCAGAAAGCGAAGCGTGAGGGGCCACAATGGTGAGGACTCCTGCCACCCTGCACCCCCATGTGTTGCCCGTGCACCTTCCCCTGCCGCTCTGCACCCCCAACACCCCCGCACTGTCCTGACCCCTCTGCTGCCTCCCATCAGCTGGGAGGGTTTGAGGCGGGGGTGGATTTCCACTGCGCCAGCCAAAGCACCTCTTGAGTGTTCTTTGCTGCGATCTAGCTGCAAAGAAACAGAGCAGCATTTCCCTGCAGATCAACACACGCAGCCACCATCTCTCCGAGACACTGGAGCCATTCGTCGTGCGGAGAGGAGTGCAAGAGCCTTGCCGCCAGCTTCTACAGGAAAACCAGAAGACCTCTCCAGTAACGTGCCACGCGCGTGCGACCGCCTCATAATCATCCATGGATCTACTGAGAGACCTCCTGCGCGAGGTCCGGATCCACTCCATCTAATCCGACCACATCCGTGCCTCCACAGGGAGAGCGTCCTGATCCACTTCCCGCTAATACCTCCTGCCCGATTCCCCTGAATCCAGCTTCCTCGAAATACCCCTCCACATACCGGCGGTTCCACTTCTCTAATATACTCCTGCACGACACGGTCTGAACCACTGTTCCATCTACAGTACTCCTGGCCACGCGAGTGGCCTGTGCCCGTCAGTATGCGGCGCCTCTGCACTCCACTTCCTCTAAAAACTAAGGACGTTCTGCGTATTCCTGTCTCACTTCCTCATACATTCTATCCTGCCCCACAGCTCCTAGACCCACCTCCGGTCTATACTTACCATGCCCACCGTCACTGATACCGCTTGCCTCTAATACTTCCCTGCCACAGGGCCTGATCAACTTCCTCTAGTTAACCTCCCTCCTGGCCCACCGTCCCCTGATACCAACTTGTCATCTAACATACCAGAGAGCTCCCTGCAGCCACATCCTGATCCACTTCCCTCTAATACTTTCGCTCCCTGCCCCCAGCTCACCAGTAGTCTGATGACCGAGCCTTCTCTTATACTTCCCCTGCCTCCCCCACATAATCAGAGTAGATCACCCGCACTTCCTCCTAGTACCCAATAATCATCCTTAACCCATGTCCCGATCCACTTCCTCTAGTACCAGAGCTCCGTCCCCCTTCTTTCCCAATGTTCCTGGATCTCTTGTCCTACTAATACGGCTGCCCAATATCCTGATCCACTTCCCCAATACCTTCCCCTAACGCCCACGTCCCTGATCCCACACATTCCTCTACAATTACATCTGCCACTTCCTGATATGCAGCCACCTTTCCCTCTACATGCCCCCTCACGTTCTGATCCACCACTTTCCACTCGATACCAGTCCTTCCTATGGTCCCTGATCCTCTTCCTCTAATACGTCCGTGCCCTGTCCTGATCCACTTCCTCTAAGTAAACGTCTTGCCCGATTCGTCCGCTGCAATCACTCCGCCTAACCGTACTCCTGCGCCCACCAACTGATCCACTTCCAACAAAATACCCATCTGATCCGATGCCCATATCCTCCATCTCCAACTTCCCCTAATACCACCTCCTGCCCACTGTCCTGAATCCACTTCCTGCTAATGCCCCAGGAGCCACGTCCTGATCGCCACCTCGTTCTTCTAATACCTCCTGCCATGTCCCTGATCCTCTCTCTACTCCGTACGTTCCTGCGCACCACATGTCCTGAACGATGAGCTCCCACCTTCCTATCACACATACTTGTCCCCTGCCCCACAGTTTATCACTTCACTAATACCTAGATCCTGCCCAATCTGATAGCCACTCCCCTCTAACATACCGCTCTTCCCCACATGTCGCTGATGTCCTCTTCCTCTAATATGACCCTGCCAGTAGCAGGTTCGCTGAATCCTCCACTCTCTTCCCTCTAATACTTTCCCTGCCGCACATCCTGAATCTACTTCCTCTAATAATCCTTCCACGATCCTCATGCGCAGCGCACTCCTCATGAATTCACCCTCCTGCCCACGGTCCTGATCCCCAACGTTTCCTCTTACCAATAGGCCAGACGCCCGCCCCATCCGTTGGCAGCACGGTCCTTGAATCCAGCTTTCCCTCTCACATTCATCCGCCCCACTAGCACAGTCACTGATAACCACTTCACCTCCTAATACTGCTCTCTCTCTGCCCACAATCTGAATACCACTCCTCCTAATAACCTCCTGCCCACGTTCCTCATCCACTTTCCTACTAATGAACAGCGCTCCTGCCTCTCACCCCATAAGGCGGCGCCCCCAGTTCATAAGCTCCTCCATAGAACACCGCCCAGTCATAGAGCGCTGCCCTGAGCCCACTTCCTCTAATGCCCTCTGGCCCACGTCTGGATCCACTTCCTCTAATTGTCACGTCCGATAGCACTTACCGTAATACTCATACCTGCCCACATCACTCATGACTTCCTCCTAATAACACCTCCTGCCCGACCGATCTGCGTGACATCCAACTTCCTTTAGCTAGAGATCACTTTTCCTCCCTACATCCGCTCAATTCACACGATTCCGTCTAACTACCTCCTGGCCCCAGCCGGCTGATCCCACCACGTTCTTCTACATACTACCTGCCTAGGCACACTCCCTGCATCCACTTCCCTCTAATGCACCACCAGTCACTCCTTATCCCGATGCGGTCCTGAGCCCTCTCCTCTAATACGTCCCTGCTGCCATGCTCTGAATCACTTCCTCTAAAACCTGTCATAGTCCTAGCCCACGTCCGTGATCCCTACCTTTCTCTCTAACACTACCTCCCATGGCCCACAGGTCCTGATGACACACACGTTCCCTCGTAATGCCCCGCCACCGTCATCCAATCCACTATGTCCCCTCAATAGAGAGGTGTCAGACCGCCTTTCCTTATATATCCTGAGTCTGCCTGGTGTAAATCCTTTTATCTCACCCACTCCTAGAGTCCTTCAATTATTCCCTAATACGTCCGTGAGGCGTGCCTACTGCCCTGATCCATACTTCCTCTAATACTTCCCTGCCCCAACCAGTCCTTCAACATCCCCATTTCCTCTACCATACTCATTCGCTTAGCAAAGACAACAGTACCTCTCACGAAGTGGGCATATCCCTCTAAAAAAGTGAGAAGCCAACATAGCCCCACATCTGACCAACTTCCTCATATGACCTTTCATTTCTGGTCTCCTAGATTGAACCCACTTCCTCTAAATACCAAAGTGCTTCTGCCCAACATTTCTCATGTCCTGCATTCCACTTCCTCCGGTAACATACCACACCTCCTTTACCAGCATAACTGAAAACCAACTTCCCGCTGTAAGTACCATTCCCGTTGCCCCAATGTCCTGGATAAGCCACCGTTCCTCTAATACCTTCCGGGCCCAATGTCCACCTGTATCACTTTCCCTCCTCTAATAGTCCCATAGTCCTGATCACCACTTTCCACTCTAATACCCCCCGATCCTTGCCGCACTGTCCTGCATTGCTTCTCACTCTAATAGCCCTGGCGCCCTCTCCTTCCTATGTCCTGATTCCCTTCCTCTATACATCCTACCCATGTCTGCTCTCACTCCTTAATACTTCCTGCCCCACCAGATCCTCATCCCCACCTTCTCATATACCCTCCGGTGCTCCACGTAGGTCCTCTATCGCTATGCGCCACTCCCTTCTAAAATTGCCCCATTGCATGCGAGAGCTTCTCCCCTTGATTCAGTCTTCCTCTAATGCCTGGGCCCTCATGGCCTCCTGGAGGTTGCCTGAATCCACCGTTTCCCTCTAAGATGAGCCAGTGTCAACTTGCCTACACGCTAGCGTCCCTGAAATCCTTCGCAACGTTACCACTGCTAATAGACCACATTATGCCTGACCACACAAGATCCCTGTAATCCGCATTTCGCTCTGCCACTTCCTCTAATACCTCCTGTCCATGTCCTGATCCACTTCCTCTAATGCCCATGTCCTGATCCACTTCCCTAAAACCTCCTGCCCACGTCCTGATCCACTTCCTCTAATACCTCCGCCTCCACTCCTCTAATACTTCCTGCCCACATCCTCATCCACTTCCTCTATGCTCCCTTCCCAGGTCTGACCTCCTGCCCCACATCCACTTCCTCTAATACCTCCTGTCCATGTCCTGATCCACTTCCTCTAATACCTCCTGCCCAGGTCCTGATCCACTTCCTCTAATACCTCCTGCCCACGTCCTGATCCACTTCCTCTATTGCTCTCGTCCTGATCCACTTCCTGGTACATTTATCCTGGCGCTCTCTTCTACAGGTTTGTGTTGAATGAGTTGGTGCAGACAGAGAGGGACTATGTGAAGGACCTGGGTGTGGTGGTGGAGGTGAGTGTGCGCTCTATTCACTGACATGGAGGTGACGTGTGGTCTGTAGTGCTGATGGCGGCTCCTCCGTCTCCTCTGCACAGGGCTTCATCCCCCGGATACAGGAGAAAGGGACCTCGGAGGAAATGAACGGGAAGGACAAGATCGTGTTCGGTAACATTCACCAGATCTACGACTGGCACAAAGAGTAAGTGTCGTTCAGCTCTGCTCATCCTGCACCACGTCTGCACCTGTGTGTGTGTGTGTGTGGTTAATGGCCTCCGCTGTCCAGCTCTGAGACCTACTGAGTATATAATGGTGTCCTTGCTGAGGCGTTAGTAACACGGCGGTATAGTCTCCTGCTGCGCCCCACACTGCACCGTCCCAGTGAGGAAGAGGTTAATAAATGGCGCTCTCTCCCTGGCACACAGGCCGCGCTCTTCATCCTTCCACAAGTTCTCATTAACCAGCACCGCTGCCCCCCGCGCCGTGCCGGACGTTGTCTGCTGTGGTCGTGTGTATGTAAGCAGACTGGTCATTAACCCTTCCTCCTCAGAACTGCTGAATGTTTGACGTTTAACCCCTTGGACCCCGCTCTCTGACTGTTCCTTCTTTTTGTTCTCAGCTTTTTCCTGGGGGAGCTGCAGAAATGTCTCCCGGAGCCCGAGCGGCTGGCCCAGCTTTTCATAAAACATGTAAGTGGATGCAGGTGGTCAGAGGGGCCGAGGGCTGCACCTTATGGCGGTCTGAGATTGGGGGGGGAGGGGTGGTCGTCCCAGGTCAGTATCACTCTGCACCCAAGACGCACGGACTGTTCAGGTCGTATAGAGGAGCCGTGGTCACTGTGTAATATAAGGTAATTAGTTCATGGATACAACCTGCAGTATAAAGAATGGAGGTTTTTATTCTCATGGCTTCGTGCTATGTCCTGTCTGTATGAGGCCGTGTAATTCAGTCTTTCTTCTCCTGTGTTCATATACACGTGCACAGTACTATATGGGGAGGGGGTCAGCCAATCACAGTGGAGAGAAGCGGCGCCACATTGTAAAACCCCGAAATCAGCGTCATCAGTGCTGTATTATTAATAAGCATTATGTGTTCTTCATGTCCAGGAGAGGAAATTGCACATGTACGTGGTGTACTGCCAGAACAAACCGCGCTCCGAATACGTGGTCGCTGAGTACGATTCCTTCTTTGAGGTAAGAAAAGATCCGCAGCAAATCACTCCACGGGGCCACGTGAGCCTGTAATATACAGATAGATACACCGTGTACATACATTACATTATTATCCTCCAGAGCTGCACTCACTATTCTGCTGATGCAGTCACTGTGTACATACATTACTTATCCTGTACTGATCCTGAGTTACATCCTGTATTATACTCCAGAGCTGCACTCACTATTCTGCTGGTGCAGTCACTGTGTACATACATTACATATCCTGTACTGATCCTGAGTTACATCCTGTATTATCCTCCAGAGCTGCACTCACTATTCTGCTGATGCAGTCACTGTGTACATACATTACTTATCCTGTACTGATCCTGAGTTACATCCTGTATTATACTCCAGAGCTGCACTCACTATTCTGCTGGTGCAGTCACTGTGTACATACATTACATATCCTGTACTGATCCTGAGTTACATCCTGTATTATACTCCAGAGCTGCACTCACTATTCTGCTGGTGCAGTCACTGTGTACATACATTACTTATCCTGTACTGATCCTGAGTTACATCCTGTATTATACTCCAGAGCTGCACTCACTATTCTGCTGGTGCAGTCACTGTGTACATACATTACTTATCCTGTACTGATCCTGAGTTACACCCTGTATTATACTCCAGAGCTGCACTCACTATTCTGCTGGTGCAGTCACTGTGCACATACATTACTTATCCTGTACTGATCCTGAGTTACTTCCTGTATTTTACTCCAGAGCTGCACTCACTATTCTGCTGGTGCAGTCACTGTGTACATACATTACTTATCCTGTACTGATCCTGAGTTACATCCTGTATTATCCTCCAGAGCTGCACTCACTATTCTGCTGGTGCAGTCACTGTGTACATACATTACTTATCCTGTACTGATCCTGAGTTACATCCTGTATTATACTCCAGAGCTGCACTCACTATTCTGCTGGTGCAGTCACTGTGTACATACATTACTTATCCTGTACTGATCCTGAGTTACACCCTGTATTATACTCCAGAGCTGCACTCACTATTCTGCTGGTGCAGTCACTGTGCACATACATTACTTATCCTGTACTGATCCTGAGTTACTTCCTGTATTTTACTCCAGAGCTGCACTCACTATTCTGCTGGTGCAGTCACTGTGTACATACATTACTTATCCTGTACTGATCCTGAGTTACATCCTGTATTATACTCCAGAGCTGCACTCACTATTCTGCTGGTGCAGTCACTGTGTACATACATTACTTATCCTGTACTGATCCTGAGTTACATCCTGTATTATACTCCAGAGCTGCACTCACTATTCTGCCTGTTGATGTGAAGCAGCAGGCTCACAGCAGTAGTTGGGATCATTCATACAATTTCACCCAAAAAATAATAATTTACAATTAAAGTTTGAGTAACGGGTGCGGCGTTATCTGCGGCGTTATCTGCGGCGTTATCTGCGGCGTTATCTGCGTTGTTTATGAGGAAGCGGTAACCTCCCTTTTTACAGGATCTTGGAGGAAACGTCCTGTAATAAATTTATGGAGCAAAACTTGTAAGAAATCCGCAGCGGAAGGCGCAGCGTCTGCTGACCGCTAATCCGGCGGCTGCCACTCTACATGCTCCCACTATCCACCAACGGCCGTGATCAAGCTCCGGGAGGACCGGAACGTTGGCCTTTATGTGACATGTGGATACTAAATAAAGCGTCGTACTAACTTTGCAAATTGTCTATTTGAGTGCCGTGATTCAAGTTGACTTCCACGTGTGGCAACAGTGCAGAGAAGGGGTCGCCGGAGCCACGCCCTGAGGAACGCTTTTCTCAGAGAGTCCGGCCGGTATTCAGCAGAGATTTCAGCTCTGCAGTCTGCAGAATTGTGGGTGCAGCTCTAGAGTATAATTTAGCCCCAGGTCCGGGTTCTCAAGCTTCTGTCCTCTTCATCCTCCCCTGCCCTGATACATTGTAACGGCTCATCCCACCCGCACCTCATACACGGTCACCGCTGGGTCCTAAAGAGTCTGTAACCAAACCTGACCTAATTGTGACGTTTATGGGTAAATACTGGGCGCAGATGCTTCCTGCTCTCACCTGCTGTTTACACCTTCATGCATCCGCTGTGTGTGGGGGTCATGCTCTGTCCGTGGCCTCCGCGTCCGCTGTGTGTGGGGGTCATTCTCTGCCCGTGGCCCCATGTCCGCTAATGTCTGGGGGTCATTCTCTGTCTACGGCCCCCATGTCCGCTGTGTGTGGGGGTCATGCTCTGTCCGTGGCCCCATGTCCGCTGTGTTTCGGGATCATTCTCTGTCTGCGGCCCCCATGTCCGCTGTGTGTGAGGGTCATTCTCTGTCCGTGGCCCCCATGTCCACTGTGTGTGGGGGTCATTCTCTATCTACGGCCCCCATGTCCACTGTGTGGGGGTCATTCTCTGTCCGTGGCCCCCATGTCTGCTGTGTGTGGGGGTCATTCTCTATCTACGGCCCCCATGTCCACTGTGTGGGGGTCATTCTCTGTCCGTGGCCCCCATGTCCACTGCGTGTGGGGGTCATTCTCTGTCCGCGGCCCCCGTGTCCGCTGTGTGGGGGGTCATTCTCTGTCCGCGGCCCCCGTGTCCGCTGTGTGGGGGTCATTCTCTGTCCGTGGCCCCCATGTCCACTGTGTGGGGGTCATTCTCTGTCCATGGCCCCCGTGTCCGCTGTGTGGGGGTCATTCTCTGTCCGTGGCCCCCATGTCCACTGTGTGGGGATCATTCTCTGTCTATGGCCCCCATGTCCACTGTGTGGGGGTCATTCTCTGTCCGCGGCCCCCGTGTCCGCTGTGTGGGGGTCATTCTCTGTCCGCGGCTCCCATGTCCACTGTGTGGGGGTCATTCTCTTTCCGCGGCCCCCGTGTCCGCTGTGTGGGGATCATTCTCTGTCTGCGGCCCCCGTGTCCGCTGTGTGGGGGTCATTCTCTGTCTGCGGCCCCCGTGTCCGCTGTGTGGGGGTCATTCTCTGTCTGCGGCCCCCGTGTCCGCTGTGTGGGGGTCATTCTCTGTCTGCGGCCCCCATGTCCGCTGTGTGGGGGTCAGTTCCTGAATAATGTTATATTGTAACTGATTTTTGCAGGAAGTGAAGCAGGAAATCAACCAGCGCTTCACGATCAGCGATCTCCTCATTAAACCGATCCAGCGGATCACTAAGTACCAGCTGCTGCTGAAGGTAACCTCCCGCCGGTGCCACAGGCGCGTTTTGTCCTCTCCGCTGACCGGGGGCCGCAGTCATCATCTTATCTCTCTTTCAGGACTTTCTGAAGTACAGCCAGAAGGCCGGTCTGGAGTGCGCCGAGATCGAGGTTAGTCTTGACAGGAGCGGGGGCGTCATGGCCGACACTGGGTAATACTCTGCTGCCTCCTGCTGGACGTCACCTCATCCTCTGCTGCTGGGAATTTTTGGGGTCCAGGCAGAAAATACCTGAGAAATAAGGATCTTGTAGTCCCTTCAGAGCCCCCCATTTCCTGTGCCGGGACCCCCATAGAGCCCTGCCGCAGACTTTGCCTGCTGGGAGGACTACAACTCTGATCATCCAGCTGGCTGACCACCCCCATGTTTTATCTCCTCCTGTCACAGAAAGCCGTGGAGTTAATGTGCCTTGTACCGAAACGCTGCAACGACATGATGAACCTGGGGCGGCTGCAGGGATTCGAGGTGAGGCCGGTGGGCGGTGCTTGTATAAATACTAGTGCCCCATCAGTATATATGTTCCCTGTTATGTAATGGCTGCGGTGATGTCACCACACACAGCGGTGTTTTTGGTACATTAGCAGTCCAGTTAGGACCGGCAGCTCCTGGTTGTCAGGCTGGGCGTGCGCAGTTATGTAATGTTACCGCGTGAGGTGTGAGCCGCCAGGGAGCCTGATGCCTCGCTGAAGGCAGATTGTGCAGGATCTTTTCTATATTTTGCTCTTAATGAGGTCCTGATGGAAGTGGCTCCCCCCGCTGGTGGGCGCAGGTATGACTGTGATATTAGAGCACTGCGCCATGTACGTGTATATATATCGTCTTTAACGCCGCGCTCCTTCCCTCCAGGGTAAGCTGACCGCCCAGGGCAAACTCCTCCAGCAGGACACCTTCTTCGTCATTGAGCAGGAATCTGGTCTCCAGTCTCGACCTAAAGAGAGGAGGGTTTTCCTGTTCGAGCAGATCGTCATCTTCAGCGAACTTCTCCGGAAAGGTTCCTCCACCCCAGGATACATGTTTAAAAGAGGCATCAAGGTGAGGCGCCTCCCCATAGAGCACCGCCCCAGTCATAGAGCACCGCCCCAGTCATAGAGCGCCTCCCCAGTCATAGAGCGCCTCCCCATAGAGAACCGCCCCAGTCATAGAGCGCCTCCCCAGTCATAGAGCGCCTCCCCAGTCATAGAGCGCCTCCCCAGTCATAGAGCGCCTCCCCAGTCATAGAGCGCCGCCCAGTCATAGAGCTCCTCCCCATAGAGAACCGCCCCAGTCATAGAGCTCCTCCCCATAGAGCACCGCCCAGTCATAGAGTGCCTCCCCAGTCATAGAGCGCCGCCCCAGTCATAGAGCTCCTCCCCATAGAGAACCGCCCCAGTCATAGAGCTCCTCCCCATAGAGCACCGCCCCAGTCATAGAGCGACTCCCCAGTCATAGAGCTCCTCCCCATAGAGAACCGCCCCAGTCATAGAGCTCCTCCCCATAGAGCGCCGGCCCCAGTCATAGAGCGCCTCCCCAGTCATAGAGCTCTTCCCCATAGAGAACCGCCCCAGTCATAGAGCTCCTCCCCATAGAGCACCGCCCCAGTCATAGAGCACCGCCCCAGTCATAGAGCTCTTCCCCATAGAGAACCGCCCCAGTCATAGAGCTCCTCCCCATAGAGCACCGCCCCAGTCATAGAGCGACTCCCCAGTCATAGAGCTCTCCCCATAGAGAACCGCCCTAGTCATAGAGCGCCGCCCAGTCATAGAGCGCCTCCCCAGTCATAGAGCTCTTCCCCATAGAGAACCGCCCCAGTCATAGAGCTCCTCCCCATAGAGCGCCGCCCCAGTCATAGAGCACCGCCCCAGTCATAGAGCTCCTCCCCATAGAGCGCCGCCCCAGTCATAGAGCGCCTCCCCAGTCATAGAGCACCGCCCCAGTCATAGAGCTCTTCCCCATAGAGAACCGCCCCAGTCATAGAGCTCCTCCCCATAGAGCGCCGCCCCAGTCATTAGAGCGCCGCCCAGTCATAGAGCGCCGCCCCAGTCATAGAGCGCCGCCCCAGTCATAGAGCGCCTGCCGAAGTCATAGAGCGCCTGCCGAAGTCATAGAGCGCCTGCCGAAGTCATAGAGCGCCTGCCGAAGTCATAGAGCGCCTGCCGAAGTCATAGAGCGCCTGCCGAAGTCATAGAGCGCCTGCCGAAGTCATAGAGCGCCGCCCCAGGTCGTAGAGCGCCGCCCCAGGTCGTAGAGCGCCGCCCCAGGTCGTAGAGCGCCGCCCCCAGTCATAGAGCTCTTCCCCATAGTGCACCGCCCCAGTCATAGAGCTCCTCCCAGTAGTGCCGCCCCAGTCAGAGAGCGCCGCCCCAGTCAGAGAGCGCCGCCCCAGTCATAGAGCGCCGCCCCATAGAGCACCGCCCCAGTCATAGAGCGCCGCCCCAGTCATAGAGCTCCTCCCAGTAGTGCCGCCCCAGTCATAGAGCTCCTCCCCATAGAGAACCGCCCCAGTCATAGAGCTCCTCCCCATAGAGAACCGCCCCAGTCATAGAGCGCCGCCCCAGTCATAGAGCGCCCCCAGTCATAGAGCGCCGCCCCAGTCATAGAGCGCCGCACCCCCAGTCATAGAGCTCCTCCCAGTAGTGCCGCCCCAGTCATAGAGCGCCGCCCCAGTCATAGAGCTCTTCCCCATAGTGCACCGCCCCAGTCATAGAGCTCCTCCCAGTAGTGCCGCCCCAGTCAGAGAGCGCCGGCCCAGTCAGAGAGCGCCGGCCCAGTCAGAGAGCGCCGGCCCAGTCAGAGAGCGCCGCCCCAGTCAGAGAGCGCCGCCCCAGTCAGAGAGCCCTGCCCCAGTCAGAGAGCTCCTCCCCATAGAGAACCGCCCCAATCATAGAGCTCCTCCCCATAGAGAACCGCCCCAATCATAGAGCTCCTCCCATAGAGCGCCGCCCCAATCATAGAGCTCCTCCCCATAGAGCGCCGCCCCAGTCATAGAGCTCCTCCCCATAGAGCCCCGCCCCAGTCAGAGAGCCCCGCCCCAGTCAGAGAGCCCCGCCCCAGTCAGAGAGCTCCTCCCCATAGAAAACCGCCCCAATCATAGAGCTCCTCCCCATAAAGCGCCGCCCCAGTCATAGAGCTCCTCCCCATAGAACACCGCCCCAGTCATAGAGCGCCGCCTCATAGAGCACCGCCCCAATCATAGAGCTCCTCCCCATAGAGCGCCGCCCCAGTCATAGAGCGCCGCCCCAGTCATAGAGCGCCGCCCCAGTCATAGAGCTCCTCCCCATAGAACACCGCCCCAGTCATAGAGGTTCGTTTCTTATAATATCCGCGAGTCTCTGGTGTAAATTATACAGTAAATCCGAGGCTCCTCCCACCTAACCCCACCCATGTAAAAAAAATAGAGGGGTAAAAGTGGAGAAAAAAATTTTCTGTCAGAAAAAGTCTGACATTTTGCGCACACCAGAACGCTGGAGCAAGTGGAATACTATATCCCCCATGTCTGTGGCTGGCGCCCTCCCCCACGCCGTAGCTCGCTGCGTCTCATCGTTCCTCCTCTTACAGATGAATTACCTCATCCTGGAAGAGAACATTGACAACGATCCCTGTAAGTTCGCTCTGATGAGCAGAGACTCCTCCGAGAGGGTCATTCTCCAGGCCGCCAACGCCGAGATCACGCAGGCCTGGGTGCAGGACATCAGCCAAGTGCTGGAGACCCAGAGAGACTTTCTGAACGGTGAGCTGAAGGGAGGGGCCATTCAGGTAATGGGCGGGGCTAGAGATGAGCTCGGGCGGACTGCAGGGTGATGGGGCGGACTGGCAGGGTGATGGGGCGGACTGCAGGGTGATGGGGCGGACTGCAGGGTGATGGGGCGGACTGCAGGGTGATGGGGCGGACTGCAGGGTGATGGGGCGGACTGCAGGGTGATGGGGCGGACTGCAGGGTGATGGGGCGGACTGCAGGGTGATGGGGCGGACTGCAGGGTGATGGGGCGGACTGCAGGGTGATGGGCGGACTGCAGGGTGATGGGGCGGACTGCAGGGTGATGGGGCGGACTGCAGGGTGATGGGGCGGACTGCAGGGTGATGGGGCGGACTGCAGGGTGATGGGGCGGACTGCAGGGTGATGGGGCGGACTGTAGGGTGATGGGGCGGACTGTGTATAGACCGGTGGGTGATACGGGGTGTACTCCCGGGTGTCACATTGGCGCTGGTTGCTTTTTCTTCATTTTGTGCTTTTTTCTCACTTTATTGTTTTGCACTTTTACAGATGACTTAACCCCTCACTCCCCGGCCGCGCTGTATTGCGTCGAGTGACAACCAGTACAGCCACCGTTACAGCCCCAGTTGGGTGTCAGGCCGCTCTCCCCGACCTCAGCCTCGTGGTGCACTGTGGGTGCAGGGGGGGTCTTCAGCCAATCAGGGGTCTGGGGGGCCGGGATGTGAAGGGTTAATGGGGTCAGCTCAGTGATGAATGTGTTAATTGCTCCTCTCGTCTTGTCAGCGTCTTGTTAACTCTTGCGCTTCTCTTCCTCTCACGGCTGCGCCGCCCCCTCCTCCTCCCAGTAAGTCGCTCTCTTCATATTAACCTGTTACTGCCTGTACTCGCTGCATGCTCACAGACCGGGCCCCGGAGGTTAAAGGGCCACTCCGCTTCTTGTAAATAAAGAGTTGTTTTGGGTTTCAGTTCTTCAACATCTCTGCTTGCTGTCAGTGATAGGAAACCACTCCTGCTCACACAGCTGAGGGGTTGTTCCCATGTATCAGTGTAGATTGGAGTGATGAGCCCAGAGAACAATACATGGGAGAGATTTGTGCAGCTGCTAATACACTGTAACAACCCCTCAGCTGTGTGGAGGGTATTGGTTCAGGTCGGGGTCCCAGTCTCTCAGTGACAGCTAGCAGTGTCAGTGAATAAGAATGTTTTTGTCCGGATGTAACACATCTCACAGCTGAGGGTTCGTTACAGTTGTATGCAGTCTAGATAATCCTCTGTGAGGTGAGGGTCCGGACTGACACCTGTTACCTGCACTGACACATTGTAGCAAACTATCAGCGCTGACAGGGGGTTGTCTACACTGTAATGAGGTTCATTGTTTGCTGTAAGATCTCTGCTTGCTGTCAGTATTTGCCTCAGAGGCTGACGTCCTGTCCTGATGATCCGGTGGACACAGCTGCAGAGCTCGTTACAATGTATCAGTTTCCCTCCCTTT
Source organism: Rhinella marina (assembly GCA_900303285.1). Taxonomy (NCBI): domain Eukaryota; kingdom Metazoa; phylum Chordata; class Amphibia; order Anura; family Bufonidae; genus Rhinella; species Rhinella marina. Next base: position 36,100 of record ONZH01011375.1, on the reverse strand, counting down.
TTAATGACCCCTGCAGCTGTGCTGGACGTGACCAGGACGGGATGGTGTTTGTGGCGCCTCCTGGCGGCCGCGGATCCCTCGCTCCCCGTACATAGAGAGTAGATTATTTGTCCTAACATTTCTGGTGATCATGTGACCTGACGCCGCTCTTCTCTCTGTGCCGCGTGCAGCGCTACAATCACCGATAGAATACCAGCGCAAGGAAAGTAACGCTGCCATGAACAAGCCGCAGCTCAGCCGGGCGTCCACCCCCAGCGGCAGGCCCCTCTCCACCACGCCCATGGGCTCCGAAAAATGCGTCAACCTCCCGGCCCGGAATCCGTCATTACCGCAAAGGATAATACCTACCTCCAACGGCAGCTCGGGGTACGATGTGTACCAGCCGGCAGAGAAGTACGACTCCAGCCAGGTAATCCATGGGGCGGGTACTGGGGGGCCCCCGACCTGTAATCTGTGGTGGGCGGAGGCCCAGCAAACCGGGGGCAGGGGGCGCCTCAGCCTGGAGATAAGCAGACGCCAGTCGTCTCTGCTGCCGCTGATCTCCCAAGGATACAATGAATCATGGCATGTTTAATCCCTTAAAGGGAATTTGTCATAAAAAAATGACCCATTGTTTAAATCAAGTTTTTATGTTAAACATATGTCTTTGTAATGTTTGGCGATGTTTTTTCTATTTTCCATGTTCCTATCTATATTTTAAAATCATCTTAAAATCTTGCAGTTTTCCTTCTGGCCACTAGGCTATAATCTCAGCTGAGATATCCTGTTTGTCAGTGTGTCAGCTGTAAAGTAATGCTGCTACCGTAAACAGTGTAATTGGAGACCAACTCACATCACAGACAATAGAATCTCCCTGTAGAATAAACAAAAACTTCAAAGGAAAAAGCCTCTCAATGCATTCTCAATAGGACTGGAGCTGTCTATTGCTGCCTATGGTCCATGGGGCTTGCTGTAAAGCATATCACTAAATGCTGTTTAGAACAGCTCAGCCAAGATGGCAGCCCCCGTAAAAATGTTCTAGTAATGAAATTTCAAAAACTACAATCAGAAAATACAAACAGATTAGAGAAAAAGAACATGTTTTATTATCTCTTTTTAATCAATAAAGAAAATTTTAGGTGACAAAATCCCTTTAAAGGGGACGTCTCACCATGAACACCGATGGCACCAATGTCAGATAGCTGTCTCTAGAACGGCGCGCCCGAAGATCGGGAGAGCTCACCGCGCATGTGCGGCCGCCGTCCATTCATTTCTGTGGGAGTGCCGAAAATAGCCGGGTGCTGGTTCAGCCATTTCCAGCAATCCCATAGAAGTGAATGGCGCGGTGGCTGCGCTTGCGCTGTACGCTCTCCTGAACTTCGGGCGCTCAGTTCTAGAGGAACCACCCCTGGGATCTACACCTGCTTCTGCAAAGTTTGACTACTACTTTTCCATCATCCTCCTCACCTTCTGAACACCCCATCCTGCCACCTCTAATGCTGTGCCCCCCAATACCATCCTGCAGAATGTGGTAACGGTGCCACCTGAGTAAGAATGCCCCTCATTTTGTCCTCAGAAGTAATAATACCCCCATAGTGCCCCCAGTAGTAATAATGCCCCCATAGTGCCCCCCAGTAGTAGTAATGCCCCCATAGTGCCCCAGTAGTAGTAATGCCCCCATAGTGGCCCCAGTAGTAATAATGCCCCCATAGTGCCCCCAGTAGTAGTAATGCCCCCATTGTGCCCCAATAGTAATAATGCCCCCATAGTGCCCCAGTAGTAATAATGCCCCCATAGTGCCCCCAGTAGTAGTAATGCCCCCATTGTGCCCCAATAGTAATAATGCCCCCATAGTGCCCCAGTAGTAAATCCCATAGTGCCCCCATATATGCCCCAGTAGTAATATTGCCCCCAAGTCCAGTAATAATGCCCCCCATAGTGCCCCAGTAGTAATAATGCCCCCCATAGTGCCCCAGTAGTAATAATGCCCCCATAGTGCCCAGTAGTAATAATGCCCCATAGTGCCCCAGTAGTAATAATGTGCCCCAGTAGTAATAATGCCCCCCATAGTGCCCCAGTAGTAATAATGCCCCCATAGTGCCCCAGTAGTAATAATGCCCCCGTAGTGCCCCAATAGTAATAATGCCCCCATAGTGCCCCAATAGTAATAATGCCCCCCATAGTGCCCCAATAGTAATAATGCCCCCCATAGTGCCCCAGTAGTAATAATGCCCCCTATAATGTGTACCTGTACAAAAAATACCCCCTTGTAATGTTTGGCAGTAAAATAATTTCCCCTTGCAGTGTCCGCCAATACAAAAATTCTCCCTTATGACGTGTGCCAGAACAAAAAAAAACCCTTTAGTGCCACATGCAGATCAAATGTCCCCATAGGGCCACCTTATAATGTGTGTCAGTACAAAACACTGCCCCCTTTTAGTGCCCCCAGTAGAATGGATGTCCCCATAGTGCCCCCCAGTACACAAATGCTCCTTTTTACAGCCACAGTATCCCCATAGTGCTTTCTTCTGGTCTGTGCCCTGATCTGTATGCAGTCCTATAATGATGATGTCACCGGGCTCTGATAGGCTGCAGGAACCAGGACTGAAGGGAGACGGCGCCCCGCTGCAGCATTCAGCTTTATTACTGCCCTGAGTACAGAGATGAATATGTAGAGATCACTCATTGCCCCCGGTCCTTCCACTAAATCCCTGGCCCCCACCTGGTGCTGTCTGAGGCGATCACCCCTCCTTGCCTCATTGGCGGTGCACCCCTGGCCATAAGTGCTCAAGGTGAGAGAACCTTCGTGGTGATCTGATGTGTGCAGGGGGCTTCATTCACGGCGACACTCTTGTTACATTGTTGCACAGTCCTATAATCTCTTATAAAGTGACTTGTAAAGGTCCCGTTAGGGGGAGGATGGGAATTCACTTCCCTGCAGTAGACCTGGTCCTTCTGGGCAGCTCACACCATTAACTCCTCCTCCTGTTCCGCCCCCGCAGAACGAGCTGGCCGGGTGTAACGGGACCACCGCCATGGCTGTGATACAAGATTACTATGCACTGAAGGAGAACGAGATCTGCGTCTACCAAGGGGAAATCGTCCAAGTCCTGGCCATCAACCAGCAGAACATGTTCCTGGTCTACCGGCCGTCCAACGACCACTCGCCGGCGGCCGAAGGCTGGATCCCCGGCTCCATTTTGGGGCAAATTACAAAACCTTCTGCTGACAGTAACGACAGAGGCATCAAGTAAGTGGTGGCCGGGTGCGGTGTGTGGCGTTAGGGAGGTTCTTTCACAGCTTTTGGAAGAAGAATTGAATGTGGAGCCTGCGGCCGGCGCCGCGCAGGACGCTCCTTCTTTTTATTTCTTTTTTTTTTTGTATGATTTTTTTTGTTAATAATTGTACAGAAACCTGTAAACGGTAAAGCGGAGTTCTGTATAGATGAGGCGGCCTCCTGGAGCGCGGACGCCCCGGACCGGACTATGTGCCATGTGACCATACTGTAAATTGCTGATAGACTGTGGACTGAGCCGGGCTCCTCGGAGATCCTCCGTTTTCTTTGGACTTTATTTTCTGTTTCCCGGTAACCTGTAAGATATTTTGTTTTGCGCCCCTCCCCCTCCCCAGTACATTCCTGTATAAAGTATTTTGCACTATTTAAAAAAAAAAAAAGACAAAAAGATAGAAAAAAAAGAAACCTCAGTCCTATCGATGGCGTCCGATCGTGCAATATAATGCTAGTCGCAATGTCCACCATTGTACCTGTATTGTAACTAATAATTTTAAATGTACTATTTTAAATATGTAAAATAAATTTTCACCAGGATCGCCAGGTGTCGTGAGGCACCAGAAGTTATGGGGGTTTTTTTATGGTTTTTTGCTTTGTTTTTCCATTTAATTTGTGACATTTCTGGTTTTACAATGTTAGATTATTAACCAGCATGGATAGGAGGAAACACGGGGCCCCCGGGCCCGGATCTACCTCAGGCCATTTGTAGGCTTTGGGGTCCGGGGCACCTGCTTCCTCCGCTCCCTCTTTAGCTCCGCCCTTCTCCTGGGTTATTCCCACATATTGTGCTTAAAGGGGTCGTCCAGGATTAAGTAAAGTGCCCTCAGGATCGGCTCCTCCTATCTGTGTAATCCTGGAGGTCCCCTTTAAATCTGGACGTTCTAGATGATGCAGGACGCTGCCGGCACCTGAAGAGATATTGTTATATCTGTGCATGACGTCTTAATGCCACGTGCCTGGAATGGTCACCTCCAGATCTCCGAGGTTCTCACTGCTGATGCACAGTCGTCTCACACACGTTTCTGATTTGCTGTGATGTGAAGATTTAACATGAAGTTCTACGTGTCCGGGAATGTCTGATAGATCAGCACCAGCTGCATGGTGTCTACACTAACAGCTCTTCTGGGTCAGAACCCACATCTGTCCACACTGGTACCAGAGGCCATGGTCTAGTGAGAGGATGATGGAGGAGGAGCGGATGGAGGAGGTGGAGGAGGAGCGGATGGAGGAGGTGGAGGAGGAGCGGATGGAGGAGGTGGAGGAGGAGCGGATGGAGGAGGTGGAGGAGGAGCGGATGGAGGAGGTGGAGGAGGAGCGGATGGAGGAGGTGGAAGAGGAGCGGATGGAGGAGGTGGAGGAGGAGCAGATGGAGGAGGTGGAGGAAGAGCAGATGGAGGAGGTGTGTGATAACTGTGGGACTAGAAGATGAGGTGGATCTAGAACACAGGAGAGAAGTGATCTAGAACATGTGGGGACAAATCTAGCGCCCATGGATAGATGACGAGAATCTAGAACACATATTGTACACCCCTAGAACTCATTAGGTGAAATCCTAGGAGACGGGTGATGACGGATAAGAAGACTTGGGTGAAGGGTGAAGTCACGGTGCTGAGATGATTGTAGACGATGGGGCCAAAACAATGAGGTTGTTCTGGATGGAAGAAAAGAAGTTACAGTGAAGAGATCTAGAGGTTCCTGATGTTCTAGAGCACGTGATGTTTGAGGTTCTAGAACACATGTGATGTTTGAGGTTCTAGAACACACGTGATGTTTGAGGTTCTAGAGCACATGTGATGTTTGAGGTTCTAGAGCACGTGCTGTGAGGTTTGAGGTTCTAGAACACATGATGTTTTATGTTTTAGAGCACGTGCTGTGAGGTTCGATGTTCTAGAGCACATGATGTGATGTTTGAGGTTCCAGAGCACATGATGTGACGTTCTAGAGAACGTGCTGTGAGGTGATAAGACACTAGAAGACATGATGGAGTGAACAGATAAGGAGCTAGAAGGATGATGAGGTTCCAGAGATCTGAAGCCACCGGCCACAGTCACCGGGTTCTAGATGATGAGGTGGTGGGTGGAGAACCCCAGATGAGGTCACAAGCTCTAGTTGTATATGATCGAGTACTGGACACTGTGGTGGTCTGTGAGGTCCAAGTGCCCCCTCGTTTACCCCCCAGTAATGTGTCCTCCTTCCCAGGAATCTCCGACACATCTGCTTTTGTCCTTTAAAGTAGAACTCCCGCAAAAAAATGTATTCTCTGACCTGATAGAAAACTGCATGATGTAATCTGTAGTGAATGTAATCTTCTTAACAGAGACTGTATTTGTGAGTTATCCCCTCTCTTCTAATTGTAGCTGTGTCATGTGACCAACTCCCTGACCTCCAACTGACCCAGGACAGGAAGCCAGTTACTGCTCTATTCATTCTTATGAGACTGAAAGTGAGGCTCCCATAGGAATACATAGAGAAATAGACTTCCTGTCCACACATAAGATGCTGTGTTATCTGGTGAGTCTGATTTCTGGTCACATGACACAGATGAGAAGCATCAGGGAGATATAACTCACAAATACAGACACTGGTAAGAAAATGACATTCACTACAGATTACATCATGTACATTTCTAGCAGGACATGGAATAACATTTTTTGCAGGAGTTCTTTAATTACATGAACGGTAATTTTTTATGTCATTATATAAAGTTTGTTCCCGGGGGTAGAAAGTGCCGGGGATCAAATACTTCACCAGGGCTGAGAGCAGGCGTCATGGCCGAATTGTTCTCAGTGATGTTTGGTTTCTCCGGTCATTGGAAGAGTGAATTGTCAGCTCTGAGGTTCACTCTTGGGGTGTATTCATATGCTGCGCTGTCACAGGTGGATCCGCCCCCAGAGATGATTGACTCCTCCCATTTCGGGGTCTGCAGCAGCCAATCACTCGTCTCCCCCAAATCTGCACTGAGATTTCCTGCCTGTTGTGATCAGTCTGCGCCCTGAATACTTGGGTTACCTCCCAACCAGCCCCAAACTCCTGGACAGAGAGATGTGCTTGGCTGCTGTGGACTCATGTATGCTGATATATGACGTGATTGTGTCAGACGAGGCTCTGGAGCCGCCACCGCGCCTCGCGCCTCCCTCTAACTTGCATGACGTTTGCAGTGTTTTCGGAGCTTCTCATTAGGATCCTGCCCTGTGTGGACGGCGCCCCCTGTCTTCGCTCTCATTTCAGTTCTGCCATTTGATTGGTGCGTTTTTTGGTACAACAGGAAGTCATGTTCTTGGCACACGCTCCGCATGAGAAAACGGGACGGCAAGGCAGCAAACGGCCAGTGTAAAACCATGGAGGGTCTGGGAGGCAAGGTAAAAGTGAGTAAGGAGCTGGACCCCGGGGGTCAGTCACCACATCCCGCTCCTCCTGCAGGTTTTATGCCATTTCTGTTCTTCATGTCTGCAGGACTTTGCATGGCGCTCATTTGTATCGCACTTTATACGATTATATTATTTATCCCACATATGACACGAGCGCTCACTGCATGCTGATTGGTGTGAGATCTCCAGGCATCGAAGGGTTAACAGATATTCCAGTGACACAATGGATTAGATTCTAACAGTGGGTGTGGTCTGTGGAGGCTAATGACTAGGAGGTAAGACCATGACCTGACCCCGCCCCCGCGGAGCCCTGATCCCTCGGTAGCAGAGGGGGACGTTTATCTACTGCATAGCAACCAATCATTTTCCAGAGGAGCTCCGAACAGTGAAAGGTGGAATCTGATTGGTTGTTAGGAGCATCCAGTCCAGTTTACCTTTACACCAGTCCTGTCTCTGCTGAGGCCCCATCGCTGGAGCTTTGTTACATTGTCTTCTGTAAACATTGTGTCCATGGTTGGTTCTCCCAGAATTCCATTGGTTGCCCCAGCATGTGCTTCATTGTGAGTGCGGCTGTGGACTGGGTGCATGGACGCTGCTCCTACGTGTCCTGGCTTCTCCCTCCACAGTCCCTGATGTTGTCATTGTGTCCTGTAATGTGTCCTGTAATGTGTCCTGTAATGTGTCCTGTAATGTGTCCAGCCTCCTCCCCTTCTTGCATCTTTGGACCCTGCATGTCAGAAATCTGCTGCCCCCAATGTAAATGTACAGGGTCCAGAGGATGATACAGGATAAGTAATGTATGTACACAGTGACTGTACCAGCAGAATAGTGAGTGCAGCTCTGGAGTATAATACAGGATGTAACTCAGGATCAGTACAGGATAAGTAATGTATGTACACAGTGACTGCACCAGCAGAATAGTGAGTGCAGCTCTGGAGTATAATACAGGATGTAACTCAGGATCAGTACAGGATAAGTAATGTATGTACACAGTGACTGCACCAGCAGAATAGTGAGTGCAGCTCTGGAGTATAATACAGGATGTAACTCAGGATCAGTACAGGATAAGTAATGTATGTACACAGTGACTGCACCAGCAGAATAGTGAGTGCAGCTCTGGAGTATAATACAGGATGTAACTCAGGATCAGTACAGGATAAGTAATGTATGTACACAGTGACTGCACCAGCAGAATAGTGAGTGCAGCTCTGGAGTATAATACAGGATGTAACTCGGGATCAGTACAGGATAAGTAATGTATGTACACAGTGACTGCACCAGCAGAATAGTGAGTGCAGCTCTGGAGTATAATACAGGATGTAACTCAGGATCAGTACAGGATAAGTAATGTATGTACACAGTGACTGCACCAGCAGAATAGTGAGTGCTGCTCTGGAGTATAATACAGGATGTAACTCAGGATCAGTACAGGATAAGTAATGTATGTACACAGTGACTGCACCAGCAGAATAGTGAGTGCAGCTCTGGAGTATAATACAGGATGTAACTCAGGATCAGTACAGGATAAGTAATGTATGTACACAGTGACTGCACCAGCAGAATAGTGAGTGCAGCTCTGGAGTATAATACAGGATGTAACTCAGGATCAGTACAGGATAAGTAATGTATGTACATAGTGACTGCACCAGCAGAATAGTGAGTGCAGCTCTGGAGTATAATACAGGATGTAACTCAGGATCAGTACAGGATAAGTAATGTATGTACACAGTGACTGCACCAGCAGAATAGTGAGTGCAGCTCTGGAGTATAATACAGGATGTAACTCAGGATCAGTACAGGATAAGTAATGTATGTACACAGTGACTGCACCAGCAGAATAATGAGTGCAGCTCTGGAGTATAATACTGGATGTAACTCAGAATCAGTACAGGATAAGTAATGTATGTACACAGTGACTGCACCAGCAGAATAGTGAGTGCAGCTCTGGAGATTGTGTACAGTGGTTATCAGGGTCACTGCTTCTATCATTTAGAGAGTTTGGACCTTTTTCTGATACAAAGCTCCAGATCTCCTGCACGGACACAGAGTGAGACGCTGACATTTTGTGATACCTGCAGTGATATCGGGGCGCTCAGCTTCTTCATCTGATTAGGAGAATGGCCCCCTCCATGTGCAGCACGTGTTACATGTCTCATGTATGACCTGTTGTCTCCATTACACATATGATGTGACTGTCGTCCTCTCTCCACTTTCTGTCACCTGTTATTGTCGTCTTCTCCGGCAGATGTTTCAGGTCCAGGAGTTCGGCGTCTCCATTAACCCCCCTTTCCCCCCTCCCCGGCTGCTGATTTCAGCTTCTTCTGAACCCAGTGCTAGTCGTTCACTTCTGGATACAACCCGCGTGTTCTGCAGTTATCATGTTTACTCCAGTCACATCCAAAGCTGCATTTAGAAATCTCTGACCTCTGATCTGGGGTCTGTAATGTGGGGGGAGGGGTGTGGCGGTATCCATGGACAGGGAGGTGGTGGAGCTGCACCATTGTATCATGAGAAGTCCTCTGCTTGCTGTCAGTGAATGGGAGCAGCTGCTGCTTACATCCAGAGGCTGAAAACCCACCCTGACTTAAAGGGGTCCTCTGACTTCAGCAGATGGCATTCATCATGTAGAGAAAGTTACTACATGGCACTTACTAATGTATGAGTGTCCATATTGCCTCCATTACATTATACATGGACGGTTCCATGGTTACGACCACCCTGTAATCCAGCAGCGGTGGTCACGTCTGGCCTCTCTGATGGCTGGCACTGCGGGAGCGCACATAGGCAGCCATAAGCACGACCACTGCTGCTGGATTACAGGGTGGATTACATCATCAGTGAGGCCAGGGAATTACCCTGTAGATAGAGGGCACTGCCATTAGGGGGCACCACTGCCACGGACGGGGCACTTGTGTGTGCAGTGGTTGGGGTAGGTGGTAAATGTCATAGCCACATGATGCCGGGAGACGAGGCCTCCCAGCTTATCTTCCCATAGTGCACCTGGTGCCATCTCTTCTCCAGGTAAGTGACGCACAATGTAATGTGATTCCTCACACCAGGCCGCCTTCATTCCTTGGCGCACCTGGTGCCATCTCAGGTAAGTGACGCACACACACAACTGCCCATAGGATGTAACCTGATTCATCAGACCAGGCCGTTTTCATCCCATAGTGCACCTGGTGCCATCTCTTCCCCAGGTAAGTGACGCACACACCCCGGCCGACCACATGAGGTAATGTGATTCATCAGACCAGGCCGTCTTCTTCCCATAGTGCACCTGGTGCCATCTCTTCTCAAGGTAAGTGATGCACTCGGCCGTCCACATGATGTAATGTGATTCCTCAGACCAGGCCACCCCCTTTTCGCATAGTGCACCTGGTGCCATCTCCTCCCCAGGTAAGTGACGCACTCAGTTGTACACATGATGTGATTCCTCAGACCAGGCTGCCAACTTCATATAGTGCACCTGGTGCCATCTCTTCTCCAGGTAAGTGATGCACATACCCAGCATTCCACATGGTGTAATGTGATTCCTCAGACCAGGCCGCCTCCTTCCATTGCTCCAGTTCAAATTTTCAGATGCCCGTTGCAGGCACTCTCATGGTGGACGGGTGTCATGGCGATGGGTCTGCGGGTACACCTCCCCATGCACAGCAAGCTGTGTCCTGACATCTTTCTGTCATCAGCAGCAGCAAAGTTGTCAGTTTGCTTTACAATAGGTCTGTGTGATCACCTTCACCCTCCACATCAGTGAGCCCTGGGTGCCCCTGACCCTGTCACTGATTCACCAGCCATCCTTCTATGGTAGATACTAACCCCCTACACACCGGGAACACCCCACAAGACCCCGGCCGCTCCGGGATGTCCTGACCCCGTCGTCTTATCAGAAGCGCTCAGATCCTTCCGCTTGCTCATGTTTCCAGCTTCCAACAAACTCCAGGAGCTGCCTGTTCACCTGCTGCCCCGACATGTGCCACTCTCACCAGTCAGTGGTATTCACCGCTCTGGTCTGTGGTCTTATTGCTGTGGATGGTCAGTGCAGCGTCATATGAGGGCCGACCACAAAAGGGAGTAAGAGGGACCACCGTGACGTTAAACCTATCCAGAGAGACTATCCGTGGAGGGGAGAGGGGGTGTAATTTGGCTCCTGGAGGGACGGTGGCCATATTGTCTGCCACATTACATCTCCTATCCTCTCCACATTCTGCGGACCCAGACTTACCATAGACCAGTAGGCGGTACTGCAGGTATAGTACAGAACATACAATATGGCCGCCTGTCACTGCACCTGCTGTATACAGATACCGCTGCACTGATTGGTCCTTGTTGCTTCCTTCACTTTACTGAATAGCATTCTGGGTAATTCAGATTATCAGTCAATGTGACTCTGCGCAGGCCGGGTATACAAGAGGAACAGCATCTGATTGTCTCTGCGCAGGCCGGGTATATAAGAGGAGCGGCATCTGATTGTCTCTGCGCAGGCCGGGTATATAAGAGGAGCGGCATCTGATTGTCTCTGCGCAGGCCGGGTATATAAGAGGAACAGCATCTGATTGTCTCTGCGCAGGCCGGGTATATTTGAAGAGTGGCATCTGATTGGTTCCTGGGGCTCAGTGTCTGTTGGTGGGTGTGGCTTCTTCCTCCAGGGACGGCTCAGCTATAACTTTATTCACCTCTTCCCCGACTTTTGCCGCCATTGTGATGTTTTTCTGATTTTATTTTCTCATAAATCTCTTCTTCCTTCACTCGCCTGAACAGGATCACAACAGCTCCGAGGAGTCCGAGTGCGACGACTTTGACCCCAGTGCTAGTATGGAGGTAGGTATGCCGGAGATCGTTCACTAAATTATGGAGCAGGTGGGAATTATTAAAGGGGTATTCCGGTTAGAATAAGTTATAGTCACGTCCACGCGGCCGCGACATTCATTTCTATGGGTGTTCCGGAGATGGCGAGTACATCGCTCACCTATCTCTCCCGTAGAAATAAATGAAGTGGCCGTGCACATGTGCGACCGGCTGCTCCGCTTATTTGTAGGGATCAGGGTTGCCAAGCAGAATTTCTTTTTTTCTGGACTACTTATCCCAAAATCACGGACATCCAACGTTTCATGGACAAATTGGAGAACCTTAATGAAACAGATTATTGGTCCATGTCCACAGCTCAGTCCACCGATGGGACCTCCTCACTGTGAGCCGCGAAATGACGATAATCACCACCAAATAATCTACTGAAGAACCGCCGGCCTCAAACAAATCACGGACCCTTCTAGTTTTTTTTTTGTCATGGAAACAGGAAATTTTTACAGACTGTCCAGAAAGTTCTGGGTGATTGTCAACCCTGGCAGGGAGTACAGGGGCCCCCATTCTCGTGATCAGTGGGGGTCCCAGCCATAGGAACCCCCACCAATCTAATAGTTATCCCCAGTCCTGTGGAAACTTAATGTAACAGCAATTTTTAGCCCAAGGATGGAAATGTTAGTAATGGGCACCACAGAGATGGGAGTGGCCTTTGTGGGGGGGTGACTTCTATAAAACAGAATAGCTAAATATATTCAGTAACCCTATATTAATATCAGACCCCAAACCAGACCCCTATATTAATACCAGACCCCTATATCAATATCAGACCCCAGACCAGACCCTTATATTAATATCAGACCCCAGACAAGACCCCTATATTATCAGACCCCTATATTAATGTCAGATCCCAGACCGGACCCCTATATTAAAATCACAACCTACATTAATATCAGACACCGGACCGCCCCCTTATATTAATGTCAGACCTCAGACCGCCCCCTTATACTAATCTCAGACCCCAGACCAGACCCTATATTGATATCAGGCCCCAGACCACACACCCTTATATTAATATCAGACCCCAGACCCTTATATTAATATCAGACACCAGACCCCTATATTAATATCAAACCCCAGACCATACCCCTATATTAATATCAGACACCAGACCTCTATATTAATATCAGACCCCAGACCAGACCCTTATATTGTCAGACCCCAGACCAGACCCCTATATTAATATCAAACCCCAGACCATACCCCTATATTAATATCAGACCCCAGACCCCTATATTAATATCAAACCCTTATATTAATATCAGGCCCCAGACCAGACCCTTATATTAATGTCAGACCCCAGACCAGACCCTTATATTAATATCAGACCCCAGACCAGACCCTTATATTAATATCAGACCCCAGACCAGACCACTGTCTTAATATCAGACCCCAGACCAGACCACTATATTAATATCAGACCCCAGACCAGACCACTATATTAATATCAGACCCCAGACCAGACCTCTATATTATCAGATCCCAGACCAGACCCTTATATTAATGTCAGGCCCCAGACCAGACCCGTATATTAATATCAGACCCCAGACCAGACCACTATATTAATATCAGACCCCAGACCAGACCCTTATATTAATGTCAGACCCCAGACCAGACCCGTATATTAATATCAGACCCCAGACCAGACCACTATATTAATATCAGACCCCAGACCAGACCCTTATATTAATATCAGACCCCAGACCAGACCCTTATATTAATATCAGACCCCAGACCAGACCACTATATTAATATCAGACCCCAGACTAGACCCTTATATTAATATCAGACCCCAGACCACTATATTAATATCAGACCCCAGACCAGACCTCTATATTATCAGATCCCAGACCAGACCACTATATTAATATCAGACCCCAGACCAGATCTCTATATTAATATCAGACCCCAGACCAGACCCTTATATTAATATCAGACCCCAGACCAGACCCTTATATTAATATCAGACCCCAGACCAGACCCCTTTATTAATATCAGACCCCCAGACTAGACCCTTATATTAATATCAGACCCCAGACCACTATATTAATATCAGACCCCAGACCAGACCTCTATATTTATATCAGACCGCAGACCATACCCCTATATTAATATCAGACCCCAGACCAGACCTCTATATTTATATCAGACCGCAGACCATACCCCTATATTAATATCAGACCCCAGGCCAGAACCTTATATTAATGTCAGACCCCAGACCTCTTTATTAATATCAGACCCCAGACCAGACCCCTATATTAATCTCACACCCCAAACCAGACCCTTATATTAAAATCACACCCCAGATCAGATCCCTATATTAATATCAGACCCCAGAGCAGACCCCTATATTATCAGACCCCTATATTATCAGACCCCAGATCAGACCCCTATATTAATATCAGACCCCAGACCAGACCCTTATATTAATCTCAGACCCTTATATTAATCTCAGACCCCAGACCAGACCCTTATATTAATCTCAGACCCTTATATTAATCTCAGACCCCAGACCAGGCCCCTATATTAATATTAGACCCCTATATTAATTGCATTCACTTGATTTAATGGAGGCCATTGGCACCAAAAATGATAAAAAAAAGCAGAGTGGACCCAGCATGCAAGTGGAACCTGCACTCCCTGAATTTTATGGTGTCCGTTATGGCACATGACAGGTAGGTATTAGTGTTAAGTTCCCGTCTTACAGAGATCGCCTTGACGTTTGGCAGACGGGCCCAAATAATTTTGTACAAAATGTATTTGCCAAGAATCTCAAATTTACTAAATAATCGCAGAATTAGCCTCAGAATACTTTCTATTACTGTGGGGTTATTGTACTTTATTTGGTTTGCAGAGCGCTGTGCTGTGTGTTAATTTTTTTACCCCTATATTAATGTCAAACCCAAAACCAGACGTCTATATCACTGACTGACGAGGAAATAACTTTATATTTTGTTTATTTTGTTTTTAGATCATGAATCCAAATTTTATACAAGAAGGTGAGTGCTGATAATTCACGTAGAATAAAGTCTTACAGATATAAGGATTAGCCTCCTCCGAAGGGTGCAGTCCAAGTGCAGAACGTCTGAACCCAGAAACATGTAGTGTCTACTCCTCTAGTGGTGGCTGTATATATTTGTATGTAGTAATCTCCTGAGCTCCCTCTAGTGGTGGCTGTATATATATCTGTATGTAGTAATCTCCTGAGCTCCCTCTAGTGGTGGCTGTATATATATCTGTATGTAGTGATCTCCTGAGCTCCCTCTAGTGGTGGCTGTATATATCTGTATGTAGTAATCTCCTGAGCTCCCTCTAGTGGTGGCTGTATATATCTGTATGTAGTAACCTCCTGAGCTCCCTCTAGTGGTGGCTGTATATATTTGTATGTAGTAATCTCCTGAGCTCCCTCTAGTGGTGGCTGTATATATCTGTATGTAGTAATCTCCTGAGCTCCCTCTAGTGGTGGCTGTATATATTTGTATGTAGTAATCTCCTGAGCTCCCTCTAGTGGTGGCTTTATATATCTGTATGTAGTGATCTCCTGAGCTCCCTCTAGTGGTGGCTGTATATTTCTGTATGTAGTAATCTCCTGAGCTCCCTCTAGTGGTGACTGTATATATCTGTATGTAGTAATCTCCTGAGCTCCCTCTAGTGGTGGCTGTATATTTCTGTATGTAGTAATCTCCTGAGCTCCCTCTAGTGGTGGCTGTATATATCTGTATGTAGTAATCTCCTGAGCTCCCTCTAGTGGTGGTTGTATATGTTTATGTAGTATTCTCCTGAGCTCCCTCTAGTGGTGGCTGTATATATCTGTATGTAGTAATCTCCTGAGCTCCCTCTAGTGGTGGCTGTATATATCTGTATGTAGTAATCTCCTGAGCTCCCCCTAGTGGTGGTTGTATATATCTGTATGTAGTAATCTCCTGAGCTCCCTCTAGTAGTGGCTGTATATATCTGTATGTAGTAATCTCCTGAGCTCCCTTCTAGTGGTGGCTGTATATATCTGTATGTAGTATTCTCCTGAGCTCCTCTAGTGGTGGCTGTATAATCTGTATGTAGTAATCTCCTGAGCTCCCTCTAGTGGTGACTGTATATATCTGTATGTAGTAATCTCCTGAGCTCCCTCTAGTGGTGGCTGTATATATCTGTATGTAGTAATCTCCTGAGCTCCCTCTAGTGGTGGCTGTATATATCTGTATGTAGTAATCTTCTGAGCTCCCCCCTAGTGGTGGTTGTATATATCTGTATGTAGTAATCTCCTGAGCTCCCTCTAGTAGTGGCTGTATATATCTGTATGTAGTAATCTCCTGAGCTCCTCTAGTGGTTGGCTGTATATCTGTATGTAGTAATCTCCTGAGCTCCTTCTAGTGTGGCTGTATATATCTGTATGTAGTAATCTCCTGAGCTCCCTCTAGTGGTGGCTGTATATATCTGTATGTAGTAATCTCCTGAGCTCCCTCTAGTGGTGGCTGTATATATCTGTATGTAGTAATCTTCCTGAGCTCCCTCTAGTGGTGGCTGTATATATCTGTATGTAGTAATCTCCTGAGCTCCCTCTAGTGGTGGCTGTATATATCTGTATGTAGTAATCTCCTGAGCTCCCTCTAGTGGTGGCTGTATATATCTGTATGTAGTAATCTCCTGAGCTCCCTCTAGTGGTGGCTGTATATATCTGTATGTAGTAATCTCCTGAGCTCCCTCTAGTGGTGGCTGTATATATCTGTATGTAGTAATCTCCTGAGCTCCCTCTAGTGGTGGCTGTATATATCTATATGTAGTAATCTCCTGAGCTCCCTCTAGTGTGGCTGTATATATCTGTATGTAGTAATCTCCTGAGCTCCCTCTAGTGGTGGCTGTATATATCTGTATGTAGTAATCTCCTGAGCTCCCTCTAGTGGTGGCTGTATATATCTGTATGTAGTAATCTCCTGAGCTCCCTCTAGTGGTGGCTGTATATATCTGTATGTAGTAATCTCCTGAGCTCCCTCTAGTGGTGGCTGTATATATCTGTATGTAGTAATCTCCTGAGCTCCCTCTAGTGGTGGCTGTATATATCTGTATGTAGTAATCTTCCTGAGCTCCCTCTAGTGGTGGCTGTATATATCTGTATGTAGTAATCTCCTGAGCTCCCTCTAGTGGTGGCTGTATATATCTGTATGTAGTAATCTCCTGAGCTCCCTCTAGTGGTGGCTGTATATATCTGTATGTAGTAATCTCCTGAGCTCCCTCTAGTGGTGGCTGTATATATCTGTATGTAGTAATCTCCTGAGCTCCCTCTAGTGGTGGCTGTATATATCTGTATGTAGTAATCTCCTGAGCTCCCTCTAGTGGTGGCTGTATATATCTATATGTAGTAGTCTCCTGAGCTCCCTCTAGTGGTGCTGTATATATCTGTATGTAGTGATCTCCTGAGCTCCTCTAGTGGTGGCTGTATATTATCTGTATGTAGTAATCTCCTGAGCTCCCTCTAGTGGTGGGCTGTATATATCTGTATGTAGTAATCTCCTGAGCTCCCTCTAGTGGTGCTGTATATATCTGTATATAGTGATCTCCTGAGCTCCCCTCTAGTGGTGGCTGTATATATCTCTATGTAGTAATCTCCTGAGCTCCCTCTAGTGATGGCTGTATATATCTGTATGTAGTAATCTCCTGAGCTCCCTCTAGTGGTGGCTGTATATATCTGTATGTAGTAATCTCCTGAGCTCCCTCTAGTGGTGGCTGTATATATCTATATGTTAGTAATCTCCTGAGCTCCCTCTAGTGGTGGCTGTATATATCTGTATGTAGTGATCTCCTGAGCTCCCTCTAGTGGTGCTGTTATCTGTATGTAGTAATTCCTGAGCTCCCCTAGGTGGCTGTATATACTGTAGTAATCTCCTGAGCTCCCTCTAGTGGTGGCTGTATATATCTGTATGTAGTGATCTCCTGAGCTCCCTCTAGTGGTGGCTGTATATATCTGTATGTAGTGATCTCCTGAGCTCCCTCTAGTGGTGGCTGTATATATCTGTATGTAGTAATCTCCTGAGCTCCCTCTAGTGGTGGCTGTATATATCTGTATGTAGTAATCTCCTGAGCTCCCTCTAGTGGTGGCTGTATATATCTGTATGTAGTAATCTCCTGAGCTCCCTCTAGTGGTGGCTGTATATATCTGTATGTAGTAATCTCCTGAGCTTCCCTTAGTGGTGGCTGTATATATCTGTATGTAGTAATCTCCTGAGCTCCCTCTAGTGGTGGCTGTATATATCTGTATGTAGTAATCTCCTGAGCTCCCTCTAGTGGTGGCTGTATATATCTGTATGTAGTAATCTCCTGAGCTCCCTCTAGTGGTGGCTGTATATATCTGTATGTAGTAATCTCCTGAGCTCCTCTAGTGGTGGCTGTATGTATCTGTATGTAGAATCTCCTGAGCTCCCTCTAGTGGTGGCTGTATGTATCTGTATGTAGTAATCTCCTGAGCTCCCTCTAGTGGTGGCTGTATGTATCTGTATGTAGTAATCTCCTGAGCTCCCTCTAGTGGTGGCTGTATATATCTGTATGTAGTAATCTCCTGAGCTCCCTCTAGTGGTGGCTGTATGTATCTGTATGTAGTAATCTCCTGAGCTCCCTCTAGTGGTGGCTGTATATATCTGTATGTAGTAATCTCCTGAGCTCCCTCTAGTGGTGGCTGTATATATCTGTATGTAGTAATCTCCTGAGCTCCCTCTAGTGGTGGCTGTATATATCTGTATGTAGTAATCTCCTGAGCTCCCTCTAGTGGTGGCTGTATATATCTGTATGTAGTAATCTCCTGAGCTCCCTCTAGTGGTGGCTGTATATATCTGTATGTAGTAATCTCCTGAGCTCCCTCTAGTGGTGGCTGTATATATCTGTATGTAGTAATCTCCTGAGCTCCCTCTAGTGGTGGCTGTATATATCTGTATGTAGTAATCTCCTGAGCTCCCTCTAGTGGTGGCTGTATATATGTATGTAGTAATCTCCTGAGCTCCCCCTCTAGTGGTGGCTGTATATATCTGTATGTAGTAATCTCCTGAGCTCCCTCTAGTGGTGGCTGTATATCTGTATGTAGTAATCTCCTGAGCTCCCTCTAGTGGTGGCTGTATATATCTGTATGTAGTAATCTCCTGAGCTCCCTCTAGTGGTGGCTGTATATATATCTGTATGTAGTAATCTCCTGAGCTCCCTCTAGTGGTGGCTGTATATATCTGTATGTAGTAATCTCCTGAGCTCCCTCTAGTGGTGGCTGTATATATCTGTATGTAGTAATCTCCTGAGCTCCCTCTAGTGGTGGCTGTATATATCTGTATGTAGTAATCTCCTGAGCTCCCTCTAGTGGTGGCTGTATATATCTGTATGTAGTAATCTCCTGAGCTCCCTCTAGTGGTGGCTGTATATATCTGTATGTAGTAATCTCCTGAGCTCCCTCTAGTGGTGGCTGTATATATCTGTATGTAGTAATCTCCTGAGCTCCCTCTAGTGGTGGCTGTATATATCTGTATGTAGTAATCTCCTGAGCTCCCTCTAGTGGTGCTGTATATATCTGTATGTAGTAATCTCCTGAGCTCCCTCTAGTGGTGGCTGTATATATATATCTGTATGTAGTAATCTCCTGAGCTCCCTCTAGTGGTGGCTGTATATATCTGTATGTAGTAATCTCCTGAGCTCCCTCTAGTGGTGGACTGTATATATCTGTATGTAGTAATCTCCTGAGCTCCCTCTAGTGGTGGCTGTATATATCTGTATGTAGTAATCTTCCTGAGCTCCCTCTAGTGGTGGCTGTATATATCTGTATGTAGTAATCTCCTGAGCTCCCTCTACTGTATATATCTGTATGTAGTAGTAATCTCCTGAGCTCCTCTAGTGGTGGCTGTATGTATCTGTATGTAGTAATCTCCTGAGCTCCCTCTAGTGGTGGCTGTATATATCTGTATGTAGTAATCTCCTGAGCTCCCTCTAGTGGTGGCTGTATATATCTGTATGTAGTAATCTCCTGAGCTCCCTCTAGTGGTGGCTGTATATATCTGTATGTAGTAATCTCCTGAGCTCCCTCTAGTGATGGCTGTATATATCTGTATGTAGTAATCTCCTGAGCTCCCTCTAGTGGTGGCTGTATATATCTGTATGTAGTAATTTCCTGAGCTCCCCCTAGTGGTGGCTGTATATATCTGTATGTAGTAATCTCCTGAGCTCCCTCTAGTGGTGGCTGTATATATCTGTATGCAGTAATCTCCTGAGCTCCCTCTAGTGGTGACTGTATATATCTGTATGTAGTAATCTCCTGAGCTCCCTCTAGTGGTGACTGTATATATCTGTATGTAGTATTCTCCTGAGCTCCCTCTAGTGGTGGCTGTATATGTTTATGTAGTATTCTCCTGAGCTCCCTCTAGTGGTGGCTGTATATGTTTATGTAGTAATCTTCTTAGCTGTCTATGCAGTGGGTTTGGTGCTCTGTGTTAGGAAATGTTACTCTTAAATAAATCCTCTTAGAATTATGGATTAAAAACATCCAGATGATAAAAGTGAGTCAATAACTTCTCTGTAAGCGATCAGAATCATCTGCGACTCTGCAGGACAGAGGGAACCAAGGACAGGGCCGACATCTAGGACTGTCCTGCTGGATATTTGGGGGGCCTGAGTAATTGCTGCTGTTGGGTTGTCCGACCGTATTCTGCTCTGACGTGAAGAGATCCAATCAGGTCGCTGCTGTTAGTCCCTCTGCTATAGAGGTGGCTGTGATGGGTGCGTCTCGTCCACTCTTCACACGTGGCCCCGTCTTACATAGTAACATAGTAACATAGTTCATAAGGCCGAAAAAAGACATCTGTCCATCCAGTTCTCCCTGTTTTCCTACAAGTTGATCCAGAGGAAGGCAAAAAACCCCTGTGAGGTAGAAGCCAGTTTTCCCCACTTTAGGGAAAAAAATTCCTTCCCGACTCCAATCAGGCATCAGAATAACTCCCTGGATCAACGACCCCTCTCTAGTAACTATAACCTGTAATATTATTACCTCCAGAAATACATCCAGGCCCTTCTTGAACTCTTTTAGTGAACTTACCATCACCACCTCCTCAGGGAGAGAGTTCCATAGTCTCACTGCTCTTACCGTAAAGAGTCCATAGTCTCACTGCTCTTACAGTAAAGAATCCAATGTCTGATGTTTATGGTTGCACAGTGGCCCCGGAGTTCCTCCTAAACCTGGCGGACGTCATCTGTGTAGTGGGCGACGCTGTGATTTTACACTGTAAGGTGTGCGGGAGGCCAAAGCCAAACATCACGTGGAAGGGCCCGGACCAGAGCGTCCTGGATGGAGACAGCAGCGCCTGCACCATGTCTGCCAGGTGAGCGCCGTCTGTGTATCTGTGTCCTCATACATTGCAGTCCCATGCAAATTCTGCTTCATCACTGCATAATGAAAAGTCCTAACTAATAGACGTTATACAGTTCTTCAGATCTCTGCTTGCTGTCAGTGAATTTTATATATTTAAAGTGGACATTTACACACGTGACAATCTGTGTTATTCTCATAGTGAGTCTGGAGACATCCGACTGAGGATCTGCAACCTCATGCCTCAGGACAGCGGCATCTACACCTGTGTGGCGACAAATGAGCATGGCTCCGCCTCCACGTCTGCTACCATCAAAGTCCAAGGTACAGAGGGGAGGAGTGAAGATACAGTGAGAGGCTACAGACATGATTACTCAGACGTGGCCAAGTGCATGCCCCTCATGGAGATATCATACTTGCTCTGGATAGACTATTTGTAATGTGATGCCTCAGGTTAGTCTGTTGTTTCCATGACAACCCCAGAGCAAGCATGATATTTACTCCAGCAGTGAGTAGATCAGGGGATGCCCGTGGAGGTGTCAGTCCAGAGGGATTAGGGTTCTGCTCCTGACCAACTCTGTCCTGTGTTCTTCTGGCAGGTGTCCCCGGGGCCCCCAGCCAGCCCATTGCTCAGGAAAGAAGCAGCACCTCCGTCATCCTCCGCTGGCTACCGCCCTCCAGCACCGGCAACTGCACCATATCCGGGTACACGGTGGAGTACAAGGATGAAGGTGAGAGGGACGGAGTCTCTGGACTGATGGCTCATGTACCGGGGGTGGGCGCTGCTCGGACCCTCTAAGGTCCCCATCTGTGGTGTGTACAGGGCAAGTGTGGTGGAGGGGAGCGCCCTCACTGTTCAGGGGTGGGGCTATGCAATGCCCCGCCACCTCTAGACACGCCCCTGCGGTGGGTGTAATTGATTAATTTGCTGTTTGTCCGCAGGTTCTCCGGTTTGGCAGCAATCTGTCGCCTCAACCCTGGACACTTACCTTGTGGTGGAAGACCTGAGGCCAGGAGGTACCTACCAGTTCAGGGTCAGCGCCAGCAACCCCTGGGGCATCAGCCCCCCCAGCGACTCCTCTGAACCCGTCCGACTGCCTGAGAACGGTGAGTGGTGGCCCCCGGCCAGGAGCACAACACGACAGATACATCCCCCAAAATATCACTTACCTCCCAGAGCCTAATACTTACCCCCAAAGAGTGAAATCCCCAAAATGCTGCTTATTCCATGAGCTCAACACTTTGTCTTTTCAGATGCAAACGCGGATGGATCCGCCATATGCTGGAAGGAGAACTTTGAGCAAATGTACCTGGAGCAGCAAGAGATAGGAAGGTAAATCTGTGGCGCCCCCTGCAGCATGAGGACCCTGTGCCACCTGTCCGCGCCCCTTCCCCGGATTTCCTTGTTGCCCTGAGATCTCCCCTCTCAAGCTTCTTTTTCCTCCGTCCAGGGGAAGGTTTTCTGTGGTGAAGAAATGTGTACAGAAGAATTCCCGGAAGGACGTCGCCGTGAAATTTGTAAATAAGAAACTGAAGAAGCGAGAACAAGCGGCGCACGAGGCGGCCCTGCTCCAACACCTGCAGCACCCACAGTACATCACCCTGCACGACACCTACGAGTCCCCCACCGCCTACATCCTCGTCCTGGACCTGTGAGTTCTAATATACACAAGACATACTGACCGCAGAGCTCCCCCTAGTGGTGGCTGTATATACATCTGTATGTGAGGAGCTCCCTCTAGTCGTGACTGTATATACATCTGTATGTGAGGAGCTCCCCCTAGTGGTGGCTGTATATACATCTGTATGTGAAGAGCTCCCTCTAGTGGTGGCTGTATATACATCTGTATGTGAGGAGCTCCCCCTAGTGGTGACTGTATATACATCTGTATGTGAGGAGCTCCCCCTAGTGGTGACTGTATATACATCTGTATGTGAGGAGCTCCCTCTAGTGGTGACTGTATATACATCTGTATGTGAGGAGCTCCCCCTAGTGGTGACTGTATATACATTCTTGTATGTGAGGAGCTCCCTCTAGTGGTGACTGTATATACATCTGTATGTGAGGAGCTCCCTCTAGTCGTGACTGTATATACATCTGTATGTGAGGAGCTCCCTCTAGTGGTGGCTGTATATACATCTGTATGTGAGGAGCTCCCTCTAGTGGTGACTGTATATACATCTGTATGTGAGGAGCTCCCTCTAGTGGTGACTGTATATATATCTGTATGTGAGGAGCTCCCCCTAGTGGTGACTGTATATACATCTGTATGTGAGGAGCTCCACCTAGTGGTGGCCTGTATATACATCTGTATGTGAGGAGCTCCCTCTAGTGGTGACTGTATATACATCTGTATGTGAGGAGCTCCACCTAGTGTGACTGTATATACATCTGTATGTGAGGAGCTCCCTCTAGTGGTGACTGTATATACATCTGTATGTGAGGAGCTTCCTCTAGTGGTGGCTGTATATACATCTGTATGTGAGGAGCTCCCCCTAGTGGTGACTGTATATACATCTGTATGTGAGGAGCTCCCCCTAGTGGTGACTGTATATACATCTGTATGTGAGGAGCTCCCTCTAGTGGTGGCTGTATATACATCTGTATGTGAGGAGCTCCACCTAGTGGTGGCTGTATATACATCTGTATGTGAGGAGCTCACCTAGTGGTGGCTGTATATACATCTGTATGTGAGGAGCTCCCCTAGTGGTGGCTGTATATACATCTTATGTGAGGAGCTCCCTCTAGTGGTGGCTGTATATACATCTGTATGTGAGGAGCTCCCTCTAGTGGTGACTGTATATACATCTGTATGTGAGGAGCTCCCCCTAGTGGTGACTGTATATACATCTGTATGTGAGGAGCTCCCCCTAGTGGTGACTGTATATACATCTGTATGTGAGGAGCTCCCCCTAGTGGTGACTGTATATACATCTGTATGTGAGGAGCTCCCTCTAGTGGTGACTGTATATACATCTGTATGTGAGGAGCTCCCCCTAGTGGTGACTGTATATACATCTGTATGTGAGGAGCTCCCCCTAGTGGTGACTGTATATACATCTGTATGTGAGGAGCTCCCTGTAGTGGTGACTGTATATACATCTGTATATGAGGAGCTCCCCGTAGTGGTGACTGTATATACATCTGTATGTGAGGAGCTCCCTCTAGTGGTGACTATATATACATCTGCATGTGAGGAGCTCCCTCTAGTGGTGACTGTATATACATCTGTATGTGAGGAGCTCCCTCTAGTGGTGACTGTATATACATCTGTATGTGAGGAGCTCCCCCTAGTGGTGACTGTATATACATCTGTATGTGTGGAGCTCCCTCTAGTGGTGACTGTATATACATCTGTATGTGAGGAGCTCCCCCTAGTGGTGGCTGTATATACATCTGTATGTGAGGAGCTCCCCCTAGTGGTGGCTGTATATACATCTGTATGCGAGGAGCTCCCCCTAGTGGTGACTGTATATACATCTGTATGTGAGGAGCTCCCTCTAGTGGTGACTGTATATACATCTGTATGTGAGGAGCTCCCTCTAGTGGTGACTGTATATATCTGTATGTGAGGAGCTCCCCCTAGTGGTGACTGTATATACATCTGTATGTGAGGAGCTCCCCCTAGTGGTGACTGTATATACATCTGTATGTGAGGAGCTCCTCCTAGTGGTGACTGTATATACATCTGTATGTGAGGAGCTCCCCCTAGTGGTGACTGTATATACATCTGTATGTGAGGAGCTCCCCCTAGTGGTGACTGTATATACATCTGTATGTGAGGAGCTCCCTCTAGTGGTGACTGTATATACATCTGTATGTGAGGAGCTCCCCCTAGTGGTGACTGTATATACATCTATATGTGAGGAGCTCCCCCTAGTGGTGACTGTATATACATCTGTATGCGAGGAGCTCCCCCTAGTGGTGACTGTATATACATCTGTATGTGAGGAGCTCCTTCTAGTGGTGGCTGTATATACATCTGTATGTGAGGAGCTCCCTCTAGTGGTGGCTGTATATACATCTGTATGTGAGGAGCTCCCCCTAGTGGTGACTGTATATACATCTGTATGTGAGGAGCTCCCCCTAGTGGTGGCTGTATATACATTTGTATGTGAGGAGCTCCCCCTAGTGGTGACTGTATATACATCTGTATGTGAGGAGCTCCCTCTAGTGGTGACTGTATATACATCTGTATGTGAGGAGCTCCCTCTAGTGGTGGCTGTATATACATCTGTATGTGAGGAGCTCCCCCTAGTGGTGACTGTATATACATCTGTATGTGAGGAGCTCCCTCTAGTGGTGGCTATATATACATCTGTATGTGAGGAGCTCCCTCTAGTGGTGACTGTATATACATCTGTATGTGAGGAGCTCCCCCTAGTGGTGACTGTATATACATCTGTATGTGAGGAGCTCCCTCTAGTGGTGGTTGTATATACATCTGTATGTGAGGAGCTCCCCCTAGTGGTGACTGTATATACATCTGTATGTGAGGAGCTCCCTCTAGTGGTGACTGTATATACATCTGTATGTGAGGAGCTCCCTCTAGTGGTGACTGTATATACATCTGTATGTGAGGAGCTCCCCCTAGTGGTGACTGTATATACATCTGTATGTGAGGAGCTCCCTCTAGTTGTGGCTGTATATACATCTGTATGTGAGGAGCTCCCTCTAGTGGTGACTGTATATACATCTGTATGTGAGGAGCTCTAGTGGTGACTGTATATACATCTGTATGTGAGGAGCTCCCCCTAGTGGTGACTGTATATACATCTGTATGTGAGGAGCTCCCTCTAGTGGTGACTGTATATACATCTGTATGTGAGGAGCTCCCTCTAGTGGTGACTGTATATACATCTGTATGTGAGGAGCTCCCTCTAGTGGTGACTGTATATACATCTGTATGTGAGGAGCTCCCCCTAGTGGTGACTGTATATACATCTGTATGTGAGGAGCTCCCTTCTTGCTTTGTGTTGACCGGTTTTGTCTCATTCAGGATGGAGGATGGGCGGTTGCTGGATTATCTCATGAACCACGATGAGTTAATGGAGGAGAAGGTGGCCTTTTATATTCGGGACATCATGGGTGCTCTTCAGTACCTGCACAGCTGCCGTGTTGCCCATTTAGACCTGAAGGTGAGTGATGTGGGTCGTACCATCTCTGTCCATTAGGGGGGCTCCACAGAGTCTAATCCTTTCCTGGCCCTACCCCCACCCGCTCGGTCACCCAGCTTTCCTGTGGCCCCCAGGATCCAGCTTCTTATACTGAGGTCTTTGTTTCTGCAGCCGGAGAATCTGATGATTGACCTTCGGATCCCGGTTCCGCGGGTGAAGATCATTGACCTGGAGGACGCCGCGCAGATCACCGGCCATTATTACACCCACCACCTGCTTGGGAATCCCGAATTTGCTGCTCCAGAGATTATTAAAGTGGCGCCAGTCTCCCTGGCGACGGATATTTGGAGTCTAGGGGTGCTGACGTACGTGATGCTGAGCGGCGTGTCGCCGTTCCTGGATGAGAGCAGAGAGGAGACGTGCGTGAACATCTGCCGCGTGGACTACTCCTTCCCCCCAGACTACTTCTCCAGCGTCAGTCCGGCTGCTCAGGACTTCGTCCGGGCGACGCTGCAGGAGGACGCGCGCTGGAGGCCCACGGTGGCCACGTGTCTTCTACATCCGTGGCTTCAGCCACATTACAGTAATTATTCCAAAGTCCCCCTGGACACGACGCGCCTGGCGACCTTCATAGAAAGGCGTAAACATCAGAGCGACGCCCGACCGGTGCCCAACGCCAAGAGCTTTATTGTCAGCCGCAGCGCGATGGGGACATGATGGTGGCACAGTCATGGTACTGGTTCACTGACGGAGGCCGCGCATTATTAAGCCAAATCCATGGAGCAGGGGGCGTGTCCTCGCTGCCACATTCACCATGACTCGGATCACTCTTGGTGCTGTCCAATGAACAGTTTAACCCTTCGTGCTGCTATGGTCACATGACCCGCCTGGTCCTCAGACACTGGATTCCGACTGTTACTGTTTATAATGTACCGTAAATATCTCCGTGAAACGATCCCGCGACTGGAACCGAGATCGGAGATATCACTGTGCAATCGCTGGACGCCATCCCCTCCCCCGACCGCTTTATTTATTTATTTATTATTTTGGGTTTGACTGTGGAGATGAAGGGGTTAAGAGTGAGCAGAAGTCAATATATACCGGTATATACACACTATATGGCGGTGCGGGGGAGCTATGGCGGAACGTACCATCTAACACTGTGGAGGGGGGTCTCTGCCGCCATCACTGAGTGTTGTGTGCCAAATCTGGAATGACTGAGCGGATGGTAAGAGCGAAGGGTTAATGGTACAATCCACCCCGGATGGGGGTCAAATACATTATCAGGACTCTCATCATTTATCATGAATACTCTCATCATTTACTATGAATACTCCAAATTGTTTATCATGAATACTACCATCATTTATCATGAGTGCTTACCTGGACTCTCATCATTTATCATGAATACTCCCATCATTTAGGGATCAGACCCATCATCTCTCAGTAATCAGACCCATCTCTGTGGGTAAGACACAGCGGCAGCAGCGCCCCCCTCAGATGATGAGTATACACTGCTTCCCCCAGAGCTCACAGTTACATCCTGTAAAGTATGTGAACCCCTCATGTCTCCCATCATGCATCACTTGCATCTGTCTGGCTCCTCCCCCAGAATATTTTTTTTATGGCTGCGCGATATACCGCGTGTGCCCAGTCCTGGGCGGGGCTGTCATATAAATTAACAAAGGGAAGTCTGACAACTGTAAGCAGGCTGGAGAAAGTAGAAACCTCCAGAGTGACAACTGGTGGTGGGAGGAGCCTATTCACTATGCGAGGGCAGAGCCTGTACAGTATGCAGGGGTGGAGTCTGTACAGTATGCGGGAGGAGTCTGTACAGTATGCGGGGGTGGAGCCTGTACAGTATGCGGGGGTGGAGCCTGTACAGTATGCGGGGGTGGAGCCTGTACAGTATGCAGGGGAGGAGTCTGTACAGTATGCGGGAGGAGTCTGTACAGTATGCGGGGGTGGAGCCTGTACAGTATGTGGGAGGAATCTGTACAGTATGCGGGGGTGGAGCCTGTACAGTATGCGGGAGGAGTCTGTTCAGTATGCGGGGGTGGAGCCTGTACAGTATGCATGGAGTAGTCTGTACAGTATGCAGGGGTAGAGCCTGTAGAGTATGCAGGGGAGGAGTTTGTACAGTATGCAGGGGAGGTATCTGTTCACTATACAGGGGAGGAGTCTGTACAGGGGAGGAGTCTGTACAGTATGTGGGGGAGGAGTCTGCAGTATGCAAGGGAGGGTTCTGTCCACTATACGGGGGAGGAGTCAGTACAGTATGCGAGGGTGAAGCCTGTACAGAATACGGGGGAGGAGCCAGTACAGTATGCAGGGGAGGAGCCTGTACAGTATGCAGGGGTGGAGCCTGGACAATGTGCGGGGAAGGAGCCAGTACGGTATTGGAAGGGGAGTCTGTACAGTATGCAGGTGAGAAGCCAGTACACATACGGGCACTGGCTGGTTTATTCTGGAGTACAGGAAGTACAGAGTCGTCTGGAGTGGGAGGAGCTTCCTAGTCATGTGACCTGCGGACCTGTAATAGTTGAAGCTGCTGCCCGCCACCGCCCCTCCTCCCACAGGCTTTGTAGCAGGCAGTGTAATAGATGATTATGGATTAGTAACCCTCGGCTCTTACCTCGGGATGGGGGGATATTCTGTATCGTCGCCATCTCGCTGTTAATATTCGCTTTGCGCAGTGTGAAATAAAGCTCTTCTGTCAACGCTTTTCCTGCGACTTCACTGACATTTGTCTCCATGAGGCGAAATCAGCGGCGCCGAATGTAATATTGTGAGAGCTGAGCGCCAGGGAGCCGCCATATTGTCTGTACATAGAAGACCGGCAGCCGCCATATTGACTGTACATAGAAGACCGGCGGCCGCCATATTGTCTGTACATAGAAGACCAGCAGCCGCCATATTGTCTGTACATAGAAGACCAGCAGCCGCCATATTGTCTGTACATAGAAGACCGGCAGCCGCCATATTGACTGTACATAGAAGACCGGCAGATGCCATATTGACTGTACATAGAAGACCGGCAGATGCCATATTGTCTGTACATAGAAGACCGGCAGATGCCATATTGACTGTACATAGAAGACCGGCAGATGCCATATTGCCTGTATATAGAAGACCGGCAGATGCCATATTGCCTGTATATAGAAGACCGGCAGCCGCCATATTGACTGTACATAGAAGACCGGCAGATGCCATATTGCCTGTATATAGAAGACCGGCAGATGCCATATTGACTGTATATAGAAGACCGGCAGCCGCCTTATTGACTGTATATAGAAGACCGGCAGATGCCATATTGACTGTATATAGAAGACCGGCAGATGCCATATTGACTGTATATAGAAGACCGGCAGATGCCATATTGACTGTACATAGAAGACCGGCAGCCGCCATATTGACTGTATATAGAAGACCGGCAGATGCCATATTGACTGTATATAGAAGACCGGCAGATGCCATATTGACTGTATATAGAAGACCGGCAGATGCCATATTGACTGTATATAGAAGACCGGCAGATGCCATATTGACTGTATATAGAAGACCGGCAGATGCCATATTGACTGTACATAGAACACCGGCAGCCGCCTTATTGACTGTATATAGAAGACCGGCAGATGCCATATTGACTGTACATAGAAGACCGGCAGATGCCATATTGACTGTATATAGAAGACCGGCAGATGCCATATTGACTGTATATAGAAGACCGGCAGATGCCATATTGACTGTACATAGAAGACCGGCAGCCGCCTTATTGACTGTATATAGAAGACCGGCAGATGCCATATTGACTGTACATAGAAGACCGGCAGATGCCATATTGACTGTACATAGAAGACCGGCGGCCGCCATATTGCCTGTATATAGAAGACCAGCAGCCGCCATATTGACTGTACATAGAAGACCGGCAGATGCCATATTGACTGTATATAAAAGACCGGCGGCCGCCATATAGACTGTACATAGAAGACGGCAGCCGCCATATTGACTGTACATAGAAGACGGCAGATGCCATATTGACTGTACATAGAAGACCGGCAGATGCCATATTGACTGTACATAGAAGACCGGCAGATGCCATATTGACTGTACATAGAAGACCGGCAGATGCCATATTGCCTGTATATAGAAGACCGGCAGATGCCATATTGACTGTACATAGAAGACCGGCAGCCGCCATATTGACTGTACATAGAAAACCGGCAGCCGCCATATTGACTGTACATAAAAGACCGGCGGCCGCCATATTGCCTGTATATAGAAGACCAGCAGCCGCCATATTGACTGTACATAGAAGACCGGCAGATGCCATATTGACTGTACATAGAAGACCGGCGGCCGCCATATTGCCTGTATATAGAAGACCGGCAGCCGCCATATTGACTGTACATAGAAGACCGGCAGCCGCCATATTGACTGTACATAGAAGACCGGCAGATGCCATATTGACTGTATATAGAAGACCGGCAGATGCCATATTGACTGTACATAGAAGACCGGCGGCCGCCATATTGCCTGTATATAGAAGACCAGCAGCCGCCATATTGACTGTACATAGAAGACCGGCGGCCGCCATATTGCCTGTATATAGAAGACCAGCAGCCGCCATATTGACTGTACATAGAAGACCGGCAGCCGCCATATTGACTGTACATAGAAGACCGGCAGATGCCATATTGACTGTACATAGAAGACCGGCAGATGCCATATTGACTGTATATAGAAGACCGGCAGATGCCATATTGACTGTACATAGAAGACCGGCAGATGCCATATTGACTGTACATAGAAGACCGGCAGCCGCCATATTGCCTGTATATAGAAGAACCAGCAGCCGCCATATTGACTGTACATAGAAGACCGGCGGCCGCCATATTGACTGTATATAGAAGACCGGCAGCCTCCATATTGACTGTATATAGAAGACCGGCAGCCGCCATATTGACTGTACATAGAAGACCGGCAGCCGCCATATTGACTGTACATAGAAGACCGGCAGATGCCATATTGACTGTACATAGAAGACCGGCGGCCGCCATATTGCCTGTATATAGAAGACCAGCAGCCGCCATATTGACTGTACATAGAAGACCGGCAGCCGCCATATTGACTGTACATAGAAGACCGGCAGATGCCATATTGACTGTATATAGAAGACCGGCAGATGCCATATTGACTGTACATAGAAGACCGGCGGCCGCCATATTGCCTGTATATAGAAGACCAGCAGCCGCCATATTGACTGTACATAGAAGACCGGCAGATGCCATATTGACTGTACATAGAAGACCGGCAGCCGCCATATTGCCTGTATAATAGAAGACCAGCAGCCGCCATATTGACTGTACATAGAAGACCGGCAGCCGCCATATTGACTGTACATAGAAGACCGGCAGATGCCATATTGACTGTACATAGAAGACCGGCAGCCCTCCATAATTGACTGTATATAGAAGACCGGCAGATGCCATAATTGATTGTACATAGAAGACCGGCAGCCGCCATATTGACTGTATATAGAAGACCGGCAGCCTCCATATTGACTGTACATAGAAGACCGGCAGATGCCATATTGCCTGTATATAGAAGACCGCAGAATGCCATATGCCTGTATATAGAAGACCGGCAGATGCCATATTGCCTGTATATAGAAGACCGGCAGCCCCGCCATATTGACTGTACATAGAAGACCGGCAGCCGCCATATTGACTGTACATAGAAGACCGGCAGGATGCCATATTTGCCTGTACATAGAAGACCGGCAGATGCCATATTGACTGTACATAGAAGGACCGGCAGATGCCATAATAGTCTGTATATAGAAGACCGGCGTCCGCCATATTGACTGTATATAGAAGACCGGCAGCCGCCATATTGACTGTACATAGAAGACCGGCAGCCGCCATATTGACTGTACATAGAAGACCGGCAGATGCCATATTGACTGTACTAGAAACCGGCAATGCCATATTGACTGTATATAGAAGACCGGCAGATGCCATATTGCCTGTATATAGAAGACCGGCGTCCGCCATATTGACTGTATATAGAAGACGCGGCAGATGCCATATTGACTGTACATAGAAGACCGGCAGATGCCATATTGACTGTACATAGAAGACCGGCAGCCGCCATATTGACTGTACATAGAAGACCGGCAGATGCCATATTGACTGTACATAGAAGACCGGCAGATGCCATATTGACTGTACATAGAAGACCGGCAGATGCCATATTGACTGTACATAGAAGACCGGCAGCCGCCATATTGACTGTACATAGAAGACCGGCAGATGCCATATTGACTGTACATAGAAGACCGGCAGATGCCATATTGATTGTACATAGAAGACCGGCAGCCGCCATATTGACTGTATATAGAAGACCGGCAGCTGCCATATTGCTGTACATAGAAGACCCGGCAGATGCCAATATTGACTGTATATAGGAGACCGGCAGATGCATATTGACTGTATAGAAGACGCAGATGCCATATTGACTGTATATAGAAAGGACCGGCAGATGCCATATTGACTGTACATAGAACACGGCAGCCGCCTTATTGACTGTATATAGAAGACCGGCAGATGCCATATTGACTGTACATAGAAGACCGGCAGATGCCATATTGACTGTATATAGAAGACCGGCAGATGCCATATTGACTGTATATAGAAGACCGGCAGATGCCATATTGACTGTATATAGAAGACCGGCAGATGCCATATTGACTGTACATAGAAGACCGGCAGCCGCCATATTGACTGTATATAGAAGACCGGCAGATGCCATATTGACTGTACATAGAAGACCGGCAGATGCCATATTGACTGTACATAGAAGACCGGCAGCCGCCATATTGACTGTATATAGAAGACCGGCAGATGCCATATTGACTGTACATAGAAGACCGGCAGATGCCATATTGACTGTACATAGAAGACCGGCGGCCGCCATATTGCCTGTATATAGAAGACCAGCAGCCGCCATATTGGACTGTACATAGAAAGACCGGCAGATGCCATATTGACTGTATATAAAGAGCCGCGGCCGCCATTGACTGTACATAGAAGACCGGCAGCCGGCCATATTGATGTACATAGAAGACCGGCAGATGCCATATTGACTGTACATAGAAGGACCGGCAGATCCATATTGCTGTACATAGAAGACCGGCAGATGCCATATTGCCTGTATATAGAAGACCGGCAGATGCCATATTGACTGCATAGAAGAGCGCCGCCATATTGACTGTACATAGAAAACCGGCAGCCGCCATATTGACTGTACATAAAAGACCGGCGGCCGCCATATTGCCTGTATATAGAAGACCAGCAGCCGCCATATTGACTGTACATAGAAGACCGGCAGCCGCCATATTGACTGTACATAGAAGACGGCAGATGCCATATTGACTGTATATTAGAAGACCGGCAGATGCCATATTGACTGTACATAGAAGACCGGCGGGCCGCCATATTGCCTGTATATAGAAGACCAGCAGCCGCCATATTGACTGTACTAGAAGACCGGCCCCATTGCCTTATATAGAAGACCAGCAGCCGCCATATTGACTGTACATAGAAGACCGGCAGCCGCCATATTGACTGTACATAGAAGACCGGCAGATGCCATATTGACTGTACATAGAAGACCGGCAGATGCCATATTGACTGTATATAGAAGACCGGCAGATGCCATATTGACTGTACATAGAAGACCGGCAGATGCCATATTGACTGTACATAGAAGACCGGCAGCCCGCATATTGCCTGTATATAGAAGACCAGCAGCCGCCATATTGACTGTACATAGAAGACCGGCGGCCGCCATATTGACTGTATATAGAAGACCGGCAGCCGCCATATTGACTGTATATAGAAGACCGGCAGCCGCCATATTGACTGTACATAGAAGACCGGCAGCCGCCATATTGACTGTACATAGAAGACCGGCAGATGCCATATTGACTGTACATAGAAGACCGGCGGCCGCCATATTGCCTGTATATAGAAGACCAGCAGCCGCCATATTGGACTGTACATAGAAGACCGGCAGCCGCCATATTGACTGTACATAGAAGACCGGCAGATGCCATAATTGACTGTATATAGAAGACCGGCAGATGCCATATTGACTGTACATAGAAGACCGCGGCGGCCGCCATATTGCCTGTATATAGAAGACCAGCAGCCCGCCATATTGACTGTACATAGAAGACCGGCAGATGCCATATTGACTGTACATAGAAGACCGGCAGCCGCCATATTGCCCTGTATATAGAAGACCAGCAGCCGCCCATATTGACTGTACATAGAAGACGGCAGCCGCCATATTGACTGTACATAGAAGACGGCAGATGCCATATTGACTGTACATAGAAGACCGGCAGCCTCCATATTGACTGTATATAGAAGACCGGCAGATGCCATATTGATTGTACATAGAAGACCGGCAGCCGCCATATTGACTGTATATAGAAGACCGGCAGCCTCCATATTGACTGTACATAGAAGACCGGCAGATGCCATATTGCCTGTATATAGAAGACCGGCAGATGCCATATTGCCTGTATATAGAAGACCGGCAGATGCCATATTGCCTGTATATAGAAGACCGGCAGCCGCCATATTGACTGTACATAGAAGACCGGCAGCCGCCATATTGACTGTACATAGAAGACCGGCAGATGCCATATTGCCTGTACATAGAAGACCGGCAGATGCCATATTGACTGTACATAGAAGACCGGCAGATGCCATATAGTCTGTATATAGAAGACCGGCGTCCGCCATATTGACTGTATATAGAAGACCGGCAGCCGCCATATTGACTGTACATAGAAGACCGGCAGCCGCCATATTGACTGTACATAGAAGACCGGCAGATGCCATATTGACTGTACATAGAAGACCGGCAGATGCCATATTGACTGTATATAGAAGACCGGCAGATGCCATATTGCCTGTATATAGAAGACCGGCGTCCGCCATATTGACTGTATATAGAAGACCGGCAG
The DNA here is from genome assembly GCA_900303285.1 of Rhinella marina. NCBI lineage: Eukaryota > Metazoa > Chordata > Amphibia > Anura > Bufonidae > Rhinella > Rhinella marina. Next base: position 1,124 of record ONZH01011375.1, on the reverse strand, counting down.
ATGCCATATTGACTGTACATAGAAGACCGGCAGATGCCATATTGACTGTACATAGAAGACCGGCAGATGCCATATTGATTGTACATAGAAGACCGGCAGCCGCCATATTGACTGTATATAGAAGACCGGCAGCTGCCATATTGCCTGTACATAGAAGACCGGCAGATGCCATATTGTCTGTATATAGAAGACCGGCAGATGCCATATTGTCTGTATATAGAAGACCGGCAGATGCCATATAGTCTGTATATAGAAGACCGGCGTCCGCCATATTGACTGTATATAGAAGACCGCGCAGCCGCCATATTGCCTGTACATAGAAGACCGGCAGATGCCATATTGTCCTGTATATAGAAGACCGGCAAGATGCCATATTGACTGTACATAGAAGACCGGCAGATGCCATATTGACTGTATATTAAAAGACCGGCAGATATTGACTGTATAAGGGGGCAGATGCCATATTGTCTGTATATAGAGACTGGAGATGCCATATTGACTGTATAAGAAGACCGGCCAAATTGACTGTATATAGAGACCGCGGCCTCCATACTGACTGTATATAGAAGACGGCAGCCGCCATTGACTGTATATAGAAGACCGGCAGATGCCATATTGACTGTACATAGAAGACCGGCAGATGCCATATTGACTGTATATAGAAGATCGGCGGCGCCCATATTGCCTGTTATAGAAGACCGGCAGCCGCCATATTGACGTACATAGAAGACCGGCGCCGCCATATTGACTGTATATAGAAGACGGCAGATGCATATTGCCTGTACATAGAAGACCGGCAGATGCCATATTTGACTGTTAGAAGGCCGGCAACCGACCATATTGCCTGTATATAGAAGAAGCCGGCCAGACCGGCGCCCATATTGCCATACTGTACACTTGTAGAAGGCCGGCAACCGCCTATTGACTGTACATAGAAGGCCGGCAAACCGCCAATTGACTGTACATAGAAGACCGGAGTCGCAGAGACCGGCAGATGCCAAATTGACTGTACATAGAAGACCGGCAGTCGGCCATATTGCCTGTATATAGAAGACCCGGCAGCCGCCATATTGCCTGGTGTATATAGAAGACCGGCAGATGCCATATTGACTGTACATAGAAGA
>ONZH01011374.1:0-45345 GCA_900303285.1 Rhinella marina | reverse complement strand
GGGAACTATAGGCCGGTAAGTTTAACTTCTGTTGTGGGTAAACTGTTTGAGGGTTTTCTAAGAGATGCTATCTTGGGGTACCTCAATGAAAATAAGCAAATTACTCCATATCAGCATGCCTTCATGAGGGATCGGTCATGTCAAACCAATTTAATCAGTTTCTACGAGGAGGTAAGTTCTAGACTGGACCGCAGCGAATCAATGGATGTCGTATATCTGGACTTCTCCAAAGCATTTGACACGGTACCACATAAAAGGTTAGTATATAAAATGAGAATGCTTGGCCTGGGAGAAAATGTCTGTATGTGATAGAAAACAGTGGGTAGTTATTAATGGTACATACTCAGATTGGGTAACTGTAACTAGTGGGGTACCACAGGGGTCAGTATTGGGCCCTATTCTCTTCAATATATTTATTAATGATCTTGTAGAAGGCTTGCACAGTAAAATATCAATTTTTGCAGATGACACTAAACTATGTAAAGTAATTTTCACACAAGAGGACAGTACACTGCTACAGATGGATCTGGATAGACTGGAGGCTTGGGCAGAGAAGTGGAAGATGAGGTTTAACACTGACAAATGTAAAGTTATGCATATGGGAAGGAATAATGCAAGTCACCAGTACATACTAAATGGTAAAATATTGGGTAACTCTGACATGGAAAAGGACCTAGGAATTTTAGTGAACAGCAAACTAAGCTGCAGAAACCAGTGTCAGACAGCTGCGGCCAAGGCCAATAAGATAATGGGTTGCATGAACAGAGGCATAGATGCCCGTGATGAGAACATAGTCCTGCCACTTTACAAATCACTAGTCAGACCACACATGGAGTACTGTGTACAGTTCTGGGCTCCTGTGAACAAGACAGAGATAGCAGAGCTGGAGAGGGTTCAGAAGAGGGCAACTAAAGTAATAACTGGAATGGGTGGACTACAGTACCCAGAAAGATTATCAAAATTAGGGTTATTCACTTTAGAAAAAAGACGACTGAGGGGAGATCTAATAACTATGTATAAATATATCAGAGGTCAGTACAGAGATCTCTCCCATGATCTATTTATCCCCAGGACTGTGACGAGGAGCCATCCTCTGCGTCTGGAGGAAAGAAGGTTTGTACACAAACAGAGAAGAGGATTCTTTACGGTAAGAGCAGTGAGACTATGGAACTCTCTGCCTGAGGAGGTGGTGATGGTAAGTTCACTAAAAGTTCAAGAGGGGCCTGGATGTATTTTTGGAGGGTAATAATATTACAGGTTATAGTTACTAGAGAGGGGTCATTGATCCAGGGAGTAATTCTGATTGACTGATTGGAGTCGGGAAGGAATTTTTTCCCTTAAAGTGGGGAAAATTGGCTTCTACCTCACAGGGTTTTTTTGCCTTCCTCTGGATCAACTTATAGGAAAACAGGCCGAACTGGATGGACAGATGTCTTTTTTCGGCCTTATAAACTATGTTACTATGTATGTTACCATCACCACCTCCTCAGGCAGAGAGTTCCATAGTCTAACTGCTCTTACCGTAAAGAATCCTCTTCTATGTTTGTGTACAAACCTTCTTTCCTCCAGACGCAGAGGAGGAAACTCTCTCTGAACCCTCTCCAGCTCTGCTATGTCTGCCTTGTTCGCAGGAGCCCAGAACTGTACACAGTACTCCATGTGTGGTCTGACTAGTGATTTGTAAAGTGGCAGGACTATGTTCTCATCACGGGCATCTATGCCTCTGTTGATGCAACCCATTATGTTATTGGCCTTGGCAGCAGCTGTCTGACTCTGGTTTCTACAGCTTAGTTTGCTGTTCACTTAAATTCCTAGGTCCTTTTCCATGTCAGAGTTGTTCTGTCAGGTCTATTGGTTAATACTAAGTCCAGTATGGCCGTCCCTCTAGTCGGGTCATGAACCAGTTGGGAAAGGTAATTATCTTTGGTTATTGCCAAGAACCTGTTTCCTTTATAAGATGTACAGGTTTCAGTTTCCCAGTCTATATCTTGGTAGTTGAAGTCCCCCATAATAACGACCTCATTATGATTTCCTGCCTCGTATATTTAGTTTAGAAGTAGATTTTCTATGGGCTCTGGTATATTAGGTGGTTTATAATAAACTCCTATTAGTATTTTATTATTGTTTTTGCCTCCATGTATTTCTACCCACAGTGACTCCACATGTTCATGTCCCTCACTTATATCTTCCTGGAGTGTGGGCTTTAGATAGGACTTTACATAAAGGCAGACCACTCCCCCTTTCTGGTTTTGTCGATCCTTTCTAAACAGACTGTAACTGTCAGGGCCGGCTGCAGGTCTGGCCGCCGTGCCTCGGCTGCCGGTCCCTCTGTGCCTGATGTCTTCATGTCCGGCATAATTTGTGGGGAGCACCGGCTTCCGTGCGCACGGCTCATGTTTATTTGGAGTCATACACCTAACCGTTGCTAGGGACGCGGCTAACACGCGTCCCTAGTTACGTGCGCTCTGAGTTCAGAGCGCATGCCCCTTTAACCTGGCTTTGCTGTCATCACTGGCACCCACCCTGCTTTTTACCTGGTGTTCTGTGATTGGGGCTAATCTTACTGACAGGTTCCCAGCCCCTATCAGGGTTTGGGGCGGGAGTCCTGTCTGTATTTAGGTTTCTTTCTGCTGCACCTCATTGCCAGTGCTTGTTTGGCCTTCCAGCAGTCACCAGCCTCCCTTGAGCTCCTGTTGCTTGTATCCAGGATCTCGCCTTGACCTCTGTGTTTGTGCTATTTTGTCTCTCTGTGTTTGACCCCGGCTACCTTCTTGGACATTCTTGTGGACAGGGGTGTAGCTAAAGGTTCATGGGCCCTGGTGCAAGAGTTCAGCATAGGCCCCCCTTCCCTCAGTAATTTGTGTGTCTTCTTATGCGGCACAAGGGTCTTTGGGCCCCCTCAGGCTCCTGGGCCCGGTAGCGACTGCTACCTCTGCACCCCCTATAGCTATGCCCCTGCTTGTGGATTACGTTTTTGACCTGTTACTGCTCTCTTGTTATCGACCTCGGACCGTCTGACCCTCCTTGGTGTTTTTCGTTGTTTGTCTGTCTGTCTTCCATTCCCGCTTCCCTAGCTAGGCTAGGTCCTGTCGTCCAGTTGTCCTCCTAAGACCTTTAGCCTAGGGTGAGGCAAGTAGGCAGGGACAGGGGTTGTGGGTCGAGCTAAGGGACCGCTATTCTCCCCGGACCCCAGACCTCTCTTTACAGTAACTCTGTATATTAACTGCCCAGTCATAGCTATCATCCAGTCATGTCTCAGTTATTCCCACTATATCGTAGTCCTCCTCACACATCACTTCCAGTTCACCAGTTTTACTAGTCAGACTTCTGGCATTAGTATACATACAATTAAGAGGTTTATGTATATTTTTTACCCTACACCTTTCCTTCTGAACTGTTCTAGTCCCTTCTTCCATTCCTCCCCCAGTTCCATTACCTCGTCCCAGGTCTCTATCTTTCCCTCTTATGTAATTTCCCTCCCCCCAGTCCCTAGTTTAAACACTCTTCCAACCTTCTAGCCATCTTCTTCCCCAAAACAGCTGCCCCTTCCCCATTGAGGTGCAGCCCATTCCTACGATAGAGCCTGTAGCAGTTTTCCAGGAAACCAAACCCCTCCTCCCTACACCAGTTCTTGTGCCACTTGTTTACCTCCCTAATCTCCTGCTGCCTTTCTTGTGTGGCTCGTGGTACAGGTGATATTTCAGAAAACACTACCTTTGAGGTCCTTGCCCTAAGCTTATTACCTAAATCCCTAAAATAATTTTTAAGGACGCTCCACCTACCTCTAACTTTGTCATTGGTTCCAATATGGACTATGACTGCTGGATCTTCTCCAGCCCCTCCCAGTAATCTGTCAACCCGATCTGCGATGTGCCGAACTCGAGCGCCAGGAAGACAACACACTATTCGACGATCCCGGTCTTTGTGACAGATCACTCTATATGTACCCCTAATAATTGAGTCTCCCACTACCAGCACTTGTCTGGCCTGCCCTACTCTCCTGGTTCCCTGTTTACTGGAGCTGACATTCCCCTGACTGGCAAAGAAAGTACCTGGCTGCAGCAGTGCTGTCCCTGAACTGACATCCCCCTCATCTGCCAAACTTGCAAACTTGTTGGGGTGTGTCAGATCAGGGTTAGCCTCCCTGGCACTTTTCCCTCTACCCCGTTTTCTAACTGTTACCCAGCTACCTACCTCACTTTCCTGAGCCTCCTCACTACCATTATCCTTCATATTTATCCCTTAGAGTGCTTGCTCAGTGAGCAGCAAATTCTTTTCCAAATTGTCAGCACTTCTCAGTGTTGAAACTTGCGTGGTTAGATACACAATGTGCGATTCCAAACGGACAATTTTCTCACATTTTAAACAAAGATATGCACCCTCAAATGGCTGTTCCAGGACTGCATACATCAGACAAAATGTGCACTGGACTGCGCCGTCAATAATGGAACACATACTAAATAGGGATTACGCAACAAAAGAGAAAAAATACAATATAGTGCCGTGATAAGAGTTTTACTTAGGCTACTTTCACACTAGCGTTTTAAAATTCCGGTATTGAGTTCCGTCATAGGGGCTCAATACCGGAATAAAACGCTTCAGTTTTGTCCCCATTCATTGTCAATGGGGACAAAACTGAACTGAAGACAACGGAATGCTCCTGAAAGCATTCCGTTCAGTCTTCAGACCGGAGAACAAACCGCAACATGCTGCGGTTTGCTCTCCGTACTAGTTATCCGCACCTAAACCGATCCGGAATGACCCCCAATGCAAGTCAATGGGGACGGATCCGTTTGGTGTGGACACACTTGTAAACGGATCTGTCCTCCATTGACTTTCAATAGAGGTTATTCCGGATCCGTTTAAAAGATGCTAAAGATAATACAACCAGATCCGGAATTACAGATCCACAAGGTTGTATTATTCAGTACGGATCCGGCGGGTCCCTTCATCTGCCGGATCCGTACTAAAGGTCACTAATAGGTCACTTGGGTTTGGTCAGATAAGTATATCTGTGTGACAGGAACTGACCCAGTGTATGGTAATTATGCTGTGTTTAGTGATGATTATACCAACTGTGGACATTGGAGATAAGCAGGATAGAAAACTAGCCCTAAGTGTTGGGGATATGAACCAGTGGAGGCTACCTCTAGAGTCAGTAAAGGTGAAAGTTTGTTACAAAAGATGACTATCCTGAAGCTAACACCACCAAACGATTGTAAGGCTACTTTCACACTAGCGTTTTAAAATTCCGGTATTGAGTTCCGTCATAGGGGCTCAATACCGGAATAAAACGCTTCAGTTTTGTCCCCATTCATTGTCAATGGGGACAAAACTGAACTGAAGACAACGGAATGCTCCTGAAAGCATTCCGTTCCGTCTTCAGACCGGAGAACAAACCGCAGCATGCTGCGGTTTGCTCTCTGGTCCAGGCATCCGCACCAAGACAGATCCGGAATGACCCCCAATGCAAGTCAATGGGGGTGGATCTGTCTGGTGTGACCATAATGGTAACCGGATCCGCCCTCCATTGACTTTCAATGGAGTCCATTACGGATCCGGCTACACATAGACACAGACATACATAGACACATACACATAGACACAGTCATCAGATGACGATTCCACCAGGCGCCCAGCAGAGGGCGCTGTGGGGAATCGTGACCTGTGTGAGCCATCCTGTCCCTCTGACGCTCCGAAGACCTGCCGGGGAGCATGTAAGTATGTATGTGTGTTTGTTTGTCTATATGTGTATGTATATACTGTGTGACATGTGTGGGGCCGGAGCGCGGTTCCGGCTCCACACGTCACTGCGGCAGGCCTGATCCGGCAGCACCCTTCACCTGCCGGATCAGGCCTGCCGCCAGTGTGAAAGTAGCCTTACTGTAGTCCCCTCCAAAAGTCCTTGAATCTGAAGTCACACACTTAATACAAACACGCACTTGAAATCAAACACGCGAGCGCTCACAAACTCGCATTTTTTGTCTGCTTGTATAAGTGCAGCTCTCAAACCAGACTGCTTTTTTCCCTCTGGATTCAAAGGACTGAACTGCCCTTAAGACTGGCTATTTAACTTCTCCTAATTAGATAGCCACTCTCTAATTATTCAACCGTGCAACACCTAATAGTTTGAGATGAGGAAATCACCACTGCATGCTTCTACTTAAATGTCCTATTTTCATGATATAATATCACTGTAGTGTGAACTTTTTACGTTTTCAATAAATTTCACCCAAAAGCCAAATATTACTAATATATTGTGAGTAGTGTATGTAGTAATAACAGATATTTATATATATATATATATATATATATATATATATATATATATATGTATATATATAAAAATATCTATTAGTGAAAAAATAGCAGCACTCCAGGGGACCGGGTGCAATCCCTAGGTAGAATCCTAGACCAAGATCCTCAATGCACTTAAGCGGTAAAATGAGACATCACTCTGGATATAGTGAACAAAAAGGTTTTATTTATGCATTTGGTGAATAAAGAGATCCACTTTACCTTTACTATTTCCAGAGTGCCGCCTCATTTTACCTTTTAGCTATATATATATATATATATATATATATATACACATACAGTACAGACCAAAAGTTTGGATACACCTTCTCATTCAAAGAGTTTTCTGTATTTTCATGACTATGAAAATTGTAGATTTACACTGAAGGCATCAAAACTATGAATTAACACATGTGGAATTATATACTTAACAAAAAAGTGTGAAACAACTGAAAATATATCTTATATTCTAGGTTCTTCAAAGTAGCCACCTTTTGCTTTGATTACTGCTTTCCACACTCTTGGCATTCTCTTGATGAGCTTCAAGAGGTAGTCACCTGAAATGGTTTTCACTTCACAGGTGTGCCCTATCAGGTTTAATAAGTGGGATTGCTTGCCTTATAAATGGGGTTGGGACCATGAGTTGTATTGGGCAGAAGTCAGGTGGATACACAGCTGATAGTCCTACTGAATAGACTGTTAGAATTTATATTATGGCAAGAAAAAAGCAGCTAAGTAAAGAAAAACGAGTGGTCATAATTACTTTAAGAAATGAAGGTCAGTCAGCCCAAAAAATTGGGAAAACTTTGAAAGTGTCCCCAAGTGCAGTCGCAAAAACCATCAAGCGCTACAAAGAAACTGGCTCACATAAGGACCGCCCCAGGAAAGGAAGACCAAGAGTCACCTCTGCTGCGGAGGATAAGTTCATCAGCCCCAGAAATCGCAGGTTAACAGCAGCTCAGATTAGAGACCAGGTCAATGCCACACAGAGTTCTAGCAGCAGACACATCGCTACAACAACTGTTAAGAGGAGATTGTGTTCAGCAGGCCTTCATGGTAAAATAGCTTCTAGGAAACCACTGCTAAGGACAGGCAACAAGCAGAAGAGACTTGTTTGGGCTAAAGAACACAAGGAATGGACATTAGACCAGTGGAAATCTGTGCTTTGGTCTGATGAGTCCAAATTTGAGATCTTTGGTTCCAACCACCGTGTCTTTGTGTGACGCAGAACAGGTGAACGGATGGACTCTATATGCCTGGTTCCCACCGTGAAGCATGGAGGAGGAGGTGTGATGGTATGGGGGTGCTTTGCTGGTGACACTGTTGGGGATTTATTCAAAATTGAAGGCATACTGAACCAGCATGGCTACCACAGCATCTTGCAGCGGCATGCTATTCCATCCCGTTTGCGTTTAGTTGGACCATCATTTATTTATCAACAGGACAATGACCCCAAACACACCTCCAGGCTGTGTAAGGGCTATTTGACCAAGAAGGAGAGTGATGGGGTGCTACGCCAGATGACCTGGCCTCCACAGTCACCAGACCTGAACCCAATCGAGATGGTTTGGGGTGAGCTGGACTGCAGAGTGAAGGCAAAAGGGCCAACAAGTGCTAAGCATCTCTGGGAACTCCTTCAAGACTGTTGGAATACCATTTCAGGTGACTACCTCTTGAAGCTCATCAAGAGAATACCAAGAGTGTGCAAAGCAGTAATCAAAGCAAAAGGTGGCTACTTTGAAGAACCTATAATATAAGACATATTTTCAGTTGTTTCACATTTTATGTTAAGTATATAATTCCACATGTGTTAATTCATAGTTTTGATGCCTTCGGTGTGAATCTACAATTTTCATAGTCATGAAAATACAGAAAACTCTTTGAATGAGAAAGTGTGTCCAAACTTTTGGTCTGTACTGTATATATAAGAGAGTTGTAAAATTCTTGCTTTAGCTTATTTCTAAACTATGCAAAAAAGTATGTAGTGCAATGCAATCCAGGTACACAGAACAAGAAGCTGATGACTGGTACTACTCTCCCGGATATAATACTCTCTACATACAGGATACAGTTCCATGAATGGGTGAAAATTGGATGAGGCCCCTCTTATTGCCCTTAGGGTTGTGGAATGTAGTTGATTGTAAATGTGAATGTTGTCTATAATAGTAGCCATGTTATTGCTTGGCAAAGCACACACCTATAGACTGCTGGGTGACATGTATTAAGTTTGTGGCCAGGCGGCCTATAATTGGGTCCCACCTGGAGCATCCAGTGCTTGTACTCTTTAGCACCTTGTTCATTTATCCTGTGATCATGCAGATGCGGGATAGGTGGTTAAAAGAGCATAAGGAAAACGAAGATTCATGGTAGGGAGACAACTTCTCATTCTTGAACCCATCTAACTGCTTCAGAAGTGAAATCTTATGGGGAAGGTGGTGGAAGAGAAACTGTTCACTTTGTGAGCTATGATTGGGGAAGACAAACATCTGGTATTGCTGCACTGATAGCTACCCAGGTCGCATAAACTATTTAATGATTAGTCAGCTACAAGTTTGTGGGGGGATTTCTTGGGATACATTTGCTGAGGTGAGTGTGCCAAGATATAAAAAGAGGCTACCTGAAACAATATCTATCAAAACACTGCACCTTGGGCCATATTAAAAACTATAAAATGAAAATGATTACTTCAGCCTCACAGTTATACCTATTGATCGTGTACCGGATCACACCTACAATTTTTTGGAAGTTCTCAAACGGAGAGAGATATTTTGAATGTACACGCTTGGCTGTATCAATCCGTATGGTCTAAATGAGGTAACGCAAACATTCTTGTTACATTTTATTAATCTGTTTTCACTTTCCCCTACACAGGACTCCATTGGCACCTAGTGGCTACTAAATGACATAGCCCCAGTGAGTAACAACATTATCCTTTTATATATAACATACATTTTTCAGGTGTTTTTTAGTATATTTTATTTTATTGTATTTTCTTTTTACTTTCCAAATATAAAATTTATATTTATTGATGCATGTATTCCAATCATGTGACTATTTAATATCCATTTATGCACTTGTCTTAATTTGCATATCCCACCCACCTGAATCGGGAAAGTTCCCACCAAAGCTCCCTTAAATTGTGTATACTTACCTCCTCTCGCATTACATCTCTTGGTCTGAAGAAGTGGCTGGTCCAGCCCTGAAACACGTAACTTATAAGATATTCATAAAAATAGAATTTACCATATAACCCTCTTGTCTTGATTAATCTGGCTGTGGTGCTGATGCCACTACCTCTAAATTTAGCTACCTGGCACTGCGTGTCTGGAAGGCAGAGGTTTGACTGCACCAGCTACCAATTAATTCATCACTATCTTGGGTGTTGCGCTCCCAGCAGAATCCGCTCAGGTGAGTGCCTCCATCATTGTTCTTCCATACACATCATACGTTCCTACCGATTTCCCGGTCTCCCCTTCTTTTCTTATCTGGAGTTGTGATAGGGAGAACATGGACACGCCCCCTTAGCTGCAGAAGAAAAGACACTCCCCTTAAGCTGTCAGCATGATAGAAATCTAGCAGACCAATGAATGGAGAGATCCATGTGAGGTACAGTACTGGTTTTAGTTTTGTTAGAAAGAGATTGTCATGTACTATATGATTTCTGATTTTCATTTTTTACATTAGTCATTGGATAACCCCTTTAAGCAAGAATCCCTGCTGGAAAGATCCAGGATTGTGTGATTTTTATGTACTTGGCAGAAAACTCAAGAGGGAATCAGGTAAGGTGGTTAGATAATTCCTGGAAGTGTGATTAGCACCTGTCAATGTATCACCTGAGCAATGCCTGAAATTACTCACAAAAGGGAGTGATTTATGAGAGAAGTCATTATGAACTCCATTTCGTCTCTTCCTTTAGCAACACTTTCTGTAGAAAGATCACCCCACGCATGTACTTTCTTTGGAATGTGTTATCTTGGTATACTAAGGCCTTAAGGTCCTTTTACACGGGCCGATTATCGGCCGAAAAATCGTTCCTAGGAACGCTAGTGCCGATAATCGGCCCGTGTAAAAGTGGCCCTAATCAGCCGACGAACGAGCAAAACGCTCGTTCGTCGGCTGATTGGATCTTTTGTAGAAACCAAAAGATCCAATCTGTCGGGCGCACATCGCCCTGTGTAAACAGGCGATGTGCGCCTGACAGTATGGAGCTTCCCGGCCGCACGAGCGATACAGCGATCACTCGTGCGGCCGGGCGCTCGATTCGTTGGGCCGTGTAAAGGCTCCCTGCCCGAGCGCCGATATCGCTGATCGGCGCTCGGGCAGGGAGAAGAATCGGCCCGTCTAAAAGGGCCTTTAGACCAAGTCTTATATGTGTTATCACATCTCTAGCAATTTCATCTTTTTTGTGTGCTGCCAAATTGATTAGAAGTTTAAAGGGAACCTGTCATCTCCGAAACACCCCCTGAACTAGAGTAAGCGTTGTATAGTGTAAGTGATGCTGAATCCGAATATGTAAGTTTTATCTTCATACTCACTTCCATTCCGACGCTGTGCTCCCACAAACTAGCAGTAAAATGCACTGAGAGGACTCCGGTGCTCACTCACATAATGGAGAGGACTCAAAATAGAGTCCTGTCAATGTATTTTACTGCTGGTTTGTGGGAGCACAGCGTCAGAATGGAAGTGAGTATGAAGATAAAACTTACATATTCAGATTCAGCATCACTTACACTATACAATGCTTACTCTAGTTCAGGGGGTGTTTCGGAGATGACAGGTTCTCTTTAAGTTTGCGCATGCTCATACAGCTTTAACACTGAGACCAGACACACAAGTTGGTTTCATGGAAAGGACTTCTCATCCCACTGAGAGAACCGTTTATTCAAGATACATTCACTTAAATAGTAGGTATGACATAGACAAAAAGGGGTGATACTGAGGAAAAGGTAATTGGCTCCTTAACTAGATGGGAGTAGTTCACCAACTTCAGCACTGAGTTTATTGGTACATTTGAAAGTTGCACCATCTTTCTGTGAAACACCTGTTAGGTCAAAAGTGCTTTTTCCACCCCTTAATATGTTTGTACGGGGTTGCTCTTTCCAAAATAGGGATCACTTCTTGGGTTTTTTACTTTCTGGGGACCTCAGGAAATTTCTAAACGCGACATGACCATTTAAAAACCATGTCTGTTAATTCTGGCCTGCAAAATCCTCTAGCGGCCTGCTTAGGGTCTGCTAGTAATTTTTCATTTTCTCAAATGTGTGCTTTGAAATGCTTTTACAAGTGTTTCTGCCTTCTGTGAGACACCAGTTTGCTAAAAAGTACCCTTTCTACCACTTAAAATGTTTGTACAGGGGTGCTCTTTCCAAAATGGGGTCACTTCTTGGGGTTTTTAGTTGCTGGGGACCTCAGGAAATTTTTAAACGCGACATGGCCATTTAAAAACCATGTCTGTTAATTCTGGCATGCAAAATCCATATTTTGCAGTTTGTCTCTAGCGGTCTGCTGTGCGCCCATACAGCAGGCTGCAAGCACATATGGGGTGTTTCAATAATGAGGAGAAAATGGGGAACGCATACTGGGGTGCATTTTCTCCTTTAACCCCTTGTAAATGTGAAAAATTAGGGTCTGCTAGTAATTTTTCATTTTCACAAATGTGTGCTTTGAAATGCTTTTACAAGTGTTTCTGCCTTCTGTGAGACACCAGTTTGCTAAAAAGTACCCTTTCTACCGCTTAAAATGTTCGTACGGGGGTGCTCTTTCCAAAATGGGGTCACTTTTGGGGGTTTTCCACTGTAGGGCCAGCTCAGAGAGTCTTCATGTGCGACATAGCTCCCAATTATTATTCCAGCTAATTCCGCTCTCCAAAAGCCATATGGTGCTCCCTCCACTGTGAAGCCTGCTGTGCGCCAGTACATTGGGCTACAAGCACACATGGGGTGTTGCCGTATTCGGGGGGAAATGGTGACTAAAATGTGGGGTGCATTTTGTCCCGTTACCCTTTGTGAAAGTGAAAATTGTGGGTGTAAAGCAACTTTTTTGTCAAAAAATTGCAATTTTTCATTTTCACTGCCGTGTGTATCCTAATTCTAGGAAACACCTTTGAGCTCAAAGTGCTCACCACACACCTTGAAAGATTCCTTGAGGGGTGCTCTTTCCAAAATGGGGTCACTTTTTGCGGGTTTCCACTGTAGGGCCAGCTCAGGGGGTCTTCATGTGCGACATAGCTCCCAATTATTATTCCAGCTAATTCCGCTCTCCAAAAGCCATATGGTGCTCCTTCCACTGTGAAGCCTGCTGTGCGCCAGTACATTGGGCTACAAGCACATATGGGGTGTTGCCGTATTCGGGGGGAAATGGTGACCAAAATGTGCAGTGCATTTTGTCCGTTACCCTTTGTGAAAGTGAAAAATGTGGGTGTAAAGCAACTTTTTTTGTCAAAAAAATTGCAATTTTTTATTTTCACTGCTATGTGTATCCTAATTGTAGTAAACACCTTTGAGCTCAAAGTGCTCACCACACACCTTGAAAGATTCCTTGAGGGGCGCTCTTTCCAAAATGGAGTCACTTTTGGGGGGTTTCTACTGTAGGGCCAGCTCAGGGGGTCTTCATGTATGACATAGCTCCCAATTATTATTGCAGCTAATTCCGCTCTCCAAAACCCATATGGTGCTCTTTCCACTCTGAAGCCTGCTGTGCGCCCATACATTAGTTTTTGTGCACATATGGGGTGTTTCTGTAAACTCCAGAATCGGGGTAATAGATTTTGAGTTTTGTTGTTAACCCTTGATGTGTTTCATGGAAATTGGATTAAAATTTAAAATCTGCTAAAAAAAAAGTGAAATTTTGAAATTTCATTCCAATATTCCGTCAGTACTAACAAAGTTAGTAAAATCAATTTTGAATAGCTTGAAGGGTGTAGTTTCTAAAATGGGGTGATTTATGGGAAGTTTTCACTATGTAAGGCCCACAAAGTGACTTCATAACTGAACTGCTCCTTAAAAAAATGGGTTTTGGAAATCTTCAAAAAATTTTAAGATTTGCTTCTAAACTTTGAAGCCTTCTAACGTCCTAAAAAACTAAAATGTCATTTTCAACACGATCCAAACATAAAGTAGACATATGAAGAATGTAAAAGAATAACTATTTTTGGAGGTATTACTATGTATTTTGAAAGTAGAGAATTTGAAATTTGGAAATTTGGAAATTTTTGGTAAATAATGTATTTTTTTTATAAATAAAAATGAAATATTTTGCCCCAAATTTACTACTGTCGTGAAGCACAAAATGTGACGAGAAAACAATCTCAGAATGGCCTGGATAAGTAAAAGCATTCCAAAGTTATTACCACATGTCATATTTGCAAAAAATGGCCTGGGCACGAAGGTGAAAACAGGCCCGGGGTTGAAGGGGTTAAAGATATTTGGCTGCTATCTAGATTCTTCAAATCAGGGAATACAGTCTCACTACTACCAAGAACTCTTGCTTAGGGGATCTTTGCCACTTTCCTATGCTAATCTTGTTGGATAGGATTTCTAATGGACAGAAACAGAGGATTGCACTCAATATGTTTACAATCGTTTGGTGGTGTTAGCTTCAGGATAGTCATCTTTTGTAACAAACTTTCACCTTTACTGACTCTAGAGGTAGCCTCCACTGGTTCATATCCCCAACACTTAGGGCTAGTTTTCTATCCTGCTTATCTCCAATGTCCACAGTTGGTATAATCATCACTAAACACAGCATAATTACCATACACTGGGTCAGTTCCTGTCACACAGATATACTTATCTGACCAAACCCAAGTGACCTATCTGTGATCTGTCCTACAGTCCACTACACTGCAAAAGTCAAACTTGGCAGTTCCTAAGGCTACTTTCACACTGGCGGCAGGCCTGATCCGGCAGGTGAAGGGTGCTGCCGGATCAGGCCTGCCGCAGTGACATGTGTGGAGCCGGAACCGCGCTCCGGCCCCACACATGTCACACAGTACATACATACACATAAACATAAACATACACACACATATAGACAAACAAACACACATACATACTTACATGCTCCCCGGCAGGTCTTCGGAGCGTCAGAGGGACAGGACGGCTCACACAGGTCACGATTCCCCACAGCGCCCTCTGCTGGGCGCCTGTTGGAATCATGACGATTCCACCAGGCGCCCAGCAAAGGGCGCTGTGGGGAATCGTGACCTGTGTGAGCCGTCCTGTCCCTCTGACGCTCCGAAGACCTGCCGGGAGCATGTAAGTATGTATGTGTGTTTGTATGTCTATATGTGTGTGTATGTTTATGTGTATGTCTGTGTCTGTATGTGTCTATGTGTAGCCGGATCCGTAATGGACTCCATTGAAAGTCAATGGAGGGCGGATCCGGTTACCATTATGGTCACACCAGACGGATCCACCCCCATTGACTTGCATTGGGGGTCATTCCGGATCCATCTTGGTGCGGATGCCTGGACCGGAGAGCAAACCGCAGCATGCTGCGGTTTGTTCTCCGGTCTGAAGACGGAACGGAATGCTTTCAGGAGCATTCCGTTGTCTTCAGTTCAGTTTTGTCCCCATTGACAATGAATGGGGACAAAACTGAAGCGTTTTATTCCGGTATTGAGCCCCTATGACGGAACTCAATACCGGAATTTTAAAACGCTAGTGTGAAAGTAGCCTAACTCGTCTTGATGAAATATTACTGTTGGGATCTTATTTAACGGTTTTCCCCCTTGTAAAATATAAACCAAGCGATAAGACATATAAAAGCATTATGGCCCTTGTAGTCTTGGCACTTGATTGCTATGTGACGCATCGATCCAATTACATTTTCCTTCCAATCTGACAGCCTTGGCGGTGGTTAACAGGACTTGATGTAGATCCTCAAACTGTGGCTCTAGGACTTTCCATACGCATCTCTTTTCACAACTACCCAATCTCCTGGTTGTAAAGAATGAGTTGCCTCTTATGCAGTCTGGATCTGGAAAACAAGCTAAAACTTGGACATACATATTAGACAGTCTGTTTGTGAGACAGATAACATACTTTGAAAAACTACTATGCTGCATCTGGAGCTGTTGGGGAAAATAGAGATCTAACCTAGAGGCATTCTCAAAGAGTACTTCATAAGGGCTTAGGCCTATCTTCCGGTTAGGTGTGTACCGGATGAAGAAGAGCCCCCCAAGCAAGTCGGACTGCCTACAATGCATAGAAAGGAGAATGGCGCGCAAGCGCGGCCACCACATCGGTATCGCTGGGGTGGCCGTAACCACTACCTACAGAAAGTAAACAATGATGAGAAAGAAGGTCAGATATAAAGAAAAGGAGGAAGAATCGATAATCAAATGTATTTGGTAAGTTGCATGTAGTGGCATGGACAACAAAATAATTCAAACTTCGTTACATGGGATAACCCCTTTAACATAGGCTTCAGGTAATAGTTTAGCCTTTACCTCTTCGGGTAGCATCAGGGCATCAAACATCTTTCACACACTTAGCATTCATTATTGATGAACCATGGATACCCATGGATTGAACAAAATCTCTGCTTCACCAGATTAGATCATAATAAGTGATAACACCCCATATGTGCTTGTAGCCTGCTGTATGGGCTCACAGCAGGCTTCGGAGTGGAAGGAGCACCATATGGCTTTTGGAGAGCGGATTTAGCTGGAATAATAATTGGAAGCCATGTTGCATGTTCCATGTGAAGACACCCTGAGCTGTCCTTACAGTGGAAACCTCCAAAAAGTGATCCCATTTTGGAAAGAGCACGCCAGTACGAACATTGTAAGTGGCAGAAAGGGTACTTTTCAGCAAACAGGTGTCTCACAGAAGGCAGAAACACTTGTTAAAGCATTTCAAAGCACACATTTGTGAAAATGAAAAATTACTAGCAGACCGCAATTTTTCACATTCACAAGGGGTTAAAGGAGAAAATTCACCCCAGTATGTGTTCCCCATTTTCTCCCTATTCAGTAAACACCCCATATGTGCTTGTAGCCTGCTGTATGGGCACACAGCAGGCCTCTAGAGGCAAACTGCAAAATATGGATTTTGCAGGCCAGAATTAACAGACATGGTTTTTCAAGTGGCAGGTTTAAAAATTCCTGAGGTCCCCAGAAATTAAAAAACCCAAGAAGTGACCCCATTTTGGAAAGAGCACCCCCATACGAACATATTAAGGGGTGGAAAAGGCACTTTTGACCTAACAGGTGTTTCACAGAAAGGAATATGTAGTGGTTGGTGAAAAGTGGATATGTAAGCTATTCGGACTAAATCTGAGGTATAAAGTGATAAAACTACAGGGTACATCAAGGATGAAATTAATACTCCATAGATGAGTGGTAGAGTCTGAAACACGTCTGCATCCAGAGGACAGGGTTTCAGGGCAGGTTTAGCAGTGGTAAATGGTGTCTTTCCTTATCCCCCTTTTGAAACACACCCTGCATCTTTTTTGGGTCCTTCCCGTCCTTGCTGTCTGGGGACTTGACTGGGAAAATGTTGCCCTGGTACAATACGGGCACCATGACTTTCAGAAGTACTGGGACCCTCCCCGGCCTGGCTTTGAAAAATTAGGGCCTTGATAACCACCTCTTGGAACTGAAGGAAAGTTCCTGTGTAGCCTGCAGACTGAAAAAGGATGTATGCATTGCACATTGCAATCTGTACAATGTGTACGGCCAGCTTTTTGAACCACACTTTCATTTTTCGTGTGGCACTGTAGGGCTTCAGAAGTTGATCTGAAAGATCCACCCTCCCATGTGCCTGTTGTAGTCCAGGATACAGACTGGTTTAGGGACAGTGGTAGTGGTACCACGTACAGTGGCAGGGGAGCTGGTGTTGGGGTGAATGCTGATCAATATAAAGATGTCCTTCTTGTCCTTGTACTTAACCCAAGGATGTTCTCATGGAGGAGAGCCCTGCTTTCACCCTTTCTCCGTGGTTGCCCTACCAGGGATCTAGGGAGGACTCTGATTTTTAAGAACTGTGCCGCATGCCACAGTACGTCTGGCAGTTAGGGACATGAAGAGGGGTATGCTGTTATAATAGTTATCCACATAGAGGTGGTAACCCTTATCCAGCAGTGGGTGCAGTAAGTCCCACATAATCTTGCCACTAACTCCTAGGATGCGGGGTCATTCTGGGGGTTCTATCCGGGAAAGTTTCTCTTCATAAGCGTGGAACTTGTGGGTGTAGCCAGAGCTACTTTCGCAAAGTTTGTAAATTTTTATGCCATATCTTGCCTGTTCGCTAGGTGGGTACTGGCGGAATCTAAACCTCCCTTTAAAAAGTAATAGGGACTCATCTACAGACATTTTTTTCAGGGGTGTACACCTCAGCAAGGTTGGTGTTAAAGTGGTCAAGGACGGGCATAACATTAAACAGATTGTGAAATGTCGGGTCATTTTGGGGTAGGCACTTTGTATTGTCGTTGTAGTGTAGGAATTTTCTAATTGACTCAAATCGCGTCTGAGTCATGGTGTGACTGTAAATTGGAGTCTGGTATAAAAAGTCCGAACTCCAATGTTGCCTAACGTTTGGCTTCTTTACAATACAATTACAATATACAGCATGAGTAACCAAAACTTCATCATCTCTGCTGCAGTTACTGGGGTCCAACCTTGGGGTCTAGTGTATGGGAATGTAGGGTTCTGGGCAATAAATTGCTGGGCGTATAAATCGGTTTGGGCCACCATTACATTTACAAAATCTTTAGAGAAGAAGATTTTGAAAAAATCAGGTTCTGTGAACCCCGCACAATTTATCTGAATTCCGGAGCTGGCCTCAAAATCCAGAATTTGGGGCTGATAATCATCAGGGGGGTAGGGTCCATAAGGGTTCACTCTGGGGGCTGCTACCCTGGGGCGCCTTCTAGAGGGTCCCTTATTAAAGGATGATGATGATGATGGGGTAGAGGAGTATAGGAAAGTGGCATCCTCTTCTCCCTCACTGGCAGACTCTGTATCAGAGGCAAGATATGCATATGCCTCTTCAGCTGAGTACATTCGTTGAGATGTATGGGACATCTTTATTTTATTGGGGTGTGATGTGTGAAATGCATAAAACTTTATTTACAGTAGAGTGTGTGTTGTGTTTTCACACGAGAAGGTTTTTTTTATCAATTTGAAATAGAATTTAGAATAAAAAAGGAGGAAAAAAAGTATTTTCTGTAAAAAAAAGTCTATACTGCAGAAAAAAAGGCTTTACTTTTACTTGCAGTGCAAAATGAGCAGACACTACTGATCGGTGTTCAGTGGTTGCAAAATTCGAATACGCAGATAATGTGAAACTTGTCAGTTCAGCCAGGTGAGAACTGAAATCCAGAAGTGGTATAGCTTCAGCAAGCATAGTTGCTGGAGCTGCTTTTTGTTTAATGTTGCATGGGCTGGATTTCTTTGGCTGGGAGACAGGTTGGAAGTGGTAGTCTTCCAGTCCACACACCCTAATCCGTCACAGGTTTTCCCTGGCCCCAGGTGAGGCCAGCTGGATTAATCAGGCAGGGATAAGTTAACCTGCACTATGTGTTAGAGAGAGAGAGAGGGCCACAAGGCTGAAGAAGCCTGAGAGAGAGAAAGGCTGAGAAGGCCTGAGAGGTTAGAGCCTGTGGTGGCTCTGTGTGGTCTCAGCCACGAGGGCTGAGGGGCCACAAGGCTCTGTGTAGCCTGGAAGTTTGGGGGGCCAAGTGACCCTAGGAGAAGAGGGTCACACGGTCATAGTCGGGAGGACTATTGGACCATCTCCCCCCAAAGGATACGGTTGGAGTCACAGCCAGGAGGCTGCTGGACTGAATGGCTGAGGAAGCCGCACTTAAAGGGGTTCTCCGGGAATTAAGAAAATAAAAATACTTAAATATTACTTCATTATAAATATATTCCCAAATACCTTTCATTATTGATAATGGCTCGTTTTGTCTATGGAGCAATCATTAGAAGAAAAAAAATGGCCGCCGTCCTATTAGTACATACCATACCTGTCCTAATCACACAGGAGGACAAGTTACTTCACAACACTGAGGTAAACAGTTGCTTCGTCCTACTCTCTGCTCTACTTGCCAGCAATTATGACCCTGAATACAGATGATAAGATCTTCAGCTGAATCTTTGTGGGAATGGAGTTCATGAGGAGACATGAAGTACAGAGAGGACGAACAGTACAGACTGTGGTAATGGAGACTGCATACAAGTTACTTCACAACACTGAGGTAAAGAGCTGCCTCATCCTCCTGTCTGCTCTACTTGTAAGGGATTATGATCCTGAATACAGGAATGGAGTCCATGAGCAGATGTGGCTAATGAGCAGCAGCTCTTGGATGCAGTCTCCTTTACCACAGCTCCACATTATCACAGTCTGTCCTGTGTACTTCATGTATCCTGCTGAACTCCATTCCCACAAAGATTTAGCTAAATATGTTAAACTGTATACAGGACCATAATCACTTACAAGTAGGAGAGGAGGATGAGGCAGCTCCTTACCTCAGTGTTGTGAAGTAACTTGTCCTTCTGTGTGATTAGGACAGGTGTGTACTAATAGGAAGGCGGCCATTTTGTTTCTCCTAATCATTGCTCCGAAGACAAAATGAGTCATTATAACTAATGAAAGGTATTTGTGAATATATTCATAATAAAGTAATATTTCAGTATTTATATTTTCTTAATTCCCGGAGAACCTCTTTAAAAGCTGTGTGTGAACAGCGTATGTATTTAGGTGAGTTAGCTGAACTATGTTTAGTCAGAGCCCAGCCGGGCAGGTGTTGTTTTTTATGATTTGTTTTGGTGTGCTGGTGACTATAAAACTGAGTAGGACCTGAAAATCCCCGTGTTTTTAAGATATTGTGTGATGTCGACCCCCTGAGAGGATATGATCCCTTACATATGGTGGAGAATGCGGGCAAGTTGATGCCAAATGGGCATGTTGATGCCACCAAGGTGTCTGTCTGTGCAGAGAAGGTACAATGTTGTTGCTAGGAGCAACAGCAGGAACAAAGAGCAGGTGCTGCTGAATGTTGCTGTGTTCCTGTGTTAAAGGGCCAGAAGCCTGTTTGTTTGGAAAAAGCTGCAGCTGCTAATCTGAACACTTCTGCGGTGTGGCAAGTAAAACTTGCTGAAATTTAAAGGGCCAGTAGCCCATGTGAGAGAGACTGTCGTGTTGGAAAAAAATTTTTTGTGAAGGTCACTATGATGGCGGGTGTCGCTGTGCAAAGTTCATATAGTGCCCATGAGCAGCTGATGAAGCAGCTGATGCAGGACTGCACAATGAAGGATTCTTTAATCAGAAGAGCTGATAAAGAAAAGGAAAGGTCCTGTGAAATGGTGATTGGGGGAATCCCGCTGGGGGTTACGCTAGATTCCCGCCAACGAGTGTCTCGGGTGATGCCCGATGTTCTGGACTTTCTGAAGAGGGGGCCAGAGACAGAGACCGCAGTGTCTCTAACTTTTGAAAAGGACTATAGTTCTGTGCAGTGGGAGCTGCTAAAATGTGAGACCCTGGAGCTGGAATTCGTGCTGGGCACAGACTTTCCGTGGTTTCGGCAGCTATGGAATGGAGAGAGTGCTTTGAATGGTGCGACTAGAGAGTCAGAAGGAAAAGTTGGCATCCAAGGCGTTTCCCATGGCAACCACGGGAGTGAGGAGTCGATGTGACCTGTGACCAGTAACCAGGGGCTGGAGGTTCCCAAGTTCCCGAGGAAGGAGGCGGACCTCAGTGGAGATGTCCTTGGAGAGACAGCGCCCTCATCTACTGGGTGTCGATACCGTGACGGCGTTTGGTAAGATCAATCCTGTTTGTGCGTGTGACATAGACAATGTGATAATGAGAGAGGCTCTGGAGGCTGGGCATGGTGCTGACCAGTGCCCTGGTGCCTCAGAAGATGTGATTTGTGGTGAGAGCCGGCGGCAGTCGCTACCTGCTGAGCCGGTAAGTTTCATGACACTGGGACTAGAGATTTCAACAAAAATGTGTGATATTGTGGTAAATGGCAGTCTAGTCCAAGCGTTGCTGGATGCAAGGAGCCAGGTGAGACTGGTACATGGCAGCTTGGCTGCTGGGGACTATGTGTTGGACAAACACGTGACTGTAATGAACATTCATGGGAATAGCAGAGACTATCCTGTGGCTATCGCGGAGTGCGAGACTCCAGTCAGAACTGGGACTTATGAATTTGGTGTTGCAAATAGGCTCATGCATGATGTAATGTTGGGCTGTGATTTCTTCTGCAGAAAGTGATGAAACTCCGGCAGAACCTGTACCTGTCCCTTTAAATGAAGGTGTAAGGGAGATGCACATTGAACACAATGGTTTAGGTGAAATGACCATTTAAAGCAATGGTGCAGATGAGGTACAGAATGAACATGTGATATTATTTGAAATGCATAATGAAAATGTGGGGTCATGTTAAATCTGTGATGATGATGATGATGATGATGACACCCCTTTTCCTTTGCAGGTGGTGATTGGGGAAAAAGCTCCCCCGGGTGGTAAAAACGTATGTGATATGAAAATGCTAATTGATGTTGATAGCACAGAACTGAGGGAAAGCGTGTGTTCACCCCCACAGTTTGAACAGAGGGGGGGGATATGTGGTGATGTGTGTAGTAATGTGAGGTGTGGGGTGTGTATCTCGCCTGGTTTGTCAGTTCAGCCAGGTGAGAACTGAAATCCAGGCTGAGGAAGCCTAAGAGAGAGAAAGACTGAGGAGGCCTGAGTGGTTAGAGCCTGCGGTGGCTCTGTGTGGTCTAAGCCAGGGCCGGCCTTAGGTGGCAGGGTGCGCTGTTCAAAATTGCCCTTAGGCGCCCCCTCCCTTCGCAGTTTTATAATGTTAGTTTTTGTGACTTTTGTTCATATGTTTAGCTCAGTTTCTGCAGGCCATCCTAGGTAAAATATTGAAACTGCTGTCCATATTGGTAATTTTTATGATTTTCTAATATACACTTCCATAAACAGAAACCTTGTAATAACAACCTAACCTGAATGAAATGCATAAGAAGTAAAATGGAAAATAATTATCACTTGTTCATTTTCTATAATAATAAGCATTTTATTCCAACGTCATGTAGGATGACAGAAGACAGTTTTCATATACAGGACTGCCATAAAGAGTCTATTGCATAATACATATATGAAAAATACACACTGTAACTTTAAAGGGGTTGTCCCAACTCATCAAGTGCTGTTAAATCAATTCCCTTACTGATAATATGTAATTGTTTGTCGCTACTCATCTTGTAGGGTTCAGGGAATATTCCTCTCTGCTGTGCTTTTGTTTACATCTTGGTATCCAACGGTTACGGCCCGTGCTGTGCCTCTAGAGCAGTGAGTCATCATTCTGACAGTTAGACACGGGTCGGACATGCTCAGTTTGATCTTTTACCTCACAAGCTAAAACACAGAGCTAGAGAGAAACTGAAGCTTTTTTTACTGACAGGTTATGAAGGGTCTTCCCTCTGAATCTGTTATTTATGTATATAAACATGTACAGATAATAACAAGGGTCAGAGAGAGGACAGTATCCTCTGGCCTGAAGTGTCAATCACTTAGAAATAAAAAAAGAAAGAAAGGAAACAAATGCTTACCTACACTCCCGCGCAGAGCCTCCGGACCGACATCTCCGCTCACAGTCGCTGATGAATGACGTCATCGGCGCCTTTGCCGGAGATCACGCTGCTACAGGAAGAGCTGTATGCGCGCGCCCATGCGCAAACAGCATATAGCAGCGCTGGACACCACGGCGCAGGGGCGCAGCATGGCAGCAGCTGATCCTATTCCTGACGGCGCCCCCTCAATAGTCTGGCGGCCGGCGCCCTGTGCGACCACACAGGTCGCACATAGCTAAAGCCGGCCATGGTCTCAGCCACGAGGGCTGAGGGGCCACAAGGCTCTGTGGAGCCTGGAAGTTTGGGGGGCCCAGTGACCCTAGGAGTAGAGGGTCACACGGTCATAGTCGGGAGGACTATTGGACCCTCTTCCCCCAAAGGATACAGTTGGAGTCACAGCCAGGAGGCTGCTGGACTGAACGGCTGAGGAAGCCTCACTTAAAAGCTGTGTGTGAACAGCGTCTGTATTTAGGTGAGTTGGCTGAACTATGTTTAGTCAGAGCCTAGCCGGCAGCTGTTGTTTTTTATGATTTGTTTTGGTGTGCTGGTGCCAATAAAACTGAGTTGGACCTGAAAATCCCAGTGTTTTGAAGATATTGTGTGATGTCGACCCCCTGAGAGGATACGATCCCAGCTTCTGAAAAGAATTGGGGACAAGGAACTTCTTGCCATTAAGTTGGCATTGGAGGAGTGGAGACACCTTTTGGAATGAGCCCTGCATCCCATTACGGTATACATTGACCACAAGAATCTCCTCTACCTTCATTCTGCCCGACGGCTGAACCCACATCAAGCTCGGTGGTCCCTGTTCTTCTCCTGGTTCGATTTATTTATCACTTATCGTCCTGGCACCAAGAATGTTAAAGCAGACGCTTCCTCCAGATCGTTCGACGCCGCGGAAAAGGAACCAGGTGTGGGTCCTGAACACATAATAGACCCCAAGTGGATACTACTCTCAGCCACCACTCCTGAAGGCAGCCCTACAGGGAAGACTTTTTTTCCGTTGGAGTCACGCCCTAAACTATTTGCATGGGCTCATGGCTCCCTATTCTCAGGAGATGCTGGATTCAAGAAGACCTGCGATTTACTTGCAAGAAACTATTGGTGGCCTTCTCTTCCCCGAGATGTACAAGAATTTGTGGCGGCCTGTCACTTGTGCGCACAGCACAAAGGGGTTCCTGGACGTCCCATTGGTCTTCTACACCCCCTTCCCATTCCGGAGAGTCCATGGATTCATATCTCCATGGACTTCATCACAGACCTTCCACCTTCTAAGGGTTACGATACCATCTGGGTCGTGGTCGATCGATTTTGAAAGATGGCTCATTTTACACCGTTGACTGGTTTACCCTCAGCAGCAGTTCTTGCGTCTATCTTTATCTGAGACATCTTCCATCTGCATGGTTGTCCTCTCGAAATTGTGTCCGATAGAGGAACCCAATTTATATCACGATTTTGGCGAGCTCTGTGTAAACTAATCAACGTCAAGCTGAACTTTTCCACCGCCCGCCACCCGCAGTCTAATGGGCAAACCAAGAGGGTGAACCAGGACCTGGAAAAATTTCTCAGACTGTATATTTCCACGACTCAGGACAACTGGGTGTAACTGCTACCTTGGGCTGAGTTCGCCCACAACAATTTATTTCACGAGTCCACCCAAAAATCTCCATTCTTCATCAACTTCGGTAAACACCCCCGTTTACCCCTTCTTCCGACCCTGCCATCCTCTGATGTCCCTGCAGCTAATTCTGAGGTCCAGAAATTTTCTGTCATTTGGTCCAAAGTACAGGCTAATCTAATAAAAGCTTCAGCTCTGTACAAGGTTCAAGCAGACAAGAAGAGACGTGCAGTTTCTATGCCTTCTGTGAAACTGTCATCAGTCCAGCACCTGATTCTCATCCAGAGGCCTATTTAAAGGGAACCTGTCATCTCCGAAACACCCCCTGAACTAGAGTAAGCGGTGTATAGTGTAAGTGATGCTGAATCCGAATATGTAATTTTTATCTTCATACTCGCTTCTATTCTGACGCTGTGCTCCCACAAACCTGCAGTAAAATGCATTGAGAGGACTCATCTTTGAGTCCTCTCCATTATGTGAGTGAGCACCGGAGTCCTCTCAGTGCATTTTACTGCAGGTTTGTGGGAGCACAGTGTTGGAATGGAAGAGAGTATGAAGATAAAAATTACATATTCGGATTCAGCATCACTTACACTATACACCGCTTACTGTAGTTCAGGGGGTGTTTCGGAGATGACAGGTTCCCTTTAAGGCAGCTCTGTGCACCTGAGTAACGACAGAGTGACAATCAGGATCAGATTCTGGCCTATTTACTCAATGTGAACATGCGTCTTAATGACCTGACGTCCACCAACCCTGCAGCTCCTACTGCAGAGGCTAATCTTGCACCTGCTCTGCCAACTTCCTATGTGCCAGGATCAAGCTCCTGTCTGTCAGCTCCGCCATGCTTTGATGGAGACTCTAAACAGTGCAGGGGGTTCATTAATCACTGTTGTCACATCCGTTCATCTCTAACCGAGCCAAGGTCGCTTTTTTTATGTCGCACCTTACAGGAGAAGCCCTGGCATGGATCAACCCACTCTGGGAGAGAAGTGTTATTGATCTACAGGCCTTCCTACAGGCTTTCAGTAGGGTGTTCGACGATCCAGGACAAACCACCTCAGCGGCTTCTATACTGCGGATGCGCCAAGGAAGTCAGTCCATGGGCCAGTATGCAATCCAGTTCCGGACCCTTGCCTCTGAATTGGGCTGGAATAATTAGGCCTTTGTGGCTGCCTTCTGGGAGGGCCTTTCTGGGAAAATTAAGAATGAAGTGGCTTGTTGGGATGTCCTCTCTACCCTGGATGACCTTATTTCCCTGGCCACCCGGATTGATCTGCGCTTCCAGGAACGTGCTAGGGAGGTAGCACGTGAGAGGAAACTATCGTCCTGTGTCTTCTTTTCAATGGTCTTCAGTTCCATGTCTGCTGCTGTGCCAGAACTCATGCAGGTTGACCGAGTCACGCTAACTAAACAAGTCGCACAAGGGGACTTTGTTCTACTGTGGTGGTGCTGGAAATCTTCTCCGTTCCTGTCCTCTGCAGCCGCGAAACTCCCGAACCTAGGGTCTGTTAGGGAGGCGACCCTAGGTGAAGATAATTCCTTTCCCCCTCTGACTCTGTCGGTAAAGCTGTCTTTAGGAGATGTTCGATTCACAGAGACAGCGTTTCTGGATTCCAGATCAGCAAGGAAGTTCCTGCAACAAGGCCATCTTCTGTAGAGTCCTTTGACTGTATCGTTCATCAGTGGAAGGGCTCTATCTGAGTTTATACAGTTCATCACTGAACCAGTAAAATTACAGGCGGGAGCGCTTCATACTGAAGAAATTTTGTTCCTGGTCCTCTCAAGTCTACCTCATCTCTCCTCCTAGGACTTCCTTGGCTTTGTGTTCATGAACCTGTTCTTGGTTGGAGGTCTAGAGAGGTGCTTCGTTGGGGACAGTCCTGTCTTGGGAGTTGTATTACTTCTGTTCAGCCGGCTTGGTCGCCTTGGGTACTACTCAATCTCCAGGGTATGCCAGCAGCCTATCATGCTTATGCGAATGTTTTTGACAAGAAAGAGGCTCAGATGCTAGCTCCTCACAGGTTGTATGACTGCCCTATTGACTTGGTTCCGGGTTCCTCACCTCCTCGTGGACGCATCTATACCCTGTCATCAGTAGAGACTAAGTCCATGTCTGAATATATCAAGGCGAACCTCGACAGAGGATTTATCCACAAATCTTTCTCTCCAGCTGGTGCAGGTTTCTTCTTTGTGAAGAAGAAAGACGGCTCCCTACGTCCATTCGTCGACTACTGGGGTCTTAACAAGAGCACCGTAAAAAAAAGTACCCACTTTCCCATAATTTCTGAAATGTTTGACTGTCTCAGAGGAGCTAAAATATTCTCCAAATTAGACCTACGTGAGGCCTACAACCTGATCAGGATTTGCCAGGCGGATGAGTGGAAGTCCACCTTCAATACCCACGACAGTCACTACAAATACTTGGTGATGCCCTTTGGGCTAAGCAATTCCTCTGCTCCAAGAATTGGTAAACGACATCTTCAGAGGCTTGCTCTATTCCTGTGTTGTGTTGTACCTAGATGATATCCTTGTTTTTTCTCCATTTTTGGCTACTTACTGGAGGCAGGCTCGTAAGGTTCTTCAAAGGTTAAGAGAAAATCGTCTCTATGCCAAGTTCGAGAAATGTTCTTTTGAGCAGTCTTCTCTTCCATTCCTAGGATACATTCCTGGGCCTGGATGTATTTCTGGAGTGTAATAATATTACAAGCTATAGCTACTAGAGATAGTTTGTTGATCCAGGGAGTTATTCTGATCGCCTGATTGGAGTCGGGAAGGAATTTTTTTTCCCCTAAAGTGAGAAAAATTGGTTTCTACCTCACAGGGTTTTTTTTGCCTTCCCCTGGATCAACTTGCAGGATAGCAGGCTGAACTGGATGGACAGATGTCTTTTTTTTGGCCTTATAAACCATGTTACATAATATCCAAGTTGTTGGCCATCAAAATGGCACAGGAGGAATGGCGTTACCTTCTGGAGGGAGCATCTCATCCTGTGGTGATCTACACCAACCACAAGAATCTGACCTATCTGCAGTCTGCGCAAAGACTGAATCCTCGTCAAGCCAGGTAATCCTTATTCTTTGGCCGTTTGGTTTCTTTCATTTCCGTGCCACAGAGAAGAATATAAAAGCAGGTGCTCTGTCGAGGTCCTTTGATGTACTGATTGGAAGGAGGAGCCTTAACATATCATTGATCCCGCAAAAATCTGTTTGTCCTGTCAAGTTGTCTGAGAATCTGCCCTGAAATACTTTTGTCGCGCAAAACCTTAGGAAGCTTTTACTCTGGGGTTGTTCCTCATAAATTGCAGGTTATGCCAGGCAACGAAAGACTTTCTAGTTCAATGCTCAACAGTCCATGTGGCAAGACATCCAAGATTTTGTTGCTGCCTGTCTGTCATGTGCACAGAATAAAACCTCCAAGCAATGTCCATCAGGCCTCTTACTTTCTCTTCCTGAGGCTCCTTTGCAACAAATAGCCATGGATTTTATTACTGATCTACCCTTGTCCTCTGGTTGTTCTGTAATTTGGGTGATTTTCCTTCAGCACCTCAGCTGGCAAAAAAAACAAAACGTATTGAACACATTTTTCACTTCCATGGTTTTTCCCACTGTATTGTGTCAGATAGAGGTGTGCAGTTCACGTCTAAGTTCTGGAGAGCTCTCTTTAAGCTTTTGAATGTGCCTCTGGACTTCTCTTTGGCTTATCATCCGCAGTTTAGTCAAGTGGAACGTGTCATTCAAATCCTGACCAATGTTTTGTAACATTTCACCAACCTCCTTTATGATGACTGGGCTGAGTTATTACCTTGGGCTGAGTTTTCGTACAATAACCATATCAACAAGTCTTTAAAGGGATGCCATGCCTCAGCAGACAATAAGTTGACTTGTGAACAGCATGAGACATCATTGTCAAGGTGTAATTGATGCTCAAGGCCACATGACAAGTTATTGAGACATTGACATTTTTTGTGGGTATACCCACCACTGTTGTTGGCTTTTGTTTCAATAAATTGTTTGAGATGAGGAAATCACCATTGCATGCTTCTACTTAAATGCCCTATTTTCATGATATAATATGACACTAGTGTGAACTTTTACTCTTTCCATGAATTTCACCCGAAAACCAAATATCCCAAACTTTTTGTGAGTAGTGTATACGCAACCCATAATCTTATTGGCCTTGGCAGCAGCTGCCATACATTACAGTTATGTTTAGTGTCTAAAATTCCCAAGTACTTTTCTACATCAGTTTTAACCAGTGTTCTACCATTTTTGTATGTATTGGTGATTTATATTTTCCATTGAGCTCAAACTTACATTTATCAGTGTTTTTTCTTTTAATTGTGTCTTTTTTTGAAGCAATACATTTTTCACAAATAAATTAAGAATGTCCCAACCTCAATCCTCATCACTCCGAGTCGCCAAAGCGTTTCACACAGGGACTTGTTTGTCGTCTTCTTATCCACACCACCCCATTAGAAATACAGAAAATAAATGGAAACTCAAGCGTACTCTATTAGCATTATAGGGTTATCCAAAATCAAAACGGGACGAGCCCCTTTGAGGCTACATATTTATATTCTACATATGCACAAACTGTAAATTTGTCTTCATACATTCTAACAGAATATACCTCAATGTGACAAGTTCACACGTATAAAAGATGTCAATCTTTTTGCAAGAAAATTAGCTCTGCATAAGGTACATATGGACTCCAAACATAATGCCAAAAAACAATATACAAAGGGAAAATAATGATGGAAACTTTAGAAAGCCTTGAAATGGAAAGTGTAGGCCTTCAAGTTACTTTAGAGCCACCTTTCACATCCTTGAAGCACAAGTCAAAAAAGTACACCTTCTTTTTCTCAATATAAAGAAATTGAGATATTTGTACATTTAGTCACACAAGACATCAAAAAGATGAGGTTAAAGAGGACCTTTCACGACTTTGAAAAAATGAAACTGCACTATGTACCTGATCCGAAGGAGTTAACCCTGCTGTGAGCGGTCTGCTCTGATTGGACCGCGATCACAGCAGGGCAGAAGCAACGCCCATTGAGGAACAGGGAGTCTCCTCCTCCCTGTTCCGATGCTTGCTAATTAGCATAAAGCCCGGCAGAAGAACAGGGGGCCCGTGTGAAGCCACCGGGGGACCAATTGGAAAAAAAAAACATTTAGATGGGCAGATTGTTGAGAAGAAATGTTTGCAGGAACGGTTATTTTCGATAATCTGCCTGAAAATTGGGCCGTGTAAATGTACCTTTAGTGTCTATGTGGACACTGTACTAAGAATTTTTGTACCTGCTTTACTATCATATCAGCGACACTAAAGATCTGCTCCTAAAGTAACCAAATACAATGCTGGCTATCCTTGATGTGGAATCACTGTATAATAATATACAGCATCCATTAGGCCTGCATGCGGTACATCAATTTCTGAGGACTAAAAACCAGCACAGTGAATATTTTGTCACTCTTGAGGACTGCATACACGCCAACCTACGCAAACCTTTTTCTAGGATGGTGGGAAAATCATCTAGTATTCATGGAAGAGTTATCTACATACACCAGTCACATAATTTATTGGGGAAGGTGATATTCTATTATTTTGGGAGGGGGATAAACACATTTTTTTTTATTCGTACACGCTCGTACTGATAATGAAATTGGAATGAAATATACTCATGAATTCATGAAAAAGAGATATGTTTTCTTGACTTTACTAAATCGCTAAATTAGAGGATGGCCACATGGCAACAGACATCTATTGAAAATCTACAGCAACGAACAGTTATATGCATTGAACTAGCTGGCACCCTCTTCTTCTCAAAAATGGAATACCCATAGGCCAATATTTAAGGGCCTAGAGGAATTGTTCTACCAATGAGTCCTTTCTGAGAGAAAGTGAAGAACTGTACTGTAGATTTAAAGGTAGAAGATATCTCTCTTGTCCTCTTAAAAGAGCTTTTGTCAGGACTAAAAGTGTGGAATGCAAGCACTTTTAGGTGCAAATCCTGAAAAGACCAACAGTAAGATCAGGGGCATTGGCACCTATGACGGTTATTCCACTGAGATATATGACCTGCAAAGGGTCCTGGGTCAATGCCAAAGTATAACCTATAGGAGAGGACCTAATCTAAGAGACCAACTAGTATATGGCTTTCTTCAAGAGAATGATACAATTCCTAAATAACCACTATGGGGTTAATTGCGATGCTGGTGATTGTTCATTTTGTAGATTTGTACCCAGAATAAAGAGCTTCACTAATCCTGATCAAAAAAGTATGAAATTAGACAACTGATCATCTGCCGGACCCAGAGGGTTGTGTATATATATATATATATATATATATATATATATATATACGTGTCCCAAGTTACATGTTGGAAAAATGATACAGAAACTGCGGCAAATGATCTTGGGACATTTGAATTTCATTCAGATAAAGAAACGTCATTAGCAAGACATGGTAAATATATACATAAAAATGATATCAATGTCTTAAGCCTTTGGGGAATAAAAAAAAAAGCTTACTTTGGGGCCAAGGGTTGGAAATCTGGACAAAAGGCTACTTCAGGAAGAGGCCTGGTGGATCTGTCAACTCAACACCATGAGTCTGATAGGCCTAAATGAAGGTTTTTCCTTCTTGTATTTTACATGCTTTACCTAAAAAAAAAGAGTCATGAGGATGAGAGAATGCTAGTTTCCAATATGAAAATGCACCCAGCATATATGCTAAAAAAAGGAACAAGCAACATAAGAATTAGAATAATCATTTTTAAGGTACTCCATTAAGATCTGCTCTATATCTGGGATTATTCACTATTTAAGGACCCCCGTTAAACAGTAGCAATGATTGATATCATAATTAAATAAAATATAAAAAGGTTGGTCATTTTAAAGAATATTAAATACTAGCTGAAGGACCCGGCTTCGCCCGGGTATATTTAATTTATTTCATTTACTGTTTGTGTGTGTGTGTTGTTAAAAGATATCGAGAGTGACCTCTACAGCTGCCCGCCCCTTTAACAGTGACCTCTACAGCAGCCCGCCCCTTTAACAGTGACCTCTACAGCAGCCCACCCCTTTAACAGTGACCTCTACAGCTGCCGGCCCCTTTAACAGTGACCTCTACAGCTCCCCTCCCCTTTAACAGTGACCTCTACAGCTCCCCTCCCCTTTAACAGTGACCTCTACAGCAGCCCGCCCCTTTAACTGTGACCTCCACAGCAGCTAGAGTGACCACTCTCCTCCCACCCCTGCAGCTGAAAGAAGGTGATTTTTACCTACATTTTTAATCCCGGTCAAATGTGGCATGGAAGGGGCGTGGCCTGAGTGAGTCAGGGGCGTGACTTAGTGGGATCTGGGGGTGGGGCTTTTAAGTCCTTCTTTTGACGGTGGCCTGAATTACAGGTCGATGCCATAATAATTTAGGAGGAAGGTGGGTAGCAGTGGAAGAAAACATCTTTTATTACTACTGAACCGTAAATATGTGAAATTTACATTATATGAGGTAATGATTGATGATGAGTTAGTCTAAAACATAAGTTATATTTATGGTAACCGGAATACCCCTTTACCATTGTCATCCACAGTGCTCTGACTTAAAGGGGTTGTCCAAGTTATGAAAAAAAATATATAGCACTGTAAATCTTATGGGCAGCAATATATAACTAAGTTCAGCAAGTTTTAGGCAAAAAAAATCTATATTTCCTCATTTCCCTGGTTCTCTTCTGGCCTTTGTTTACATGCAATAACAATAATCTCAGCCCCTCCCCCCTTCTCTGCAAAGGCAGTGAATACAAGTGCTGAGTGACATGTCTACTAGAATACTCAGCAGCATGTTGTATGTGTAGGACTACAAGTCCTAGCTGTACAATGACACTGCTGATACACACAGGATATTCTTCCTGTTCTTGTACAATACAATTCTTCTATAGCTCCTTGCCCAGCATTTGTCTCCTCTCACTGCTGCAGCTACTGTTTGTTGTAAAGCCTTGAGCCCTCAGTGTGTTCTGGCTAAAGGGGTTAATGTTTTACCTGAAGGAAACCAGGGAGAGAGCAGATAGCAGGAGCCCGGCAAAGAAAGTTGGCGTGGCCAAGTGACGTCTCGTGTACAGACTCTTATCTGAACTCTGAGGCTTGTGAACGAAACATCACAGACCAGGGAGATAAGGTGACATCACAGGTCATGTGACCCTCAGTCAACTCTGAGAAACCAGCAGCTTTAGAAACACAAAGTATATGGGAAAGTTGTTATACCTGACAAGTTAGAAACATATAAAGAACAAAAAAATAACTCGGACAACCCCTTTAATGCAGACCTACAGCAGTGAACTGGCTAGGTTGTCATAGAAACCTGGTGTGTGGAGACAGCCTGTGAGCTTCTATTGGCTGATAAGGGTCATGTGACCAGGCTACTATTGGCTAATGCATTATTTGGGAATATCTCAGGAATGGTAAAAACTGTTCTAAAACCTTCCCGAACACCTGATGTACATGTGTGCCAAATTTTGTGATTGTACCTGCAGCGGTGCGGATTCCTTTAGCGGACACACACACACACACATACACTCAGCTTTATATATTAGATAATTAAAACATAATTAGAATATTGATGAATCTAACCACATCATTTTAAGTCTCCTTTTACACTAAATAACAATGGCAGATATGAACATCTATAGAGCGAAAGGCAATAGTGGACTCCTATGGTGTATCTTTAATGATATCCACTGGCAATGATTTGCTATGGTCGTTCCCTCTTGTTGAAAAATAACTAGGTCCCAACATATCCGCGGTCTTACCGTGAATCTCCCGCATGCGTGTACTTTATGCCGAGCACCTGTTTTGAGAGTCGGCATCAGCATCATTACACGATAGGATATTTTGTTGCGGGATGCTTCCGGTATCTCTGACAGTGTAGCAAACCTTTTTCGGCTTTGGATACAATGTAACAGGATATGGCTTTTGAACGTATAAGACTTCTGATTTGGACACTCGGTTTGATAAACTTCTTGCTCCTGATGACGCCAGTTTCATGGCGAAACATATTGGGGGAGCTTTCCGGTTTATTTTAATTCAGCCATCCCTCCTGGTTAGCAGTCAGATAGATGGTATTGCACTGCAGGCGTACTGCTAAAACATAGTCAGGGCAGAGCAAAGATGCTGGAAAGTGGCAGCTAAATATGGAATGGCCTTGTACTGTGATAATGGTTCAAAGTCTAAGGGCGCATTCACACGAATGTGGTTTGGTTCCGCATCTGAACCGCATTTTTTGTGGCTCGGATGCGGACCCATTCACATCAATGGGGTCACAAAAGATGTGGACACACAGCATCTGCCAACTATAGGCATTTCTATAATGGGCCATCCATTCCATTCCACAAATTGAGGATTGCACAGGGGTGGCATCCATGTTTTGCAGATCCACAATTTGCGGACCGCAAAACATGGCACGTTCATGTGCATGAGCCCTTAGTCAGATGAATTGAATAGCTACTGTCAAAACAAGAATAGACAACCGCAACAGAACTGTGAGGGTGGTTCACAGTATTATCAGGACCAAGTAGCTGAATAAAATAACTACAGCCATATGAGTACCTGTATGTTCCGCGTGAGGCAGATATATACAGATTTAATGAGAGGGCTATATAGGCCGCCATCGGAATAGTGCTGTACCACACTGAATATATGGGTGATATATTTATCACTTGTCTGTCAGAAGGCTTGTTAGACTATATCTATACATCTATATATTGGTGCATATAAGTAAAAGGCAACCAATAGTCATTTTTTGAGGAACTTGCTGTCATTTGAGATAGGTCCACTGTGGTTAGAAATGTACTATATAGTTATAGTTATATATATATATATATATATAAATTGATAGATCTGAATAAGTATTCTAACTGCCCACAGATTTATACGTCATCCATATTATATCTCTAGTGACCACCAATTACAGTAATAAACTGACTTGCATTTTTTAACCTCACACTATTCAGGGCACATTTATTATTTATATATATGGAAATCACTGATGTGTGAATGAGGCATTAAATTGGCTTTTTTCTCTTGTTGCGTCCCAAGACTAGTTAAAAAGCCAGATTTTGACTAATGGAGGGGCATTTCCACAAGGTGGCTCTAGCGAGATGGTTCTAGTTTTATGCATATAAAGCCCTCAATATTATTTTCCCCATGTGTAATGTATTCATATGTACAGACATATTACTATACATACCAGCACATTGTATGGTTTTAGTAATCATCAATAATCAGTACTGTCTATGTGAGGAATGTGGAATCATAATCCAGGTCAGCCATGATTTAATCATAGCCATCTGCTGTCAACTCAATTAGCAGATGGAGTAAACACCGCAGGGTCCTGCCTTCAAAGCAGGTCACATGTGTAACATTCACACGGCACCCAGCCAGCACAGAGTCAAAGTCCTTCCCAGGAAGAGCCCCTCAGCAGGGGGCAGTCGCTTGAATAGCCATGTCACGGAAGTTCCCAGACTGGAGCCAGGAATTAATAAAGAATTATGAATTGCCCGTTCATCACAGGCATAAACCGGTTATATATTCGCGACCTATAGACCAAGGCGCATTTTACTGTGGTCTTAAGTTAGCGACAACATGTCAGGAAGTGGAGATACGGAGATCTTCAAGCAGGAACCTGATAAATGTGTCGTGTTTGGTCTTCACCTGTAGCCGGAACCCAGGCGGATCCGTTGGTACCATAACCCTTTCCCTGTAACCTTCAGGTCTGGAGCTATGGGCCATAATGGTTTTGTGGGTCTTTTGCTACCAGAACTGGGACTGGGGTGGATTCCTCCTGGGAGGAGGAGGGGAGTGGCTGGCTACAGGGTGAAAAGCCACACCGAACAGAGGCTAGTGGTCTTACTTTGAAAGGAGGTCACAGCTAGTATGTGTTTGGAGGGACCGTGGACCTTCTGCTGACATCACTGCCCCCATGTGACTACAGCCAGGACTTACAGCAGCCCAGAACTCATCACAAGCCAACGGACTATGCTAAATATGCTAGGGAGTCTCCTGACGGATCCTCCAATACCGATGTGAGTGAAACCTAACATGGACCTCTGCGGAGTGCTTCTCTAGCAATGGCAACTACTAGAAAATCTAATACAATTCTGCAAAAAAAAAAAACGACCAAAAAGACTCCTGCCAGCAGTTTATATTAAAAACAAGAAAAAATGTTTTTATTTAAAAAAAAGGTCTGAAACTCAAAATATGATCAAACCATTGGCGTCAGAAAAATACCGTAATACCGTGTTAAACCACGCCCCTTTTCCCCTCTCTCCGGTATGTACACTAAGTTCCAACCAGTGATGCGCCTCTTTCAGCCGCCGCACATAACGGAGGTGACATCCACGGGACCATAAACACACCCTCCTCCTGGGAAAACGTTGCAGTGAACGTAGCGGATTACCGCGCATGCTCTGTAAATGGTCTCGTCTATCTCCATCCTACCCAGCCCCGCCCTTCTTTCGGTGCCGTTAGTCCTCGATTATCGCCGACAGCCTCCATCTGGATATTACGAGGGCGATTATTTATGGGAATAACAGATTTCTTAATAAAGCACATACATTGTGGAAACTGGGAGAGACGCGTGGCGACCTGCTAGCGGTGAGTGACGACTGCACGCTAGCGGCCTTTCTATCCTCTGGAAATCGCATGTATAACGGCAGCCTTTGTTTTGCTGTGCCCTAGAATAAGTCATCGTAGTATCTGACACCAGGACAGCACGGCAGCCTCTTCCCCTTTACCGCCAGCCCCCGGCCGCGACTCTTCTTCCTATGGACGGCATGAAGGTCCAGGCAGCGATGGTCGCTCGGGGCAGGAGTCGGGTGACATTATCTGCTGCTAGGGCTGGGATATGAATGGATGCTGCCTGCTGATAGGTTTTATGTAGGACTGGATGTAACAGGGTGTGAGGATATTCCTTATTCCGTAAGTCCTTGACTTTTCTTATAATACTGAATAGTAAGGCAGAGTCAAGCCTTCAGTGCCCCCAGCTCCCACATGGGTTCAGTTCCAGTTCCCAGCTTCCTGTCTGGTTGTCCCCAGAGACACGTCCTTCAAGCAGATCTGTCAGAAGATCATGATGTCAGGTCTTCTCTGCAATTAGCCTAAATGGAAAAAATTCTGGTTATTTACTAACATTTTGAGATCAATTTTTGGAGTAAAAAAGTTGCAAGTCGCTGTTTTGTGACCTTTTAGATGCATAGGTGTTATTAAGTCATCTTCTCCACTTGAGAGTGGTGGGGGTATCACAGGGGCCCGGACGTCCACCGTGACAAATTTAATAATGTTTATGCCTGGAAACAGACTCCAAACGACTCCAGTCAGGGGCCGGGGTAGAAGATTCACTTTATTTGTGAAAGAGACGTGCGCCTTGTCATACATTAAGCACATCTTCTCTTGACCCAGGGGCTATCAAGATAAATCTCCCCATTGTAGAATGTGGCGCATCTTCAAACCTAAGGGGTTGCTCACTCAGCTTTTTTTTCTATCACGGTAAAGTTCCACCAGTGGCCACGTGGTGTCTGCCTTCAAGGAGGCAGCACTGAAGATGACAGGACGGTGGCGGTTTAAAGCTGCAACAAAGTCATGAAGGGACATGTCCCTTCTTTGTGCGCAGCTTAGCTCTATTCCGCCTTGTGAACAGTCCCTAAGGCCTCGTACAAACTTCAGTGTTTGGTCAGTGATTTCCATCAGTGATTGTGAGCCAAAACCAGGATTGGAGCCTCCACAGACATGAGGTATAAGGGAAAGAGCTGCATCTGTTCTGTGTTTAGAGCCGCACCTGGTTTTGGCTCACAGTAAGGCTACATGCACACAACCGTAGGTGCAGACGTTCCGTATGGCATCCGTTTTTTTTGCGGATCTATTGTAACAATGCCTATCCTTGTCTGCAAAACGGACAAGAATCGGACATGTTCTATTTTTTTGCGGGGCTACGGAACGGACATACTGATGCGGATAGCACACAGTGTGCTGTCCGCATTTTTTGCTGACCCATTGAAATGAACGGGTCCGCATCCTTTCAGCAAACAAAACGGAACGGACGCGGAAACAAAATACGTTTGTGTGCATGAGGCCTAAATGATGGAAATCAATGACACAACACTGAAGTGTGAACGAGGCCTAAGGGTACCATCATACAGTGCAAATTTGTGTGCGGATGCGCACATAAATCCACACTTATTTATTGCAGTTTTGGTTCATTTTTTGTGTGTTTTTTGGTGCAGTTTTGCTGCAAATCTCACCCTTCCATTGAAGGGATGATCGAACTTCTGTTTTCAGCGTGTAAGGTTCAGCGTGCAAGGTTCAGTGTGTAAGTTCAGCGTGCAAGGTTTGGGTTATCTAAGAATTCTGTTATGGATTCCACAACCATGGACCATAAGTTATGATGGTCGTTCATGATAATCTGGACGATTATTGATTCGTCTAAATCCACCGGAAGGTCTGGTTCTGAACCGAGGCACAGAACCCGATGGAAGCACTGCAGAATTCTTCTATGGGTTTTGTGTCGGTGCTTCTGCACCTCAAAAAAGTAGCATACACACTAAATTTTTGCGGTGTGGACCGTCGGATGCGGATCGTAGGCCCTATCTATGGCGGGCACATGGTCGGTGCCCTTGCATTGCGGACTGCAATTTGCTGATGAACAGCACAGGCCAACAATGGCCTTGTGCATGAGACCTAACCCTGTGGTTTTTGGGCACGAAATCCACACCACGTGTCAGCATCCTTACCCTCTTATCTAGAAATGCTACTTCTGTTTTTTATGCCACCTCCTAAGAGAGTGAGTTCACAATTTTTCAAAAAAATTTTTGGGGGGACTTTTAAGTGATAAATCTGGAGTGAAAGTAGTTGACATAGCTAACCACATCTATTTCCCTACCTCTTTTCAAAATAGGAGCAATTGGTGTAAATATGTGTAGGGCATGATAAATTCTCATCTAGGTGTCCAGTGTTCTTTGATTGCACCTATAAGTGAAACTGCACAGTGCCACAGATTTACTAATCCTGTTTAAGGCCCCTTTCACACGGGCGATGTTTCAGCGCGGGTGCAATGCGTGATGCGAACGCATTGCACCCGCACTGAATCCTGGACCCATTCATTTCAATGGGGCTTTTCACATGAGTGATGTTTTTCACGCAGCAGTTCGCCGTTGCGTGAAAATCGCAGCATGTTCTATATTCTGCGTTTTTCACGCAGCCCTGGCCCCATTGAAGTGAATGGGGCTGCGTGAATAACTGATGGTTGCTAAGAGATGTTGTTTGTAAACATTCAGTTTTTTTTCACGCGCGTGAAAAACGCATTGAAACGCTTCGCACCCGTGCGGAAAAAACTGAACGAACGTACGCAATCGCAGTCAAAACTGACTGCGATTGCGTGCGGATTGGTGCGGATGCGTGCGGATTTTCCTGAACGCATCCGGACCAAA
The DNA here is from genome assembly GCA_900303285.1 of Rhinella marina. Taxonomy (NCBI): domain Eukaryota; kingdom Metazoa; phylum Chordata; class Amphibia; order Anura; family Bufonidae; genus Rhinella; species Rhinella marina. The sequence goes on along the minus strand of ONZH01011374.1, from coordinate 6,362 downwards.
TCCGGACACGCTCGTGTGAAAGGGGCCTAAGTCCACTTGCACACAATGCAGATGGTGTCCATGTGACGTTCGTGTTGCATCCGTTTTTTTTTTTTGCGGATCCATTGTAACAATACCTATTCTTGTCTGCAAAACGGACAAGAATAGGACATGTTCTGTCTTCTTTGCGGGGCTACAAAATGCACAAACGATCTGCATTTTTTTGCAGATTAGGATTTGGACCCATTGAAATAAATGTTCGCATCCTGTCTGCAAAAAATGGGGATCAGATGCGGACCAAAAATACAGTTGTGTGAATGGGGCCTAAATAAATCTCATGTACATGTGAATTTCAACTGTATGGAAATTGACCTAATTTCCAAATCCGCAGCATGTCAATTATGTTTGCGTTTTTTGTTGCAGATTTTACCCTTTTGTAATGAAGGATGAAATCTGCGGCAAAGCTGCATTAAGAAATACAGATGTTAGTGCGGATATGGGTGAGAAACGCACATAAATCCACACTAATTTGTGCAGATCTTATGTGTGTCCACCCGCACTCGTGTGTAGGAGACCTTAAAGGGGTTTTGCCATCATAGACAATGGGGGCATAGGATCGCTGGGATATGCCCCCATTGTCTGATAGGTGCGGTTCCCACCTCTGGGACCTACACCTACAATGAGAACGGAGCGGGGAAATTAGTGGAGGACGCACTACGCATGTGCAGCCGCCCTCCATTCATTTCTATGGGGTTGCCAAAAATAACCGAGCGCTGGCTCTGCTATTTCCGTTGGTCCCATAGAAATGAATGGAAGCAACGCATGCGCAGAAAACGTAAAAAAAAAAATAGTTTTACGTAATAATGTTTCAAGAAAAAAAAAAATTATATATATATATATATATATATATATATATATATATAAAGCAGTGCCAAAACAGCTATTTTCTGGTCACCTTGTTTCACAAAAAGTGTAATACCATGTGATCAAAAAGGTGTATGTAACCCAAAATGGTACCAATCAAACCATCCTCTCATCCCGCAAAAAAATTAGCGCTTACCTACCCAACTTGCTCTATAATAATATCACATGATATGCCTCAGTTGAATGCTGTAAAAAAAAAAAAAAGCCATTTTTTTGTCACCTTGCCTAGCAAAATGTTATGGACCCACTGCGCTGCTGGCTATACCCTCGAGGGGCGTGACTATGTAACTGCCTGGTCTTCACTAGAGCCTCTGATGGTGAGGATAGGCTTGGGCCGTTAGGGTAGTTACCAGTTGCCAATCCAGAGCAGTCCCCAAGTTAGTGGCAGCTGACCAGGGGGTCAGAGATACCAGTGCAAGCACCAAGGGGAAGGATGTGGTCAGGAAGTCCAAAGTCAGGACAGGTAGTGATCAAGCAAAGCCTGTAAATGAAGTCCAAGATCAGAGGCAGGCGGCAAACAAGCAAAATCCGTTAAATCCAAAAGCACGGTCTGGTGCACAGAAAAGTAGAAACTCAGAAAACACCTTCATTCAGGGAACTAGACAAGCTAGTGACCAAGATTGCTCAAGTACCTTCCTGAGGCAGGAAGCACCTTTAAATACTTCCTGCAAACCAGTCATAGGCTGGGGAGATAGAGGGCGTGTATGTGCTGCCTCACAAGGGAGGAGAGACATGCCTATGCATGCCCTAACAACAGTTGTCATAGTCCTCCTCACACATCACTAATTCCAGTTCACCAGTTTTATTAGTCAGGCTTCTGGCATTAGTGTACATACAGTTAAGAGGTTTTTGTATATTTTTACCCTACACTTTTCCTTCTGAACTGTTCTAGTCCCTCCTTCCATTCCTCCCCCAGTTCCATTACCTCGTCCCAGGTCTCTATCTTTCCCTCTTATGTAATTTTCCTCCCCCCCCCCAGTCCCTAGTTTAACCCCTTCCCATACATGTACGGTGCTGTGGGACGTGAGTTGCCGCCCAGCGCCGTACTAATACGGCGAGCTGATCGGCCGGGAGCTGCGCCCGCCCGATCAGCTGCGGGGGACCGGCTGTGCCCACCGGACCCCTGCTGCGTACGCCCACATCGGTGTTTCCTCCGATGTGGGCGTATTAACCCTCGATGTGCCACGGTTAGCGCTGACCGCGGCACATGCGGGCGGGAGGAAGGGGGGGCCATCGGGTCCCCGTGCTGCTGTGACGGGGACCCGATGACTTGGATAGCAGCCCGATGCCTTCCTTAGGCATTGTGGCTGCTATCCCTGCTTGCAAGTGCGATCCAGCCCCCTGTAAGTGTATTACATTGAGTAATACACTTACAGCCAATGCATTACAATACAAAAGTAAAAAAAAAAAAAGTACACTTTTCCCAAAATAAAGTTAAAAAAAATTGTAAAAAAAGGGGAAAAAAGAAAGGTATACATATTAGGTATCGCAGCGTCTGTATCGACCAGCTCTATAAAAATATCACATCATCCACCCCACTAGGTGAACGCAGTAAAAAAAAACCCACAAAAAACAGTGCCAAAACAGCCATTTTTTGGTCACCTTCCCTTACAAAAAGTGTAATAGCAGGTGATCAAAAAGGCGTATTTAACCCAAAATGGTACCAATCAAACCGTCACCTTGTCCCGCAAAAATAATACTCTACCTAAGACAATCGCCCGAAAAATAAAAAAAATATGGCTCTCTGAAAATGGCAACACAAAAAAAAGATTTTATTCTATTCAAAAATAAATCTAATGTGTAAAACTTTCCAAAAATAAAAAAGTTAGACATATTTGGTATCGCCACGTCCGTAACAACCTGCTCTATAAAAATATTACATGAGATGGCCCCCCAGGTGAATGCTGCAAAAAAAAAAAAACTATGCCAAAACAACCATTTTTTCCCCTCTTGCCTCACAAAAAGTGTAATAGCAGGCGATCAAACAGGCGTATTTAACCCAAAATGGTACCAATCAAACCGTCATCTTGTCCCGCAAAAATGATACCCTACCTGAGACAATCGCCTGAAAAATAAAAAAAAGGGCTCTCTGAAAATGGCAACACAAAAAAAAGATTTTATTCTGTTCAAAAATAAATCTAATGTGTAAAACTTTCAAAAAATAAAAATGTTAGACATATTTGGTATCGCCACGTCCGTAACAACCTGCTCTATAAAAAATATCACATGATTTGCCCTCTCTGGTGAATGCTGTAAAAAAATTTTTTAAAAAAACCATGCCAAAACAGCTATTTTTTTCACCTTGACTCACAAAAAGTGTAATACCAAGCGATCAAAAAGTCTTATGTACCCCAAAATGGTACCAATGAAAACATCAGCTCATCCCGCAAAAAATGAGCCCCCACATAAGACAATAACTAAAAAAAATAAAAATCAGTGGCTCCCGCAAACCATTCCATCAAAATCTGTGTTGTAAAATCCATATGGCGCTCCTTCTGTTTTGAGTCCTGCCATGTGCCCCCACATCAGTTTACCACAACATTTAGGGTGTTGCCGTATTCAGGAGAAAATGGGTAACAAATTATGGGGTGCTTTTCTCCTGTTACCCCTTATGAAAATACAAAAATTTGGGGCTAAAGCAACATTTTATTGGAAGAAATGAAATTTTTCATTTTCACAGCCAAGTGTTTCCAAATTCCGTAAAACACTTAGGGGGTCAAAGTGGCCAGTACCCCCTTAATATATTCGTTGAAGGGTGTAGTTTCCAAAATGGGGTCACTTTTTGAGGGTTTCCACTGTAGGGGTACGTCAGGGTCTCTCAATTACAAAATGGTGCCTAAAAACCATTCTAGCAAAATCTGCCTCCAAAATCCACATGGCGCTCCTTTCCTTCTGACCACTGCCACAAACCCATAGAGACGTTTACCACCACATATGGGGTATTTCTGTAAACTGCAGAGTCAGAGCAATGTATATTGAGGTTTAGTTTGCTGTTAACCCTTACTGTGTTGCAAGAATTAAAAATAAAATAAAATTAAAAAAAATTATTAACATGAATAATCTACCAAAAAAGTGAAATTTTGAAATTTCACCTCCATTTTCCTTTAATTCTTGTGGAACACCTCAAGGGTTAACAAAGTTTGTAACAGCAGTTTTTTTTATAATTTGAGGGGTGTAGTTTCTAAAATGGGGTCATTTATGGGTGGGTTTCATTATGTAAGCCCCTCAAAATCACTTTATATCTGAATTGGTGCTTAAAAAAATGGTTTTGGAAAATTTGGTGAAAGTTTGAAAAATGGCTTCTAAACTTCTGAGCCTTCTAACGTCCTAAAAAAGTAAAATAACATTTATAACATGATGCCGACATAAAGTAGACATATGGGGAATGTAAAATAATAACTATTTTTGGAGGTATTACTATGTATTTTGAAAGTAGAGAAATTGAAATTTGGAAATTTTTCCAAATTTTTGGTAAATTTGGTATTTTTTTTTATAAATAAAAATGAAATATTTTGCCAAAAATTTACTACTGTCGTGAAGCACAATATGTGACGAGAAAACAATCTCAGAATGGCCTGGATAAGTAAGGGGTTGTTCACATATCAGTTATTTGATCAGTTATTTCCATCAGTTATTGTGAGCCAAAGCCAGGTGCGGGTCAAAAACACAGAACAGGTGCAGATTTTTTCATTATACCTGATCTCTGTTGATTTTGGCTGACAATAACTGATCAAATAACTGATATGTGAACAACCCCTTAAAGCGTTCCAAAGTTATTACCACATAAAGTGACACATGTCAGATTTGCAAAAAATGGCCTGGGCAGTAAGGTGAAAACAGGCCCGGGGTTGAAGGGGTTAAACACTCCTCCAGCGTTCTAGCCATCTTCTCCCTCAAAACAGCTGAACCTTCCCCATTGAGGTGCAGCCCATCCCTACGATAGAGCCTGTAGCCGACAGCGAAGTCGGCCCAGTTCTCCAGGAACCCAAACCCCTCCTTTTTACACCAGGTCTTGAGCCACTTGTTTACCTCCCTAATCTCCCGCTACCTTTCTTGTGTGGCTCGTGGTACAGGCAGTATTTCGGAAAACACTACCTTTGAGGTCCTTGCCCTAAGCTTATGATCTAAATCCCTAAAATCATTTTTAAGGACGCTCCCCCTACCTCTAACTTTGTCATTGGTTCCGATATGGACCATGACTGCTGGATCTTCTCCGGCCCCTCCCAGTAATCTGTGAACCCGATCCATGATGTGTCGAACTCGAGCGCCAGGAAGACAACACACCGTTCGACGATCCTGGTGTTTGTGACAGATCGCTCTATCGGGACCCCTAATAATTAAAGAGGTTGTCTGGTACCAAAATCATAATTCTTTTTCTGTGCTCCTAACACCCCTCACCATGCATACATATGCCCCCAATACCTGTTTTTCATGTCTGAGCTTTCCTTCCCCCCTGGAAGACATCACATTATCCTGGCAGATCTGTTTACTTTCCCCAATTCCTGTTTTGTTGAATACATAACTTTATTGATACACAAGCCTGGCTGCACTGCAGAGTGATGAGTCACAGGCTGGACCCCCCCCCACTGCACTGTCTGCAGCAGCTACACCCACTACAACTCCTGTGTCCATCTTTCTACACCCAGACATGAGTCTACTCCTCACAGTCCACAGGCTCTTCCCTCACCATCTCCAGAGTGTAATAAACAGCATGAATCAGCAAGCGTATCCAATCACATCTGTATCTAATCCTATTCTATGTGATACAGCCTGCTGAGCTGTGTATCTAAGCCCTCATGCACACGACCGAATCCATTTTGTGAGCCACATTTTTTACAGTCCTATTGAGTTCTATGGATTGGAGGAGCAGAATAAGACATGTTCTGTCTTTACTGGAACTGACATGGATGTGGGAAACACACTGATGACGTCCATGTGCTTTCCACATCCTCCGTATGTCAGTTCTGCAAAAGATAGAAAATGTCCTATTCTGGTCCTTATAATGCAGATCTAAAACCCATAGAACTCAGTTGGACTGCAAAAAAATGTGAATCAGACACGGACAGTATCCTTATTTAGTGGATCCGCGACTTGCAGGCCGCAAAACAGATACGGTTCTGTGCATGAGCCCTGTCACTCATACTGAGCATCCATAACAGTGACCTCCACAGTGCCTCCATAACAGTGCCATCCACAGTGCCTCCATAACAGTGCCATCCACAGTGCTTCCATAACAGTGCCATCCACAGTGCTTCCATAACAGTGCCATCCACAGTGCCTCCATAACAGTGCCATCCACAGTGCCTCCATAACAGTGCCATCCACAGTGCTTCCATAACAGTGCCATCCACAGTGCTTCCATAACAGTGCCATCCACAGTGCCTCCATAACAGTGCCATCCACAGTGCCTCCTTAACAGAGCCATCCACAGTGCCTCCTTAACAGTGCCATCCACAGTG